>WHPX01000536.1:0-272500 GCA_011057435.1 Actinia equina
AAATTGCAAGCTATCTATTCAGCCCCAGATACAAAATGCACATAACTTGCATACATAATTTTAAGAGCACTTTGTCAACCAAGTTGTAAGGATTTCTCAAGGATATTCTGGATTTTGTGCTAGACCTCCAAGAAAACCTTCAAGGACTCTTCAAGCTGTATTCAAGTACTACTAATTAATCAACTGTCACTATTATAGATTTTTTATCTGTTATACCAAAGTAACGGTTTGCAAAGCTATTTATGAATAATTAACATGTACTTATATAATAGACACTGGATAGAAGATAGTACTGTGTACTGAAGCTCTTTTTGCAATATCATAGACCTTTTTTACAGATACGGCAGGCGTCTTGAATTATATGGGTTGCCATGGGGGAAAACATGTAAAAAACATAGAGGAGAACTAGTTGCATTCATATTCCCTATTGTTTGATTAGAACAATAGAATTCAAGATGGCCACCAGCAGCAGTAAGGCGGAGTTGACAAACGCCGGCATTGCTAAAAATCACATGTTGAAAAACCCCAGCCCCCCCTGGGGTTTTGGAGGTAGGTTAAAGGCCCTACATGGGTCCAACTGCGATCCGCCGGCATCGGCAATAAGTGTCCTTACTGCTGCTGTGTTTGGGTACCGCAAACGGAGGTAAAATATCTTATAAATATACGATGCACGAATGTAAGAAGTTTGTTTACGACTTCTGTGTAAAGTGTTTGGAACCTAAGTTTGTACCTACTAAGCCAATTAAGTATATTTGCTGTGGTAAGAAGATGCAAATAGAAGACGACACGTCAGCACAGTGTTACGAGTGTGGTAAGAATATTCGTAATGCCGTACCTTGTGCTACCAGGAGACAATATTATTCTAACGGAGGTCGTAAGAAGACCCCATACAAAAGAATAAAATACTTCAGAGACTGGATGAGTCATATCCAAGGTTTACGGCCGGTATATTTGGACGACGAAGTAATGGAAAGTATTATAGACCACTTAGAAGAGCCAACACCGCAAAGCCTACGGAAAACGCTGAAAAAACTAAAACTAGGGAAATATTACAAAGCTATTCCCTATCTTTTGTCTGAAATTACCGGTAATTCTATTCCTGAGGTTTCTGATATGAGCAGAGCCGAGTGGATGTTTTGTCGGCTGGATAAGGATATTCCTTATTATCCTGACGTAATTTACGAAATATTTTACAAAATAAACCCCAACCATCCCCTGTTAGGATGGATTCCAAGAAGATAGTGGATCTTATGCCATAAGATGAGAAATTAGCATAAGATTACGCGTACTGTCGTTCGATATGCAAATAGAATCCTGTCACGCTCTTTTCAAAACTGATGTCTAAGCGAGTTTTCTTTGAAGCTCTTCCTTTGCTTCTTGGTAGATCTTTTTGCGAGATTCCTCGGTTAAATCTTTGACGACTGTTTTTTTATTTCTGATGTCCATCTTCAATTTCTCGTATTTTTCCTCTTCGGCTAAGATAAGCGAGAATTCTACATCGTCGATCTTTCTGTCCCGCAAAGCCTTTGAGACCAAATCGGCAATGGTGTTAGACTTTGCTCTTGCAAGGGCTATGTGTGTGTCGTGCTTGGATATCTTACCCGACAACTGTTTCATAATGCCTGTCGTAACAGCGGATACGATACCGCAAGCTGCTCCTACGCCGGCTAAAGGAACGCCGACGACTATTCCAGGGCCGGTAAGGGAAGTAGCAACACCGGTGCCTGTCAATGCTACGGATAGAGATCCTGTAGTTATTGCAATTTTATGTAATATGCTCCTGGCTCTGGCATATTTCTTCCTAACCTCCACATAGTGTTTCATTTGACCTTCCAAGTAAGCCAAAATTAAATTCGCTTTATTCAAGCGGAAGTTTTCAGCGTTTAATTCGTTAGGACCCGTGTCCTTAGGTATTTCTGGATACAACTGAGGTGCTGATGGTATAACATCCATTATATATACTAATGTACGACGCCTTTGGGAATGATATAGAGGAGCAGCCACATAATGTGGATTTCTACAAGAAGATGTTCCCAAAATCAGACCCGAATAAATTTAATAAAAGGCCTACCGGGATTTATTACGGTGATAAAATATTATACAGCAATGCAGAAATAGATACGAGTTGGACGAAAGAATTATTGTTTACCACCAACACTTATCCAATACCCGCGGTTTCATTCAATAAGCATCCAAACTTAAGCTTAACGTTAAATATGCGGGTCTCCGATAGCCACGTATTCCGATTAAAGATACGGGATATCTTTAAGGAAGTTCCTATAAACCACATCACTGCGAAAGAATCGCATGAATGGTTAAGTGGACCCAACATGCGATATTGGCCGCAACAATTGAACTTTGCTGTCTGGTGTGCCACGAGCGGTTGTGGCGTAAGTGCGAACTTGATGGAGAATTCAATATTCATGTTTCACTTCCACTTTACGGTTAGAAGAATACTGCATGAGATGGGTGTGATTGCATTACCGGGAGATGCTGCGTTCGATCCCAGAGATAACAAATACAGCGTGCCGGCTTATGATAGACTGTGTAAGGAGTTTGGAGTTGTAGGAAAGGATTTTAGATGCACTGCTGGAGCCAACAATGGTCTGGGTCACATCTGGGCTTATTGGGGCGTCGGAGGACATAAGTTAAGCGATAAGGAAGTCCATGCATTGCGGCTACAATGGGACACTGGTTATCATAAAGTAACTTACGATACCAGCACCTTCTTTGAACCAAATGCTAAGACCTCCAAAGAAGTTAGAGACGGACCTCTATTCAAAGACGAGGGTGGTAAGTACAGAGGGGCTAATCCATTGATTATCCGTATAACCAACGACGAACACACAAAGCAGTACTTTAATTTCATACCCACAAAAGGTAAAGGACTAACTAAAGCCGGTCTTGCCCGCCTAAACCGCAGCATAGAAGCTTACGTGTATTCTATTCTTGGAGCCCAGGTAAATACCCGATCAAGCATTATAGGAAATACCGGTGCCGCAGAAGAAACGCGCGCAGAAGCCCTGATCCTCTTTGAAAGTTCGATAATAGAAGGTGACATTAGCAAAGGCGTACAGCGTTACCAATTAGCCATACAAAATTCTAAAGCAAGGTTGGACTATGCCGTAGCCCCAGGTTGTTGGTTAATGCCCAGTAATTTATCTATGAATGCTGGCTCCGTAGTAGGATACAACAACAAGCTCCAAAAGGCAACTAAGGATATGAAGTTTGGAGTGAATGACGTAAACTCTGACACTTTTGAAGGGACGCCGCACTTCGTAGAGAAGCCAAAAAAGGAGCATGCAGAAAAGCCGCCCGTAGAAAAACCATCAAAAAAGGTTCACGTAATGCCTACGATATCTGAGGAATATGACCATAACTTACTAAAGGCAGGTCTAACCGCCGCAAGCATTGGTCTGAGTTATTATATATGGCGATGAACAACCCCTACGTATCCGGAGTAGATTGCGTTTATACGACTTACGAAGGCGAGAAAAAATACACCCAGGCGTCTTGGGTTGATGTCACTGGGATGTCCGTGAATTTGAACTACTCGGGAAAGAAGTTAATCCTCTGTAGTATTTGCATTGGCACGAGCAGCCATGCCAACGTCGGCTTCCGGTTCCTGGATGAGAATGGCATACTACAGCCCATGCGTGCTAAGACGAACAACAGGGAGCCTGTACATTTCTCCGTAGAACCACCGACGAATAGCGCTGAGAATCTTACGACTTGGACTTTTCATATGGTTACCGACTGTCATGGAAAGGTAAAGCTACAAATACGCGTAGACGACAGTGGGAGCGTTTGCGTGAATAGCATAGAGAATCAAAGAGTTCAGTCTTATAACCACGCGACCATCAGCACTCTTACGGTGCTTAGCCTTTAAATATATGAATCCACATCGGAAGGAAACCCATTACGTTTATCACTTGAAGGATGAAGCTTACGATGATCGCGCCTGGTGCGACGTCGGAATGTGGGTTGAAGTTGGTGGTTTTGCATTGATCATTTGTAGCATTAACGCTACCCAAGCGTATGCCTGCATTATAGGATTTAGGCTGATTGACGAGAATAATGAACCTTTGACGCCCCTTAGAACGTTAACTAATGTTCGGAGGCCTACTCATTTTACGGTGCAACCATATCCATTTAGCGGCGAGTCATTTCACGCGGTCACGTTTCAAATGGTGGTTAATTGTAAGTATGCTAAGTTACAGATTTACCCAGACAGTCAAGGTGGTAGTGGTGTGGCCTACATGAATAGCATGGAAGGGTACGCCAATAACCCTAATGATGTTTACAATCATAGGACCATTAGCACCATGACTGCCATACCTTTAGCACCAAATTATCAAGGCGGTGTGAATACTATCTTTACTTATCCCCAGTCGAGAACGCCTCGGACACCCGACGACGATAAGCCCGACATAACATACAAGGATAAGATTAACCCTTCATCTTCTTCAAAAGAACCACGCCGATAGCTACGACTAAGATCCAAATGTTATTCCCCACGAACTTTAATAGTTCTCCACCGGTCCTTAGTACCAAAGAGAGGACACTACCCAGCAGCCCTGGTAAAGCGGCTGCCATCTTTTTACCTAAGTCCGCCAGCCCTTTGCCTACTGCCTTTACACCTGCGCTCGTAGCTTTAAGGGAGCTAAGAATTACGCCTACTACGGAGGAAATGGCGACTGCAAATGCAAGTGGAATGCCATATTTCACCAAAGCTCTTTTTATTTTTTCCTTGGTGGTAAGCCCCAATTTTTTTTCCAGCTTTTCCTCTTGCGTTTGTAATTCCGCAACTCTTTCCTGAATGGTTTCTAATTCCTTTTGGGCTGCTTCCCTTTCTATTTCTGGTCGCGTTTGGTCGTTGATTATCTCCTGCTGCCGCTCTATTTGCCCTTCCAGGTCCTCTATGGCCTGCTTAAATTGTTCTATTTGCATGTTTTTTTCGGCCATTTCCACTATTATTCTCCTTTGTGTTTCGATGTGTTTCTGTAAGTTATCCCTTAAGCTCTTTATCTCCTCATCGCCTCTGTCTATTTTGCTCAAAGCAACCCTTAATCTATACGTGACGTCCTTCTTTTCTTCTGATAACTTACTTATTCGCTCTTTGTAGCGTACTTCGATGGCATTTTGGCGCTTAGCAAGTTCTACGTTTTGTTCTGAGTGTTCTTTTTCCAACTCATCGATCTCCTTCTTGGCAGTACTCTTATCATCTAATAACTTGCTTATTCTCTCTCTGTAGTCTGCTTCGATGGCCATTTGGTCCTTAGCAAGGAGCCTATGTTGTTCTAAGAATTCGTCGTTTACCTCATCGATTCTTTTCTTAAGGTCTTCATTATCCAGTTCGAGGTCACCATAAGCCGCCCTGAGAGCCGCCAAATCATCTCGTGCTCTTATGAAATCCTCGCGTGCTCTTAAGAGGTCCGCACGCTCCTCCTTGATTTGTTGTATGTCTTTCTCAGCTGCCTTCTTTTGTTCCTCGACCTCAGCTAATCGTACATGCGCCTCTGCTAAATTATGTGCATTAACGGATTGCTCCATAAGACGTACTGGTAGGGTCCGTATTTTATCTATTTTAGCCTCCAATTCCCTTTTCTGAGAGTTTAACGCAGCAACTTCATCCGTCTTGGTTTGAAGTGAATCGGTTAAAGTACTTATTCGCGCCCTTAACTCTTCGTGTGTTCCATAACCGCCTGCAGCGACCGGTAACCTTTTTGCCGCCTCAAAGAGCTTATTGAAATCCAGTCGCGTTTCCTCCTTTGCCGCGGCCTGTTGCTCGGTTAAGTTGGGCTCTCCTAATGCCTTCCTAAGGGTCGGAGGAATATTCTTATCTGGGTAGTATTTGCCATTTATGTCCTTGATAATGTATGGCTTAGCATTAGTCCTATTTAACCTTGCTATTATGACTTCCTTACCCCATTCGTTATCATCGTTGAACATTATTTGGGCTTTATCTGGGTCCCAGTTTGGGAATTCTTCCTTAATCCTATCAAAGTCGTCAGGTTCTTCTTCCATGGATTCGTTCATTTGTTCCTGAATCTGACTAAGCCATGCAGCGCTGGGGGCTTCGGGAACCGGTCCTAAGTCTTCCATTTGCAAATATTCTGGAACGGGCGTGTATGGATTCTTAGACCTGAATTTGTCTCTCAAAGAACGCATTGCGGCGCGGATTTTGCTGCGGCCATACTTAAGCCTTAGCTTCTCAAATAGCCCTACTTGGTCTACGTTGTCATTAGGAAGTAAAGACTCGTATTCTTCATCATTAATATCTACTTGACCTTCTTCGGTAAGGGGGTCAAAATCCGTTCCTTCTGCTTCCATTATATATGATAAGCTCAAAGTTAAATCCTAACCTCCTTCCTAAGCAGGTTGGTGGTCTGAAAGCAGAACGTACCTTTCACCGGGTCACCTTTACTCCTTCTAGCGCCAAACCAGGGGAGACGCTGTATGTAGGCGTACCTCGTCTAACGGATAACTTAGTATTGGTGCCGGGAACGTTAGCGCTAAGGTTCGACCTAGCAGTTCAGCCCAGCACTGTGGATGAAAGGTGTTGCGTTAATAACATAGGCCGCAACCTTGTCTCTAAGATGAGAATTAAGTTTGCCGGGGAATCCTTGTTGGACTTAAACAGGTACGATCTTTACACCACGTACAAAGATTTGTGGTTGACAGCCTTCGACCGCGCCCAAAGGATAGAACAAGGAATTGGTAGTCTTATCCTGCGTAAGGTTCGCACGCCTGTTAAGACACAGCCCACGGATTCCAGCGGTGAAACCGCAGTAGCAGATGCAAAGCGAATAAAGACGGCCTATGGTAGCAAGTATGTCATCCCGCTGGACTTCGAAGTAATAACAAACCACGGCGCATACTACCCCAGACAGTTAAGTGAACTACAGTTTGAAGTAACCCTAGCCGACACGTCCAACATTCTCGGAGAGATGACCACTGCAATTAGCGGGGCAGTCGATCCTTATTCTGTCACCAATTTAGAATTGCAGTACGAGACTGTATACAGCGAAGAACTAGCTCGAAGTGCGGGTATGGAATACAGCTCCGGAAAGGCATTCCTTTACGACCACGTGGTGATGTACAAGACATTTAGCTTCCTGGACAAAACGGACGAGGTTATCAACCAAAGCATTAACCTCCCTCGAAGAAGTCTCACGGGGCTGATGTTGGTGTTTGCTAAGCCCTACGGGGCCGGCAAGCGCGACTCCGAAGCCTTTCACAACCCCAACATTACCAACGTGGGGGTAAATATCAACGGAGTACCAAACAAAGTCTACTCCCAGGGAATAAAGCCCGCAGACACGTACAGAGAGGCAATGCGCAAGTTTGGCGACCAGGTGTCTCCTGAGGAATTCTTCAAAGACAAGTACGCGTTGTGGATTGACATGCGCACGACGAACGACGAAAGTATGCACGGGCAAGGTCTGCGGCTGGTAAATACGCAGGATGGCATTACATTGGAGATCAAACGCACCAAGAACACCAGTGCAAGTGATGCGGATAAGATAAACTGCTACATCTTTGTGGTGTCTGACGCGCAACTGAGCGTGGAAATGAACCAACTTAAAAGTGTTGCATATTAGGGTCAAAATATTCCTTAGATATACGATGCTCCGCGTATTTGAAAACAACGACAACGAACTGCAATGCATAGTGCAAGGCGACAATCTGTACTTCAAAGCGAAGGAAGTGGCAGCCGCATTGGACTATGAGAACACGAAAAAGGCTATTAGAGACCACGTTTCCGGAAAGCACCAGAAAAGATGGGCTGACATACAAGGGGTCCCAAGTCGTTCCCCTTCTACTATTCACCCGCATTCTGTATTTATCTCCGAGCCTGGGTTGTATCAATTGATATTCAGCTCCAGGCTACCTAAAGCCGCGAAGTTTCAGGATTGGGTCTTTGAGGAAGTCCTTCCCGCGTTAAGGAAGACAGGCAAATATGAAATTGAAAGGCGTTTTGACAGCCCCAACAAATTGGTGTTTAAAATAGAGAATGAATTTGACCTGCATAAAAAGGTGGTGGACTACATCCGCAAGTATTACCCCCAAATGCTCATAGCCCCTGGTCTAGGCGAACTACAAGACACATCAAACAAGCGCATAAAGTGCTGGCAGAAAGGATATCAACGAGGACAGCCTGATCTGCTTATCTTGAATGCACATGTGCAATACTGTGGTTTCTGTGTTGAGCTGAAGACTCCTAAAGGCAACGGGGTATTATCTGATAGTCAACGCCTGCTATTAGAAAGATATGAGCAGAATGGTTATAAGGTGCTGATCAGCAACGACTACGACGACATCTGCCGCGCAATAGCGGAGTATGCGCGTGGAATGCGTTTACCTTGTGCATATTGCTGCAAGCGCTTTAGGAACACAGACACTTTAAAGACGCACTTAAAGATATTTCATAGAATATATGGACAAGGATAAATTCAATGAGCTAAAGTTCATCCAGACGCACTGGAGGGATTTGCAGATAGGGGAAATCTACGAGATAAAGAATTACGTGGTCTTTGAAGACATTGACCGTCTGCGTTTGGTCTTAAAGAATAAAAAAAGAACATATACCCTTTGGGCGCCCGATAGAATAAGGTACGCCATCGAAGGGCAGGATGTTACCCATGTTATGAGTCATGGTAAGAAGGATGGTAGATGGGAATTTGATGTGGTTAATTGGGAGCCTGAGTCTCCTCTTCACTCTTAAGTGCGTCTACCATCGTACGCTGATCCGCCAGGCACCAATGCCCCACGAAGGATCCTTCGAGAAATACCTTGCTGCAATGAAGGCAGGTGTATTTTTTTCTTGGTTTGGGAGAGGCAATGCAGTCTGCTGGGGGTTCGCAGGTAATACAGTCCATATATTGAAAGGGCGACCTTATGAGTTCTGCATGCCTTCTCTAAAAGGGGTCCTTATATTTATTAATGTATCTTCTTTTCTTCTTAATAAACAATCAAGGGATATTAATAAAAATAAGATCAGGATTTAGGACTCTTTGCGCAAGTCATACTTCACTACTCCATTGCAAGGTCCTTTTAAAGGGGTCCTTATATTTATTAATGTATCTTCTTTTCTTCTTAATAAACAATCAAAGGATATTAATAAAAATAAAGATGAGTTCTGAGACTCTTTGCACAAACCCTATCTTACTATCTTAAGCCGCCTACTATTCCTTACGGGCTTTCTTTACCTCCATGTTTTGAGCATGCCAATCATCAAAGCGATCCAAGTACTCCTTAAAACCACGGGGATGATGCTGCGGGCACAAACACTGCCAGATATGATCATCTCCTTTCCTTAAGCCGCCACACACGTCACAGAGGCCACTCCAATACTCTGCGTTCTCCCAGCGCGTACCTTCGGCGCGGTCGAACTCCACAAATGTCTTATCGATTTCTTTCTTACGAAGAGTTAACTTCCTTATGGTTTCCACTGGGCAACATCTCGCAGCGACATCACCATGCTCCTCGCATACGACGTCCAAATCATAATTACCACGACATCTATGTTGATGCCACGCGTCGGTTAAGAGCTCCCCGCAGCGCGCACACACATCCTTTAAACACACCCTATTTTCTTGGTGGTATTGCAACATTTGGGGCGTGCTAAAGAGCCGATTGCAATCAGCACAGCGTCTTTCCTTAGACTTCAAACACACCCTTCCTTCCACGTGATATCGCAGCGCCTGTTTACTACTAAACTGCCGATTGCAAGTGCCACAGGTGGTGACGTTATCCACCTCTTTAAGACATACCTTCTTTTTTTGGTGATACTGCAGCGCCTGTTTGCTACTGAACTCCCTGTCGCAATCCTTGCACTTCATTATAACTAAGTGTTATTTAAGCCTTATATGATGCCCAAAGAGTCTTAGAACTCACTCTTATTTTTATTAATATCCCTTGATTCTTTATTAAGAAGAAAAGAAGAAACATTAATAAATATAAGGACCCCTTTTAAAGGAGGTTCTCATAAGGGATACCGCATGAAATCCACAACGGACTCTTTTGCCCACGTTGCCATCGTTATCAGCGCACCAAACCTTTCCGCGCGCTTCAGACCACACATTTCATCATACAATTCCTTGCACGCGCTGCTTTCAAACGGTCTATCTCTCTCCTTTGCATTTCGATGGTGTCTCTCTTATCTTTCATGTCGCCGGCAATTCCTTTTTACTGCTTCCACTGGGTCCATCGTATATAATTAATGACCCCAGAACATATTCCCTGCAATGCTCTGATAGTAGGACCGACCGGCTGCGGTAAAGACCCAGTTCGTAGTAGAGCAACTCCTCGGACCCTTTAGATACCGCTTCGACTACATAGTGCTATTATGCCCTACCTATGTGAATAACCGCACCTGGACAGGCGTAGGAGTGAAAGATGACGACTTCTTCGTGGATATTTAGACCCTAATGAGTTATCCAGCCATTTGAAGTTTTGGCATAAACAATTCCCCAAGGATACTCAGACACTCCTCATACTGGATGACATCGCCTGCGGGGACGACGTAAAAAGACGCACATCGGAGTTAGTGAAGCTCGCCTTCAGCGGTAGGCATGACAATATCAGCGTTTGGTTGCTCTCAGCAGCAGCTTACCAGTGTCTCTAAACCTTTTAGGGAAAACATAGGCTCCCTGGTCGTCTTCTACACTCCCAGTCGGAGTGATTTGGAAACCATCCTCTCTGACTACGGATGCGAGATATCTAAGGAACAGTTACACTGAATACATGCGGCATTTAAAAACGCACCAACATTCCAAAATGATCTTCTCTTTGAGGTTTCCGTACACGATTGGAATCTTGATTCCTAATGTATATGGATATTGAGCAGCTCTTGGATGAAGTCCCCGTAGATGAAAGTAACCTTAAAGAACAACTTAACGTCCTGGTGTCATCGGGAAAATGTAAGGAAATGATAGGCAAGGAGTTGACGCATGAGCAAGTTAATAAGTTGTCAGAAGAGGAGGTTAAGAAGTTCCATAAGAGGTACGAAGCCGCCCTTGCAAGTAAAACCACGAACGCCGTAGCAGACTCCGCTATTAAGCTGGCCACTAAATTGCTTGGACTTGCGCTGCCCATAGACGACGTGGAGGCTCTGCGGAAGGACATAAGTGAGGACTATGTCATATCCCAAGAACTTAAGATAACCTGTGGGTGGTTGTCCTTGAAGTGCGGTAAGTTAATGGCAGTCGCATCTTTGGGACTTCACGTGGCTCAGCATGTCGACTTGAAGGAGGTATTGGTGTCTTGGAAGGACTACAAAAAGATAAGCAAGTCGAGGAGATCTTCAAGGCAGCACTTGCTGAGGTACCTAGTCAAGTCGACGTAAGTCCTTCTGAAGTCATTCACGGGACTTAGTCAAGTACTTAGTCAAGTCATTCCCAAGTCATCCTTAAGTTACTTAGTCAAGTCATCCTAAGTACTATAAGTCATTATCAAGTCGTCGTCAAGTTACTTGTTAAGTCCTTCAAGTCCTTAGATATAAGATGAGTGACACCGAAACAAAGGCGGAGGAAACCCCTCAGCAAATTACCAAGCCTAAATCTCCGGGCAGAGTTGCTGCGGGGAAGAAGCTCGCGGAAATGAATAGAAAGAACAAAGCCAAAAAAGAAGAAAAGAAGGAAGAGGAAAAAGAAGAGGAATCCTTTATCAATCCGGGCTACGTTATCGGAGCATTAGGAATTGCTATAGCAGCAGGCAGCCTCTACTTACAATGGCGGGCTGCTAAACCAAAAGTGGAACCAAGGGCAGAAATGAGGTATGTGGAGCCTCCTAAGAGAAGTAAAATACCCGAGATGGAATAACCTTCTCGCTTTGTAATATAATGTCGTCAGCATTAATGAAAACCGTCGAAGATGCAGCTATCATTACTTCTATTGTCGCAGGTATCGGTTGGGTAGGTAAGAAAGTGCTCAAAGAAGACTTTACTGAAGACCCAAGCAAGAGCATTACGGGCTTTGCTAAGATGACTGCTGCAGTAGCAGGTAGCATTGCCCTTAAGGACTACCTACAGAAGGAAAAGTACCTGCCTAGGCCGTGAGGCCCTTATATATGGCAAGCGTATTGGTAGGTGGCGTCATTGCAGCGTTAGCATTCACGGGAGCTAATTATGGTGGTCAATATTTGGATAGATTAGTCAGAGGCAACAAAAGTGATGCTGAAAGGAAAAGGCATGATTTGGCGTTGGAAAAATATCAAAGGGACGTGGCGGCTTGGAATGAAAAAAGACAAGCTTACAGAGGCTGGTTGGACAAGAACTACCAAGACAAGATGCAGGCGGATAAGAACTTCGAAAACACAGACTACGCCTTTAAACTTTATGCACAGACGCACCCCGACTTTAGGATTAGCAAGCCTCAATTTAAGAATTACTACCAGCCGTCAAAGAAACAAAAAGACAATGAACTGGTATTCGTTGGTATCGCAGGACTGGCAGGAGGCGCCGCCTTAGCGTATTTAGTTTGAGTGACGCTCATGCTTCGCGTCTAATATATAATGATCGTCTTTTTGGAAAGCGACAAGAATGACTTTACCACGTATTTGAATCCCCCCATCAAAGCCCATACAGTTCGGCTGGTCAGTTGCTCTTTGTACAATTCTTGGTATAATTTAACCAAGGCATTGATCACCACGCAAAAGAAGCCTAACACTTACCAAGGCGTAATGCTCCCAGATGGACATTACACCCCAATTACCCTTGCTAAGGAGCTAGCCAAACACCGTTATACTCTCACCACAGGGTTGCCGCACGAAATGACCCTCAAACATGACATACCTGGTGGTTTCTCAATGACCCTCGGAAAGTTCGAACCATTGGGATCTTTACTTGGAATTCAGCGTAAGTCAATTACCACCACGGCAGTTCCCGTAGGTTGGAAAGTTGCATCCTCTTACGAAGTCTATTGCTGATTTGGTCTGCAGTTACAGCAACGGAAATCCCTCCCATCTTATGTCTAAGTTTTCACCTAAAGGTAATCCATTCGACCTGGTAGAATACACGCCCATTTCTTTAAACTATGACTTGCCTTGTGATTTGGTAGAAAGCATAAACATCACCATTAAAGTGGACGGAAAGACGGTGGATTTTAACGGACGTAAGATCAATCTCGTCTTGGAATTCATATAATGGGTCGAACTGAGGACAAACTCAAAAGGATTTACTACGGGCCCTGAAGGCTATTGGAGAGGAGCTGTCGGCTATCAAGAAACTCGCAACCGCAGCCAGGGTATCCGACTGAAACGGCTAAGAATTGGTTAAAGAAACAAACCATCTGGCAGGTTTATCTTCCCGTGCCTAAGTACATTCCCAGACCCAGCTTTACCGTAAATGCCCCTAATGAAGTTCATCAGGCGGATTTGCTTTTCTTACCACACGACACGGTGAGAAGAAAGACCTATAGATACGCTTTGACCGTAGTTGATATCGCAAGCAGATATAAGGACGCCGAACCCATAACCAGCAAGGATTCTGGGGAAGTCGCAGAAGCCCTAAGTAGGATTTATAAGCGCGTCTTGAAATGGCCTAAAGCTGCTGCAAGTGGATGCGGGGACGGAGTTCATGGGCGTGGTTACCAAGACCCTGAAAGACCACGACACCAAGATAAGAAGAGCCGAAGCAGAGTACCACAGAGGTCAGAGCATTGTTGAAAGATTCAATAAGACCCTGGCTGAGCGTCTCTTTGGATACCAGTATTGGAAAGAGCTGGAAGATCCCTCTAAACGTAATAAGGAATGGACACAGAGGCTCCCCAGGTCAGTCGCGGCTTTGAACAACGAGGCGGCCAGGGCTACGGGAATAAAACCCAAGGACTGCCATAAAAAGAAGCACGTGGAACACAAGTCCTACGTCAGAAGTTCAGAGGGCCGTCGGACTGAAGGAAAAAAAGCTACCCCGCGACATAGTGGTTAGATACCTCTATCAGCCGGGGGAACTCGAAGGTGGCAGTAAGAGAGCCACGGATCCTAACTGGTCTTTGGAAACGTATGAGATTTCGAAGTCCGTCACCAAGGAAGGGCAACCTGTGTTGTATTACCTAAATGGCCCAAGTCGTGGATTTGTTAAGGAAGAGTTACTCATAGTTCCTAAAGATTCAAAGTAGTGCTAGCTGCCCTTCAAAGTAGTGCAGCACCGCGCGCCCGATTGCACTCTAGGCATGTCAGTCTTACGTTGCCTCTGCAATGCCCGCGTTTGTTATTTATGCGATCCACGGAGAACTGCTGATCGTCATTCGCTAAGAACTTCCATAGTAGCGGTATGTTACATTTGGCACACCGGCGCCCTTTCTTATAGACGTCGTCCACGCATAGGTCGAACGTCATATTTTTTTCTTTGTCGTGGCGCTTGTAGCGAAGGAGTTTCTTAGCGATGTTTTCTTTGGCTACTTCTTCCGGGGTCTCATCGTACCGCAATTGCGGACCCCAGGCTCTTTTTAACTGTTTGGCATACTCCACACGACTTACGGCGGTGTATATCAAATTGCTCCAACACAGCCGCTGGTCTATGATCCATAAGGTTTCTGTTATGGTAATCCCCTGCGCGCTGTGGACTGTCATGCAATAACCCAAACGCCAGTCTGGATGGGAGGTAATTCTTTCCACCATTTTCATGGGCACCCAAACCTTATCGTGCGTTACTGCGTTTTCCAAGCCTGGTCTTAGTTCCCGGGACCCAGACGTCTCTTTTCTGCATTCGGGTGTCGTGGGGTTTGTAACAAATGGGCACCTAGATGACCTGGGAAGCGTTCCTGGTGTATTTTGAGTAAGTCTTTCTGTATGCGGGACTGCGCTGCGCGTTTGCTGCTCAGCACCAAATCCTCAGGATGCCAAGAATACAAGAAATCTTCATAAGACTTTGCTCGTACTCTCTTGCGCAGTGTTTTGCATTGCTGGGCATCACTGAGGCCCCTTAATTCCGCTTTCAGATTTCTTACTTGATCCTTACTGCGGTAGTCGGTGTTAATTTCCTCCTCATGGTCTACCATTTCTTTTAACCATTCGTGGGGCATCTCTCCGGCTATTGGAGGCGGTTGACACGGATCCCCGGCAAATATCACTTGGGATTTCCCACGGAGGAAGTCTACGAACTCCTGTAGTATTTCTAATGGCACGGTGCAAATCTCATCCCAAAGTATCACCGGAGGTATGTCGTGTATGGCTTCTGGTACCCACTTTTGACCATTCCAGCGAAAGAAGCTGTGGTAGGTTTGTGCGTCGTAACCCATTTCGCAGAGTTCTCTTTCCAAACGGTGCGTTGGCGTTAACACCTTTATCTTTGGAAAGAGTTCCAAAACCCTGGTGGTCTTACCACTACCACCCGTTCCGTAAAGATAAGAGAAGCGTTGGTAGGAAATGGGGTCTGCAACTGACGGTAATGGCTCTTTCGTAGGGCGTAACGGAACCTGAAAGATGTTCGCCGTGATATTCTACACGTTCTCTCCAAGCTTTTATCTCTTCGTCTTTGACGCGCCATTGACCGCTTTCTGCAAGTTCATCGGCGGTATAATACTCTTTCATCTTCTCCAACACCTCTGGCTTTACATACAGGGAATCCGTAGCTACGCGCGGGATGTCCTCTTTGTCAAACCGCAGTAACATTGCTAATAGGTTTATGTGCGCATATGCGAGCATGCTGGCACGCAGATGATAATATTGCGGTCTGTGATCTTGGTAGTAACAAAGTGCATTCCATTTCTGTTCTTTCTGACCTTCTATAAATAGTCCCATTTCTCCACAGGACACCATCGTTCCTTTTTCGTGGGCGCGTTCGATAAGGAAACTTAGCTCTCCTTCGTCTGTTATCAGGCGTCGCTGCATATGTTTTTCACCTTCTTTTGCGCCTTGTGTGAACTTACCTATCACAACCCGCGCTGTGGGGTTATGCTCCGGTAACCATTTCGTAAAGGAGGAGTGACAAAGTATGGCTTCATGTGCAGTGTATTTCAGCAATTGGCGCTCTTCGAGGAATTTCAAAAGGGGTATGGGAATCCATTCCTTTTCCTGTAAGTGCTTCCCGTACCACGCGTAAATTATTGGATGTAAGTCTTTTGTAAATTTCCAGCTGGTTAATCTTACGAATCCAGTTGCTGGGGCGTCGTAGATGCCGTCTAAGGACACACGAAAGAACTGTGAGTCTGGATGTCCGTAACGGTCGTAATATTCCTTACAATCCCCTAGACCTTTAAAACTTGCAGGGTAACAGTGTTTCATATCCAGCGACACATACTCATCTTTGTCGTACTCCATGTTCCACAGACCACCGTGACCGTGTTCTACACAGGCTTTGGCTATATCTTCCGAACTCCTCCGGTGTGGATTTCCATCCATTTCTTTTCTTTGCGGCCAAGAAGTCCAAGCTGCGACTGCTAAGGACCTCGTCAGAGAAGTCCTTCCCCTAAGGTCTCACAAGCGCTTTGAATGCGCTGTTGTTCTACTTCGGGTCGGTATAAAGTACCATCTTGCGTCATAAACTGACTTCCTTCTGAATCCATCAACCAAATGGAGTTCTCGTGGATTAATTCTACCAACGGAGAAGACTTATAGACTTTTGTTTCTTTCTTTCTTGGGAACCTAAGTTCTCGCCAGGCGTGTCCATTATGCTGGTAAATGATTATAGGTGCACCTTTGCCGGCATATTTATCCGTGCCGTCATAGATAACGCCGTCTGTAATGTCCTTTACCTTGATGCGCCTTCCTAAGGCTGTTTCTAACTTCTTGATGTTTTTAATGGTCCCTCCGGTCCTATTAGTATCTTTTTCCCATTTTCTGATGGCTTCTCTTCTCTTTACTGTGAGATTACCTCTGCGGGAGGAATCTTCGAAGAACTCTCTTACCAACTTACCGACACAGTTACCAGGATGTCGCATTGGTTTCAACTTCTTGACGTCAGGCTTCTTAATCTCATACGCACCGTAAATGACCACAGTGACCGGGTAAGCGACTTCGTAGAACAGCATGTCTATTCCTTCAAGTGCTCCAGGTCTGGTATTCTTATTCAGAACGAACAGAGATTGCTTACCAGATGCCCGTATGGGATTGCGGCCCCTTTCTATTATCCACTCGCCATCTAAATACTTTATAAACGTCAACTCCAGACGGTAATCGCCTTCTGGCATCAAGTCGATTATCCTTTCTGCTCTTTCTTCTGTCATCGTCTCATCTGTATCTCCCTCCATAAATGTTGTGAAGGCAAAGTCCGCATCCAGGCGATCCAACACCTGAGTTCTGAGCTTACGCACAGTTTTGTTACGAATGCTTTTGATGGCGTCCATCTATATGTAAGGAATATCTTAACCTCCGTTTGCGTTACCCAAACACAGCAGCAGTAAGGACACTTATTGCCGATGCCGGCGGATCGCAGTTGGACCCCTGTAGGGCCTTTAACCTACCTCCAAAACCCCAGGGGGGGCTGGGGTTTTTCAACATGTGATTTTTAGCAATGCCGGCGTTTGTCAACTCCGCCTTACTGCTGCTCCACCACCGTTGGTAAAAAAGTCTAATTAGTTGTATAACCCAAATGGCCTATGAGTCAATAGCCCATAAGACTGAAGGCTATTCACTCATAGGTAATGAGGGAGGGAAGAATTTTTTTTTTGTCAAATCCAACTAGTCGGCCAAATATATTGATAAAAACAAGTTTTAAATTATTTTACAGTAAGTAAGTTTCATGCTTTGGCTTTCAAAGCTGGTACTTTTCTCTACTGGTAGACTAAAATAGCCTAGAAATAGCTCATCCAATCAGAATGCATCATTAATGATAGAACACTAATTGGATTTGGCTAAAAGAAAATAGTGGGTACGAGGAGGGGTGGGTACGAGGAGGGGGGGTGTAAGGAATAGGGGTGCTTCATACCCTGTTAAAGACACAACACTGTTATCTTAATTTTAATTCTATCAAAGACCTTAGAGACAAAAATATTGGTTGTCACAACAGTCTTTCTCAAGACTGCTCTCACATGGATGATCACACTTCACAACAAACTTCAACACATGGATTCAAACCCCTGATCAGCTGTTATCTTAAGCCCTGCTATTTATACTCAACATGCCCAGGGTTAGGGGGTAGAAAACTGGGAGGAGATGCTCCTCAAAATGTTGAAAATGACTCCAAAAAATAATGATTTTTACCCACAAAAATGTACGAACTATATATGAGTGCTAAGTGACAGAAGGGAGGTTATAACCACTCATTATTACGACTACCATTTTGGCTGTCACTAATAAATAATAAATAAAGTATTGTTGACTTATGATTTGTGGAAAACATGGCGTCAAACCCAAAGAAACGGTTTTCCAACTTCAAACAGATAGATGAGCAGTTGTGCAAAAGGTATCTTCACGAAACTCAGCAAATACAAAGATGAATATCTAGGTTCCTTAACATCCTTTTGTGAAGCCATAGTTCAAATCTTTAAGTCATCGAGGTCTTAAAATATTCTTGTGCTTCGTCTTTTTTCGAGTCGCTTTTGAAAAGGTGCTTCGCAAAGAAAATTCAAAAACTAAAGATGTTTTTCGTTAAAAGCATCAAAGTCAGTAAAGAAACATTTTCCAAAGATTCCTTTACCAATATATCTGGTTCATAAAGATATATCTTTGAGATTTTTGAGGGAAAAACGAGAAGATAAACACGAGCCTATACTCTTCCCTCTTGGCCGCCATTGTGAAATCGCTGAACCGCGACGTGACGTCATACTGTCATACATGACTCTTTCATTGTTTACCTTGGAGACGTCTCCTCCCTCCTGAGCTACATTTAAATAATGTGCTGGGTACTTCTTGGACTTATGATTTTATACAAACTAAATTCAAATATTCTATTATGACTAGCCACGCAAAGCTTGACCTCTTGGGTCATATTTCCATTTTGTCATCGGTGTCAGTGTTGATTAAAACAAATATTTCAGTGAAGACAATGTGATATGAAAATCTGAAGTACGGAGATTGAACCAGAGGATAGATGTGCTCTGCAACACAACATTTTGCGAATGACTCGTATTTCATACATAGTGTGAATGCATTGCGGTCAGAGCGAATACACCGCCTGGGGACTGTATCCAAAAGCACCACTAGAAGTTCGTTAAATAACAATCTATGGATACCAACTTTAAATTAGCCACAACTAGAAAAGGCATTAGATTTAATGAGACCAAAATCTATAACAGTTTACCAGTAGATATTAAATCTACTAAATCATTGAAGTCATTCGTAAAAAGAGCGTATAACTACTTCTTAGAAATGCACATCATTTCGACATAATTTTTTTTACTTATCATATATATAATTATATACATACGTAATGTCCGCATTTATGTAAATTATTCTTATATCATATTTATCACTATATTTATTGGTTTTTTTTAATTTTTAAATCATTTTTTAATTATTTTTTTATTTTTTATTTTTTAGAAGGCCCAGCGTAAGACTAGCTTTGCTAAACTGGTGTATTTTATAAATACTTATTTAAACTTTCTTTAAATAATAAAAGTGTACTACTTACTTACTTACTTACTTACTTACTTACTTACTTACTTACTTACTTACTTACTTACTTACTTACTTACTTACTTACTTACTTACTTACTTACTTACTTACTTACTTACTTACTTACTTACTTACTTACTTACTTACTTACTTACTTACTTACTTACTTACTTACTTACTTACTTACTTACTTACTCGTACTTACTTACTTACTTACTACTTACGTACTTACTTACTTACTTACTTACTTACTTACTTACTTACTTACTTACTTACTTACTTACTTACTTACTTACTTACTTACTTACTTACTTACTTACTTACTTACTTACTTACTTACTTACTTACTTACTTACTTACTTACTTACTTACTTACTTACTTACTTACTTACTTACTTACTTACTTACTTACTTACTTACTTACTTACTTACTTACTTACTTACTTACTTACTTACTTACTTACTTACTTACTTACTTACTTACTTACTTACTTACTTACTTACTTACTTACTTACTTACTTACTTACTTACTTACTTACTTACTTACTTACTTACTTACTTACTTACTTACTTACTTACTTACTTACTTACTTACTTACTTACTTACTTACTTACTTACTTACTTACTTAACGCATCAGGCTTTTAGACTCGCAGGAAGTTACTGTCAATGTACATGTGATATTGAATTCTCTGTGAAAGTGACATTCAATTGTGTTGTGGTTGATCTTTACAACCTGGGCAGGCCAGACCAAACGGGAAATTTCCCTGATCGAGGTCGACTGATTTACAATATAAATACTGTCGACAAAGCAGAAAAACGGCAAGGCTGCTACCTTCGCAATTTGTTTCTTTATCTCTCATTCATGCTCAAAACGTTTAGTGTTTCATTCGTGTCTCTTGTGCTTTAAGCGTTTCACAAAATTCTTCTAACCTCGAGCAGTTCTACTTCGACGTATTAGCGAAAATGTTAGTTTTTGTGCTGATCAAAATATCATCTCTCCCAACATTCATATATCAAATACGCATCCCTTAAATTTCCCCAAATTTTGATATTTTGTTAATCAGCCCCAAAAGAGCCTTTATATGAAATATAAAGCTTATTAACCCAGAAACGTCGAAAATAGAACCCTTTCTTCTGCCCTGTCGATACTGTCAAAATAACAATATTATTATGTTATATTTTATGTCTTGGGAGCAAGGAAATGAGGTAGATTATCCCTCGACAGCTGCTTTCTACGGTGGCCGATTGGGACAAAACAAGTTAACAAGTATCAAAACAAGTTAACAAGTATCAAAACAAGTTAACGAGTATCAAAACAAGTTAACAAGTATCAAAACAAGTTAACAAGTATTAAAACAAGTTAACAAGTATCAAAACAAGCTAACGAGTATCAAAACAAGTTAACAAGTATCAAAACAAGTATCAAAACAAGTTAGCAAGTATCAAAACAAGTTAACAAGTATCAAAACAAGAAAAAAAGTAAATTTCGAAACACTTTAACAAAGTTTAGAACAAAAAACACATACAAAAATTTAACGATGAAAAAACACTAATATAAGTAACAGTAATGATAAAAAGGTAAATTATACACCGTGAAAAAGATGAAAAAACTT
This sequence comes from Actinia equina, assembly GCA_011057435.1. NCBI lineage: Eukaryota > Metazoa > Cnidaria > Anthozoa > Actiniaria > Actiniidae > Actinia > Actinia equina. Next base: position 21,115 of record WHPX01000536.1, read on the forward strand.
ACTAACGTTTTGGACGCTAGTCGTTCGTTGGAGTAAAAGAGAAAGAGGTGGTAGAAAGGAGTGTATATAAGATAGAATAAGATAAAAGAAACCAATGAGAACAAGTTAGGCAAGGAAACAAAAACAAACACAAACAATTAACAGGGGCGGCGGATGCGGGGGGGGGGGGGGGGGGGGCTGACAAAAGAAAAGGTTAGTTGAAAGTAAGACGTTCATTAATCCCGTTGTGACTAAGAGTGCCCAATAGGTGAATAAGCCGCATTTCTTTGGTCTTGTGACAATCATTGTTGCCGTTAATCGAAGAAAGACCGAAAACAATGAAGTCAGAAAGAGAATGGTTAGCTAGTTTAAAATGGCGGGAAACTGGTTTGGTGGGATCGTTATTGCGAATATCGTAAAAATAATCTCTTTTTTTTGTCTTTTAATCAACCCCCCCCCCCCCCCCCCCCCCGCATCCGCCGCCCCTGTTAATTGTTTGTGTTTGGTTTTTTTCCTTGCCTACCTTGTTCTCATTGGTTTCTTTTGTCTTATTCTATCTTATATACACTCCTTTCTACGTCTTTCTCTTTTACTCCGACGAAGGACTAGCGTCCGAAACGTCAGTAAGTTTTTTCATCTTTTTCACGATGTATAATTTACCTTTTTATCATTACTGTTACTTATATTAGTGTTTTTTCATCGTTAAATTTTTGTATGTGTTTTTTGTTCTACACTTTGTTAAAGTGTTTCGAAATTTACTTTTTTTCTTGTTTTGATACTTGTTAACTTGTTTTGATACTTGCTAACTTGTTTTGATAATTGTAATATCGTTTTGTCCCAATCGGCCACCGTACAATCTAAAGTTTTGGCATAAATGTAAATCAGGTCTGCTATATTTGAACATAGAGCCCACTGATGTGTTAATGTAAATAAAGACACGGAGAACGGAATCAAAAAGCCATATATATCCTGAGATTATACATCTACAGATAAAGTTCTTCTGCATTAAAGTCAATAACAGGAATATCATGAATACCGTGAATATCATGCAGCCATACAGTGGTACATTCGCGGTCAAGAAGACTTTAAACCGTCTTAAAGAAATTAGACTTGTCTTCAGTACTTCCAAGAAAGAAGAGGTCAAGAACTTGGTCAGAATAGTGAAATCAGAGTTTTTGAATAAAACAAAAGTCAATGGAAAAGTCGAAGCTGTTTTCCAATAAATTTATCCCCTGAACAAAATGTATCCATCGGATAGCGTTTTTCATGCTTCGTACAACTGTGCCCAGATGCATAATACTATTACTATATTATTTTAGTAATTTAAACCAGGAGTTTCAGCCGACGCGTTGATGAGCTTGAACAGGAAACTTAAGATGAAAATTAAAAAATGACGTTTTTTCCCTACAAATTGCTGTAACCCGGTAGGATAGTTTCTACAGCCACATCACGAGGATAATTATTTATAGATAAGGAAATGTGGGCTTTTGCATGTTAGATATCCTTTCACTTCCGTTGTCCCTTGAACAAAACGATTTCCATGGTGTCACTATACTGACTGAAAGGGATGTTGTTGAAATGGTGGGGGGGGGGGGGGTCCACTTTTATCAACCGGAATAAGCCAAAAGGACGGTTTTACTTCAAACGGTTGACTATTATTTTCAAATACAGTATACTTTCATTTTTTTTAAACGTTTTCAAATTTATCGAAGTATAATTGGAAATTCCAACAAATCAAGGGACTGATCATTTTTAGTGGACGCTGGACAAATCGGGGCATGCATGTTCCAATTTTGCGTGCATACCTCCCTCCCTTTCTGCGCTATAATTTAGTTTAAATCGGACAACATTACTCTTCGTGCATCTTTTTTTTTATTTTTTCACGTTTTTTAGCTAAAAATATTGTAAAATAATAGAGAATGAATAATGATAGGCTCACTATACTTATTCTATCAATTAAAGCTAAGTATTATGTTGTTGATTAAATGTGGTCAAACTAAACACACATTACTTCCTAGCCTAATATATATCACGTGCACAGTGAAGCGCTAACAAGTGGGCGTCTGGGTTGGCTAGACAACGTTTCAAACGGCTGAGTAAAATTAAATGAAAACCTTTTCCAGAATGATGCACACGACAAAAAGATACGAGAAAGGTTTCAGCATTGCTGCTTCACTAACAGAGCATGCAGGACCTCCCTGGACCGCCAAAGCGTGAATGTAACCGGCTCCTAACCATTTGGCATAGGTTTTTTTATCTCCAACACTGACTAGTTTCTTAGTGGAGTCCCTGAAAAGAAGATTGGTCTTTCCTGAAACATATTTGCTGGATTCAAATATCAGGAATCCGGAACAGTTGCTAACCGTCGTGTTAGGCTGACATAACTTGGATGCTTTGATGAAAATGTTGACAAAATCTGTATTGTCAGATGTGGTCCTGGTAACGACAGCATTAGAAGGTCTGCGACCATAGCTGCAATCCTTGTACGCCTCTTGTGTTACAACTACAATAACAAAAACTTTGATAAATATATCATGATCAAAGAAACATTTCAAGGTAAACAGAAGATGTGGAAACCCAAGTAATAGTCCAAAAAATGCATGGCGAGAACGTCAACAAATACAAAGCAGATGATAGGCCATTTGCAACAAACAGTCACGTGCTGATGTATCACTTCGATAAAGAAACAATTCAACCAAAGGTCCCTTGGGGAAGGCACTGCTGTTGGGCAAACAATAAACTGCTTTGTATCTTGAAATCAAAATTATCTTTTAAGGGGAAAAAGAATTATGGAAAAGAATTTGAATATGACATTTATAATCCATAGTAATCCAGCAAACGTTATTTAATTGGAGGACGTTTGAATTTGTTTTGACATCCAGTAACAGTGATTCTGTTGTGCAAATGGCCTATTGCAAATAGACAAAAAGATTCATCAGCAGAACTAGTATAGGGAGATTCACTTAGAAGTGGTAAAAGTTGATGCTTTTTGAAAATGAAGTTTTTGTTTTCAGGTTCTTTGGTTTAGTCCTCCTCCATAAAATTCATACTGGCACCGTAGTTGAGTACTGTATGCATAGAATATTTATGCAGTGATAGTGTGTGAGAGCTATAGGGACCAAATTGAAATCAGTCAAACAAAATTCGTTTCCCACTATAACACAGTGATTTTTTTCATGTATTTTTTTACCTTTAGTTTTTCCATCCGGGCAGATGTACTTGTAGTCAGACATACTTCCATATTTAGCACTGGCATAGTTCAGCACCTCAGCTGTTGTGACATGTTTGACAAAAGCCACATCTCCTTTCTTGTCCGCCATGCAGTGAAAAGCGCCATGATAACCACTGTAAGTGTTCTTATCGGAGCTCTCACAGTTACTCTCTTTGGACACAGTGCACACAAGTTTTCAAATCCTTTTGGAGCGCCTGTTATAAATTAAAAAAGTAAATCATGATACATTGGCTTTAGAACTGATATTGAAGGACCGACTGATCAAGCAAACTATATGTCCGGATGTGTTGCTACTGATTAAAAAACTAAGGAAAGTCAATAGAAAAAAAACTGATCTTAAATGTTTCATCAAGCGTTGCACGATGATTATTATGCCATGAATATTACAGAAATAAAATTTTTAAAATGACGTAGTCAACTTTCGGTAAGTATTACATCAGTATTCGAAAAATGAAAAAAAAGTTGCAATCAAATACTACCAGGAAATTGATGAGTTTATATATAGCCACTAATTATAGCCCTACATACGATGTTGGTCAAATTAGATTTTGACATCGATGTTAAATCGAAGTCCCGCTGGATATTTCTGGCCAACATACATTATGCGCAGTGCAAAACTACACAGACAAACTAGTCCTTCGTCTTATGCAATAAATTAACATATATTGCATATACTAGGATATTGTTCTGAGAAACATGAAATGCAGCTTCACCTGGTACGCAGCTTTTAGAGAAGTAGTTTGAGGCAAACTGCGCATCGCATCCAGAATTTGCTTTTCCTTGGGTGGCGTTAAATAATAAATATCCAATCGGAATATTCCATCCTGCTGTTCTTCGGTATCCGGTATGGCACGACTTCTTTCCTTTCAATGTTCCAATGGTCACTGTTGTATCTTTTCTTGCCACAATAACAGAATAGTACCCCATTCCTGCGAGGGTTTCATAGTCTTCTGCTACTATCGGTACTAGGCCATAAGTCTTGCCTGATGAAAAAGTACATTAAGATAAACTGTCGTTATGATCGATAAACGAGGATAGAGAAAATATATGCTTTGCTTGAGACAGTCGTCGTCCACTGAGCAAACAGTGAACACTTTTATTTGTATTACCAGTATATCTTTGCAACTACTCAAGATTTCTGTTAGTTTGGACGCGATAAAACGCAAATGCTTCTGTGTTCCATGCCATTTCAGACTACATTCAGTTCACTGAAGTTTGAAGTTTTGAAGAATTGAAGTTATATTTCTCCGTTAATCAGTAATGCTAAGAGATCACGAAGAACAGAGGGACTCTTTCAGTATCAGCTGTGGGATATCGGAACCCCGATTTTTAGAGTGTGCGTACTCCTTAGGAACACTCTACCGCTTCCGACGCAGAGTCATTTAAAGCAACATGGCTCCCGGGTTGGATTGGTTTGGGTTGGGTTATGAGATCATATTCACTGCTCGTGCGGTGATTTTGATGTTTCCCAAAGTTTGCCGGAGCGGAACATGGCAAAATATTCGGGACAATTGCCTCTACTTTTTGAAAGTCTGTCCCAGACTCCCAAATTTTACCCCTAAATTGTAGCAAAAAGAGCAAACGTTCGAGCAATTAAAGTTCAAATTTGCGCATTGTTGTGAGTCACTTTCTCAAAATGTAGACTCGCATTTCAATCATTTGGTTATTGTGTTCTCTAGAAATGCTAAAATATTTGTGAAATCAAAAAAAAAGCATTAAAAAAACACGTCATTGTGACCTTGAAGTTGTGAGGTCCATATACGTTTGCAAAGTAGCTTAATATAGGTTAGCTTAGCTTAGATAGCTTGGCTTGATTTGGCTTGGTTTGGTTTGGTTTGCCTAATCAAATTTGCTAAAATTAGTTCCATAGACGTAAGTACACCGTAGACCTACAAATCTTTGCACTAATTTGGACAAAATTAACATTTTCATGGATAAATGAAATACACTCTACCCAAAATAGTGAGCCCCCTTCCCCCTCCCCCCTCGCTCTTCTCTACCTATTTCATGAAAAGACGCCTTAAACGGTCCCAAATCGCGCTGAAAATTCGCCAAAAGTTTGAACAAGGTACCAGCAACGACTGTACCAAGTTGTGGATCAAATCGTGGAGCGAAACATTTTATTGTCATATCTATATCATTTCTCCCATTCATTCCCTGATAAACCACACACAGGTACCTTTTTTTGGGCTGCCTGTGTATTATTATTATTCCCGCTTCAAGTTAATCGAGCTTCCTTACCTGCTTTGAGAACGTCTCCACCACTAAGAGTAACAAAGTCCGCCTCATCATTCTTGATTTTCTTCATGCAGTCTTCTTTATTAACACCACTGACACAACCAGGAGTAATTCGTCCGACTCCAGCAATTTGCGCTATTCCAGGGAGAGCTTTCTCGAATTCCTTGCATTTGTTCATTTCATCCTTTATGCAACACCAACGAAAATTCTTCGCTTCTATTAAATAGAAAAATAACTTAGGACATCTTTCTGCGACACAGCAAAGTCCAAATTTTAAAAGAAACCTACAGCGATATAGGGCTAGAAAACATGTCACGGCGTAGCTATATCCTTAATATAGAGGTCGATCGGTGGAACCAAACTAAATTCAGAACGAATTTTGGACAATTATATTCTCGCTCCCTTCGCAAAGCTATTAAGTCAATTTAACTGAAATTTTTCAGCGAGGTCGGAAATTAATTTTTCCGAATTTAATTCCAAGGGCTTTCGCCCGAAAAAACCTCGTTCGCAAGCACTATAACTTATCTATATTATCTTCAACTTGAAAGAATTTCACTTGTTGGGTCTAATACCAGAGTTGATAACTCGGCTAATACGTATGTTTGTCTGCATCGCTCCGAGGGTAAAATGGTGCTACCATTATGAGACCTTGTTCCATATTTATGTGAACAGCTGCAAGTCTTGGATTCATTTTGTGCACAGTGTAATGGCTTGATATGTGAGTCTTGCGTCCATAAAACACACAAGATATATAAACAAATAGAAGATGAACACCAGCCAATAATGCTCAATCAATTTAAAGAGGAAAACGTAAACAGCTTCATCAAAAACCAGATGCTGTGCAAGTTCCACTGTAAGTTCCAAAAGTATCCTAGATTCTAACAGTGTATCTTATTTTTAAGATTTTTTAAATGTTAAGCCTATTACGGCCGAAAATCAAATGATGCTATTTTTAGTTTTTGGCTTTTTTCTCTTCATCCTCAGGTACGATTCTAAAATTTTCAGAATCGTATCATCTAGTGCTATAGCGGCCTGTGTATAAATTTGGATGGAAAGTCTTGGGCAGAAAAAAAGTTATGACGCCGCTTGAAAATTCGATCCAAAATTTGAAGCATTTGAAACATCGCGTTTTTAGAAACATTACCATCGAATGGATTGCCTCGAAGTTTTCACATATCTATTTCCAAGTATTGCGGATGAAACTTACGAAAAATCAGCATCAAATCGTAAAAACTCATCGAATAAATGTTTTTTTTACTAATTGTCGTTGTAAACTCAAATATGAGAGTTTTGCTAAAAATCACATTTTCGCCGTTTTCTTCAAAACTGCTCCAAGTTCTTTCTTTAAACTTCCTATCCTACATCAATACTAACCAGAGCTTTATTTAGATTGTAGTAAAATTTCTACAGCTCGTCCTATCCAAATTTTGGAGAAAACTTTTTGTTAAAGTGAGGTGTACCCAAAAGAGCTCACCTTGTCGTTCGACAACAACGCTTTCGGTCGTTCCATACGGTTAAGTTCGGGAGAATATTTGAATAACGACATCTTAAATGTCATTGTGTTTATGCAGATATTCTGCCGGAAATGTTTCCAAGTTAAAACACAGGTTGCCCAGGCTTAACGTTAGTGTTGAACAATTGAATCGATCGAGAGACAGACAGACAGACAAAGATTATATGGGTATCATATGGGTATTTTTGAATCCTCATTTTAAAAGAATGATGTTAGTCAATCATTATAAATGCCGAAAAATACAAAAGGTTCGAACCAAATTTGACGTGTGGGGGTAGTTGAGTTTCATGTTTTGGTTTGTGTATATCACCCGAGGCTACCCTCGAGAGTTTCCGATTTTCCTCTGTCCAGGCTCTCTCGAGAAAAAAACGGTTTTCCAGTGGCAAAACATTCGAGTCAGGAATGAAAATGGCGTCCAGAGAAGCCGGATCGTGATACTCATTTGGAGACTGCTTCTCAAGAATAATGGTTTTGTTAATTCTGTTAAGGTGATAGCGTGGTTTAGTTATCTCTCCAAAGTCCTGCAAAAGAAAGTTTCAACTGGAAGCATTTTTCGGCAAAATATTTGGCAAAGAGTTCGACCGTTCGACGGCCGTTTTTTCTGACTAGAGCCGTTTCCTACCTTCTCCTCTTTAGTGTGTGGTGGGGAAACGTCATCTAAACCCGAACGAAATGAGCTGTAATTAAACCATGGGGCTGTTTAATATATCAACAACACACGGTGGAAGTTTTATTTGATTTTAATTATTTTAAAGCGTAAAAATGAGGATTCAAAAATACCCATATGATACCCATATAATCTTTGTCTGTCTGTCTGTCTGTCTCTCGATCGATTCAGTTGTTCAACACTAACGGTAAGCCTGGGCTACCTGTGGTTAAAATTGTGGAATGTCCGAGAGCGTTGTTGTCGACCGATATTGAATTAATTATTTCTAGCTGGGTGAGCTCTTTAGGTACTACACCTCACTTTTAAAAATGTTTCCTCAAGACATTGGATAGGGCGAGCTGCAGAAATTTCACAACCATCTAGATAAAGCTCTGGTCTATTGATGTAGGAAGTTTTATGCAAAAACTTCAAGGCAATCCATTCAATGGTAATGTTTCTAAAGCGGGACGAGGGAAAGAGAGCACGAAGTTTCGTTAATATGTTTCGAAGAAACGACTATTTAAAGAAAATATAATTTTGAAAGTTTTATTGTCTTCTAAATACCGGTACGGTATTTAAGGATCTTTTGATTTTCTCTTCTCGCATTCCCCCCCTCCCTGATGACTGCAAATCCCCGTAAAATGACCGCCTCTATCGTAAAGACAACTCTTTGTTTCTGTTGACCCTTAATTTGGCCCTTTGGTGTCCGTCTGTAATTAGTACTCAAGGAGAGTTTGTTGTGAAATTTGAGTTGCCTTGCATGTGACAACCAGGCTTCCTATTGTTTTGCAGCATGTCTGGTTAACAAATTGACATCAGATTTTTATGTGTCTGTCCTCTTATTGACAATAAATTGCGTCATCACATTGTCAAAGTAGTGTGGATTCACGAGGCGTAGCCGAGTGGATCCGCATACTACTTTGACAATGTGATGACGAAATTTATTGTCAATAAGAGGACAGACACATAAAAATCTGATGTCAATTTGTTTTTTACAATAACAAAAACGATCAAAACTTCTCATTTTTAGCGATCAAAACAACCAACGGAAAGAGCGCGCGCTCGTTGACGTCAGCTTTATCTGTCTGTCCTCTTATTGATGATAAAAAATAGCCAATCAGCGCGCGAGAAATTTCTAAGTTATTGTAAAATTTGCATTTGCTTATTTTCAGCAAGGTCATATAGAAGGGCCAAAGCTAGTATTTCAAAAGCCGTCGGGAAGTGTAACTCGTGGATACGCGAAGCATAGCACTAAGCTGGGCATGCTTCTAGCACTTCTATGAGTAGAAGCGTTTTCTAGATCATAAAATTTTAGTATAATTTTTAAAGAATATATATAGAGAGTTTCGTGCGTCCCAGACTCCCAAATTTTACCTCTAAATTGTAGCAAAATGAGCAAATTTTTAAGCAAAGTTCAATTTGCGTAAGTTGTTATGGCTTACTTTCTCACAATGTACACTCGCGTTTTAATAGATGGTTATTTTGCTTTATAGAAATGCTAAAATATTTGTGAAATAATAAAAAAAAGTCCTGTCATTTTAACCTTGAAGTTGTGAGGTCCATATGAAGGAATGGAGCTCGACCACGCGGCCATCACGTTTACGAAGTAAAATTCCAATTTCGTTCTTTGTCAACCACGAAATCATCATTTTTCTTCAATCATTTTTCACATACGTACCCCCCTTCCACTCCCCACCACCTCCCCCTTTGCTTGGGTCCGAATACCTGTGTCAAACATAGTGTTGTCGGGTTTTCAATACCTGATGAATCTATGTTTTTAAATTTACAGCAACTCGTTTTCTATTTGCAGCTGCCTGTTTCCTATTTGCAGCAGCTTGTTTCCTACTTGCATTAACTCGTCTCAAATGCAGCATCTAGTTTCTTCAGTATTTGTATAACCTTCTGCATGGCTCTTATGGGTCAACGCCAATATTAGCATAGAAATAACAACTGTCGATCAATGGCAAGCACAATAGTGGCGTATTTACTGAACAAAGCAAGTCAAGGAATAAAGCACTATTCTTCGTTTACAACAGATAGTTTACGTCTTTGTTTGTTCCCTTGTTATTTTGTTAGAAGTTCTGGTAAATGAAGATAAATGAAATACCAACGCTAAAAACATAGTCGATAAGCTTTTCTGAGGATTACAATCATTTAGATACTATTCGTTTAGGTTTAATTGAAGGTTTTTTGCGGGCAACCATTACAAAAATCCGGGCAAAAATCTGTGGAAATGCGGGAAACGATCGACTCTGATTGGTATGGGGCTAAAACTAATAATCCTGAACTCCGTCTTTTCTCTAGATCTGATATTCAAATCTAACATTATACTAAAACTATTACATCATCTCAGTCACACGGATTATGGTGAATATTATCGGGAGATAATTGTTAAATCGGTACTTTTGTGATCTATTATTTAAGACCCATGTTAGGGGAGCATTGTAAGGAGTTGCGTTGTCCAATATTCCTCTCTAGTTAGGAGCTTTATATCCAAGTCAGAAACAGATTTTTTCATGCCAATAAATTGAAAGTCATTTAATAATGAGCGCTACTCGCCGCAAACATTGAATATTTCTAGGTAATTAGGGAAACTAAAATAGGAAAAACGGGAAACAAAGTCTCATAGCCAAAGTCTTAAGTCACTTATAACGGTTATCCTTTGCTGGGTCCTTGTCGTATTCCCAACAAGAAATACAGTCAGGAACTGAAAGAGTGATTTCGTAACCCGGCCTTATATCAACGATACTCACTACTGAATAACTAAGAGGTTTTCCGTTTGGGCTTAGCCATTGCCGTGCAGTCAAGTTAGTCAACTGCGATAGCTTGTGACAAGTTAATTGAATATGTGTATCCTGTCTTTGGTGATATTGCACATGATGTATAATAGAAAAGACGGCATCATCAGCGGCTGCTGCACGAGCTCTTCTTGGCCATGGATCAGTCACGGTACAGCCGTGAACTGAAGCAAAGTAACGAGTTTTCACACAAAAGATCAGGATTTTTGAATCTATATTTTAGAAGGTATCTGGTGGATTGTATAGTTACCGTAACTATATACATAATCTATTACATGGTAACCTTAGCTTCGTTTAATATGTATTACATATCTATATATTTGGAACATCAGAATAAAACATCACAGTGTCTAACTTACCGGCATGAGCTGTGCAAACAAATAAAATCATCACGGTAAACCAACGCATTTTTCGCCTGCAGCAGAGTCGAAACTTGTAGATCCGTAAGAAAAGTTTTGCTTTTGTAAAACAATGCCTTTTCGAAACAAGATAGTCTGTTAAATTCGGCTACCTTTAAAACAGAGAACAGGGAACGAGAAACGGGGAACGGGAAACGGGAAACGGGTGAACGGGGAACGGGAAACGGATGAACGGGGAACGGGGAACGGGAATGGGTGAACGGGGAACGGGGAACGGGTGAACGGGAAACGGGAAACGGGAAACGGGAAACGGGAAACAAGAAACGGGAAACGGGAAACGGGAAACGGGAAACGGGAAACGGGAAACGGGAAAACGGGAAACGGGAAACGGGAAACGGGAAACGGGAAACGGGAAACGGGAAACGGGAAACGGGAAACGGGAAACGGGAAACGGGAACGGGAAACGGGAAACGGGAAACGGGAAACGGGAAACGGGAAACGGGAAACGGGAAACGGGAAACGGGAAACGGGAAACGGGACGGAAACGGGAAATTGGTTAAAATGTCTACGCGATAAAATATATTTCTCGTTACAATATTGTAAATAGATTTTATTAATACAAATAGTAAGTTGAAATATTGTTTTAGATGAGTTTAAACCCAGATCGTAAATGTCAAAGACTTCTTTTACCTTTTAAAATGGGTAAAATGTTTTCGCTGACTGGGCCAAGAAATATTTTACTACTGCTTTCCAGAGGATGACTTCTGAGGATGATTTCACGTTGAGTTACATTCGCGTAAAAAGTAGCTTTGTCTCGATATTGTTGAAGCCTGACTGTGATAATTTCCTTGTTAGCGTTTGAGAATACACCACTGGTTTGGAACAGAAAAATTTTCATATTATTAAGAAGATGATGTTTTTTATTTTAAAATATCGAAATAGTTCTCAAGCCGTTTCTGTTACGTTCAGATACTCCATAGGTATAGATATGGTGGGCTCAAATAAGTACGTTTGCCGGACTTAAATAAAATGAAATAATAATTTCATTTTTTTTTTTTTTTTTTTTACAATATTGTAATGAGAAATACATTTTACCGCGTAGAAATTTTACCAATATCCCGTTCCCGGTTTCCCGTCCCCGGTTTCCCGTTCCCTCTTTTAAACCGTTAAATTCCAAACTGGAGCTTCAACGAAATGACATGCAAACTGGATTTAACCAATAGTATTCCAGAATTTTTACATAACCTTCACCTTTAGTTAACAGCTGGCTGTGGCGATAGCGATGTTATAGGACACCATGTTATCACTGAATAAACAAGTTTTACTAACAATACTGTTGGCCTTATATTTTAGGGCAGACATAAACTGCGCTGCTGACTGAGTGGCATAACAGTGCAAGTTTTCCTCCAATACTTTGTATACTTAGAAGGGATTAGAAAGGGGGGAAATAGAAAACTAGCACTAAGCAGTTTTAATTTTCAATTGCCCCAGTCATGTTTTCAAATCATCGCATGCATTCTAGATCCTTTGAGAATGAAACTCTTCTGTTCGTGTCTCACCAAAGTGTAATTGGTGTCAGATTTTCGAGTTAGATTTTTTAGTCAGGTTTTCGGATCTTGTGTCAGATTTTTCCGGGGGGCGTCACATCATGTTGATCTACAAAGTGCTCTACATTCGTAGAAACGCTTTGATTTACTGTAAAACCCTCACCAAGATTTACTCTCACGAGAGTTCGTTGTCTTTGGGGATCGAAACACTCACCTCAAAGAAAATAAACAGCGGTTTCAGATTTTTTGAGCTGTTATATCTACAATCAAAGGGCTTCATGCCACAAATGCCTCGAGTACCGCTCCCATATATGGGTGTTGCGAAACACCGAAACACCGAAACAGTACCAAAACGAAACACCAGTGTACAAATATTTTTCAATATAATAGTTGAGTGTAGTAGATTAATGAATCTTTTGATTTTGAGAGCAACTGACATCATTTAAGACCAGTTAACAATGTTTTAAGAATCGTATATCTGGAAAGTTTTATGTCATCACCTTGCACCTCGCTCGCGTGTACAATCCAAACACGAAAGAAGACACGGGGAAAGATGGGACGTCCGAAATTGTCAAACCACCCGTGGATATCAAGCTATTGGATACCGCGATTCACTACTTCTTATAGCTGGTTCATACTTTTCGTTTCTATTGTACCGGCCGTATTTATTGCGTCTTTATAAAGTTAAATATAGAATTTAGTGTATCATAACTATGAGCAACGCCTAAGTAACCGCTGGGTACAAGTCCGTTAAAGTGCCTATAACCTTTATAGGATTATGATCAATTTTGATTTTCTGTGTGTTGGAGATAAATAAACAAAAAAATTTTTTTCGATTGACTAAATATTCTCGGAGATATAACGCCCTAAAGTACGCAGTTTTGCCACGCCCTATCAATTTGGACGGGATAAAGGGAAACTGGGACCGAGCAGAGTCTCGCTGAGTGGTGACGTCACAACAAGAAAGAATGTTTTGATAAGCAAAGTTTCTTACTAGTTCTTCGGTCAGAATATAAGAAAATGCCGACTAGATGTGTTGTTGCTGGGTGCTCAAACACCCAGATTTTACGAAATGTATATACTTGCATAAGATCCCATTTCTTAACGACAATCGCCCAGAAGCAAAGATGGATCGATTTTTGTGAAGAGAAAGCAAGCAAATTTCAACCCCTCGGCTACCTCCGTCATATTTTCTACACACTTCCTACCAGAGGATTATAATCAGAGGTTTGATTTTGTCTCGTAAAATCGTCCTCAGTTAGTTGAGATGAGGCCGGGACTGTTGCGATCCCAAGGATTTATTATGTCACCAACCATGAAGAGCAAACCACACTGTCGGATCGTAATCACCGGAAAGTGTCGCTGGTCAAATCTTAAGGAATGTTTACTTGTTCGATAGTTCTAATTCTCTGATTTTGGTTTTCAAACTGTTTAAATTATCTATTTTTCAAAGATTTTAAAAGATGCCATTGCCTCCGTGTCTTCATCGAAAGAAGTTGAGTTGCCGGTGCGAGAAGTAGTCGAACAACAACGATAATTGAATAACAATCTAATACAACATATGGTGGCTAGTTGTAGGGAAAAGTTTTTATTTAAACATAACATATACTTTATTTGTTGTACCTAAAGTGTGTCAGTAACAGATATTATAGAGCAAAATATTGACTAGTTTTATTATTGCATGCATCTTTCGTAATATCTACAAAATAGAATGATAATAAAGTCAAACTTTTAATAACCCAAATTTACATAACACTTGAGGGTGAGTGTTGGTTCAGTAAGTCCTATTTTTAAGTGAAAGAAACTAGCATGGAACTCTTTGACAGGATAAAACCCAAGTGTCATAAGCTTCTTCATCAGAATATTCCTGTTCGGGATATCCATGAACGGCTTCGTCTAATTCTTCGTTTTCGAGGTCGTAAATACTCTCATTCTCGTCGGTTGAATCAAATAATTCATCAGCATTATCAATGGATTCCATCTCACAGCCTTTCTTTGACAACTGGTTAATTTCAAAGATACAAAGAGGCAAATAAAGCGACCAAAACAGGTAAAAACACTGGAAGGAACATCCAAGCTCTACTTTGTTTTACTTATTGGGAGCCGAGTCGTTCTTGTTGTGACGTCATTTGACGCCACTAGGTACCAGACCTCGCGATCCCGTCCAAATTGATGGGGCGTGGCAAAACTGCGTACTTTAGAGCGTTATATCTCCGAGAATATTTAGTCAATCGAAAAATTTTTTTTGTTTATTCACCTCCAACACACAGAAAATCAAAATTGGTCATAATCCTATAAAGGTCATAGGCACTTTAAGGAAAGTACACCTGAAGTCAACTACTCTGCGTTCCAGCAGAGCACCGAAGATGATGCCCTGGCACTTATTTTTTACCGCGCGCGAATCCCGGGACATTTGCTTTGTACGAATCACGTAAGACGATACTTTTAAATTCAATTGTGCTTCAGCTCTGCAATGTTCGGCGCGTAAGAACTTGTTTACATGTTTCTTGGGTCCATCTGATGACGTTGTTTTAGCCCAAGAACAAAATTAACTGCTCATTTTTCTTACAGCGAGAACACTCATCAGTTTAGTTTTTTTAAAGTAATTAATCTATGGAATAGGTCACGGTAACCTTGTCACGTTGCTATATTTAGGTCTCAGTAACGTATTAATCCCCATTATCGGATTATGACAGTGCAAAGTGATGACATAAAACTTTTCAGATATACGATTTTTAAAACATTGTTAACTGGTCTTAAATGATGTCAGTTGCTCTCAAAATCGAAAGATTCATTAATCTACTACTTTTAACTATTATATTGAAAAGTATTTATACACTGGTGTTTCGTTTTGGTACTGTTTCGGTGTTTCGATGTTTCGGTGTTTAGCAACACCCCCCATATATCGAGTTACTGAATCCTTTTATTTCAAAATGTTGATGCACTTTTTCTTAACGAAAAATATTCATACTTTACGTCGAATAAACCGAGCCATAATTTGATGTCCAAATAAACTGCCGATGAAGCAGTACATATAAAAGCATTAAGAAATATCACTTGATGTCAGATTTTTGAGTCAGATTTTTCTGTCACGCCGCGTGAGAGAGTGATCAACAAAATTCTCTTTTCAACCATTATATTTTTCTTGAATTTTGACATCTCCCACCAAGCGTCATTTCTACGGGATCTTCATGAGCGCATTTGGAAGTCAAAATCTAGTCTCCCGAAGAAATATCACTTGTTGTCAGATTTTTGAGTCAGATTTTTCTGTCACGCCGCGTGAAAGAGTGATCATGTTACAGCGAACCAATGTTGGAGTAATGTGGCCATACCTCGACTAGCCTGCGCGTATGTAGCGTGGCAGAACGGTCCTCCGTGGCAGAATGGTCTTCTGACGTTTCCGCCAATAGGAAACACGCTTTTATCTAACCAATGATGCTCTGCCACAGTTTGAGTCAAAACATGGTCTTTCCTTGTAAACCACAGTTTGAGTCAACTCAAAACATGGTCTTTTCGCATACGACAGTTTGCGTCAACTCAAAATATGGTCTAAAAAGTTAGGGTTAAGTTATATGATTAATTGAGAAAGTTTGCCCTGAAAGAAAAACTTTAAATTGGAAGGAATAATTGAATTTAAGGGAGTGCTTTGATGCCACCGTTTGAGTCAACTCGAAATATGGTCTTTTCACATACGACACAGTTTGAGTCGGCAACTCAGGATATGGAGATTGGCTAAAAGAATAAGTAAACTTTACCTAAATGCCATATTCTAACTACAAGTCAACGAGTGAAAATCTTAGAATTGAGGATATCTGAAACTAAAGCTAATATATGAATATCGAAAATATATTTGGAAAGGTAACAAGGAACATTTCTATTTATAAGACTCGCTAAAGAATATTCCTATAATAACTGAGCAAGGGCGTAAAAAAGGGTAGGACGTAACCAGAGATACAAATGGTAATGAGAGGAGCCAATAGGTTTGCTTGTGAATTCAATGCATATACCAAAATCTAAACATGTGCGTGAAGGTAGCTTTTAAAACCTCTAAGAGCATTAGAATGGTTTCCATAAAACCCGTGAAATACTCACTAGACAAATAAAGAGATAGAAAACGCGCGCACGTGCTGTGTGCGGTTACAAAGCACGCGGGAACACGAGAGAAGTGATACTTTTCTAGTGTACGTTCTGCCAATCCCAAAGTGCTTTATAACGGCACACAGCACATTGAGCAAGTTTTTTTTTAAAGTAATATACAAGGGCGCGTGCGCTAAGTTTGCCCTCATAAAGCACGTGCTTCGAACCAATAACAATGCCAGATTTATAACAGTTCTTTTATGATTCATATTAGTCATGTTGACCCTGATTTCATCGTATTCTTTTGTTGTCATTTCACACTAATGGTATTTGTTTCACGGGGTTATGAAAATCACACTAATACTAGCCTTTGTACTCAGTATTTTAGTATTATTTACAAAGGAGATGGGCAACAAATTGTGCCTTACACAAAAGGAGGGGCGGGGGGGGGGGGGGGGAGGGGGGACTGTTGCATTAGTTCCCATCCATATAAATAAAGACCGGTCCCTTTATTGTTGAATTTAATTGAATTCGAAGTATATCCAATCGTTTGATAATCTCATAAAATGGTTTTAAAATGTAGGGTAGGTTGGGTTAGTGATAATGTTAGGCCATGGATTTCTTAGGCCATTGTTTTCAAATGCACTTTACACTTTAATAGGGAATAAAATACTAACAACCTTGTGGCCTCCAAGTTCTGAGGCAATACAATTTTGGACATGTGCTGTGAGTGTAAATCAAAATAGAAATCAAAGAGCCTTTGGCGAACTCGTGGATACTATTTGCACTTTTTGGAGATTGGGCTCCCTGTGTCATTGTTATGCTTGTTGACATTCGAAGGATTCAAAGTATTTCGCTCGATTTCATACTTTTTTTAAATACTCAACTTAGCTGGTAAAATCAGTCATAGTTCTTTTATTTTAATTTCCTTTTAACGCCTAGTTTTTTGTTATTTTGTTGAGTTTGGAAGCAAATTCTGTGATGAATTAATTGTCTGAACTTCAATTACGAAAGACGGCTTCGACTTCGATGGAGTCAACTGAGTCGAGTATAGAGTGTAATTGGAAGAAGATCTATTTGCAAACGCTTTCTCTGTTTTCAATTTAGAAGGCGGGCTGTGTGTTTTATTCCAGGAATCATTCTACCTACGAGCTCAAAACTGAATAATCAAGATAATCGGCCGTTTATGATACAATCGGGGCGATCAACAAAAAGCGTTGCGTTATGCGTTAGGTTGATTTACATTACTACTTTATATCTTGACCTTCAAGGGTCACGGCTCCTACATTTTTAACATGAAACTATTTATTTACACTGTGAACTAAGCGAATATTTTGATAGAAATTCGTTTAGAAATGCTATTTATTTTGTCTTCATCCAAGTCTGTAAATTACTGATTATTTTTCTTGTTAGACCTTCGCACATTTCTTTTTCACCAACCTGGCCACTCAAGTATGACAAATACAAGTATAAGAAATCCTCATTAATAGTGTAATGCAATATTGCAAACAGTAATCATCATGAAAAAGAACTTTTACAAGTTAGGGTGTACCCCAAAAAAGGATAGCCTAAAGAGGGGTGCACAGACGGGTGCCAATTGTGATATTGTTTCACCATTCATCCTATTGCCTAAATTATGAGAAAAATACTGACAGTAACAACAGTTTTGCAAGGAAGCACATACTTTTTCATTTAATGAGTCCTTTTAAGTATCCAAGCAGTCAAAACTATAAGAAGTAGCAGTAGCAGTAGAAAGTGAAACCATATAGGTAAAGTCCCGGAGTAAATTTACATCACTTTTGTTTCTAAGCGACACAAAAATAGCTAAAAACCCGTTGTTGGTGAATTTTCGCACAAATTGCAGCTTTCATACTTCAAGCAATCCAAAAGCTGTTTCGTAATCTAAAACGGGAGCAACATACACACGAAGAAAGGCCTTTTTCCCACATTTAGACGATTTGGAATACTAGTTTGGCCGCCATTTTGGAACGAAAACCACGTGATCAAATACTCCTAAAATCTTGGAGTATTTTAGGTCACGTGACTAGCCTTTACCAGGGTCTTCTCCCCGACGACCGCCATTTTGTTTTGGAGTCGGGCCGAGAGGGCCCTGGGAACGAGGTTGTTTTCCATCGTATGTATCTTCAATGCTTCAAATGAAATACGTTTGGAAGCCTTTTCAATTTCGATTCCTAGAACTCAAAGGAGAGGCTAATTATAGAGAGTAGATTCTGTATGACCGTGAAAATTCGAGCTACCGACTAATCTAGTCCTGGACTCACGGCTTTCTGTTCGCTTCAACAAGCCGAAAAAAGATTTTCTTCCCGCACGACTCTAGCTCCAGCTTGTCGGAGCGGATACAAATTGAGTTCGGTACTAGACCAGCCACATACTTGCCGTGCCGCAAACTTGGAAAGAAAGAAAGGGGATTAACAAAATATTGCGATTATTTGGCTCCAAAAGAACGTGTTTACCAAATATTGAGCTTTAAAAAAGTAAAGCTGTCCTTATGGCGAAAGACCAAGAACCGTTTTCCTTCCTGTCCTACAAAAATGAATCTTTTGTACGACTTAAACTTATCTTTTTTGTAATCAAAACGTTATATTTTGGTGTCAATACAGAACAAAATATAAAGGAAATATTTTAAAATCAACTTAATCGTCCAATATGATTTAGGAGTTTAAAAGGAGCTTCCAAGATTCCGGATCTCAATAGACGGTGAACTAAACAGGAGACCATAAGAGAGTAAACTTTTTACATCCATCGAAGTATTCTTTTCAGCTTCGAAAAGCTACGTATTTTGTTCATCTCAACTTAACTCAAAACAAAACAAGTAAACTGATAAATTAAAAAGATTCAAAAACACTAAAAGGACAAATTCGTTGGAAGATTTGATTGCGGGAAGGTTCAAAGGTCCTTTCACTGGATGTGAACTAAGCGTGAGACCATATGAGAGCGCGACCTCTTAACATTCATGGAATTTTCTTATTTCGAAAGCTATCAATTTTGGTCGACTCCAAACAAAATAAGGAAATCTATAAATTATACGGATCAAAGAACCGTAATGGACGAATTTTGCCTAAGTGTTGATTAGAAAGTTCAAAGGTCCTTTCACTGGATGTGAACTAAGCGTGAGACCTCGATGAGGTAGAAACCTTTTTAAATTTCATGAAGGGACTTTTTCAACTTCGAAAAAGCTATATATTTTGGTCAACTCCAAACAAAAAGAGCAAATCTATAAATTAGAAGGACGAAAACAAACTTAATAGAAGAATATGCTTCAATTGTTTATTAGGTGGTAAGTCTCTCGGCGAGGGGAAGGTGTGTCGTAAAGGCGTACAAGTGGCTTGTGTGCTACTTTTGATCCTCATTAAACCATACGTGTTTTACGAAAAAAGCGAAATAAATTACACCATTACTACCTATTTTGTTTGCTATTTTAAAATTTGTTAGTTTTAGCCCAAAAATCCAAAATTATGGAAAATCAGAATCTGGATTGACTGCTTGGATTGGACTTTCCTTAGGTGGAGTGTGGGATCGAGAAAATATATTGCTTTAGTATTTCAACTTCAAATTATAGTGACAAGGTGAACGTTACTAGAATAAGTACTTTGAAGCAGTTGTTTTTTTTTTAAATATTCAAAAAATGGCTTTGATGAGAAGGAAACTGTAAAAGGTACTCATTGAGAATCTGTGAATGTATTCTACATATATTATTATTTTTTCTTTTTTATCAAAAGAGAAATCAAAAAAGACGTTCTGAAACTACTTATTTGTAGTCATGCCAGATAACAAGCTAATACAGAAAATACAGCTTGATACAGTTGCCATCGGATACCGCAAAGGCGAAAAAGAAAGTCCGTATATCCAAAGGAATAGATATTCTGTAAAATATCCCTGCATCAATGCTATTCAAGTGAAAACAGAAACGTGAGTAGTGATAGTTGTTGGTAAAAAATATATATCTATGTATGTGTTTTGTTGTTGACTTTTTAATAGTATGGACGGCCCGTGGTGTGAAGGTCAAGATACTACAGGGGGCCCAACCCCCTCTTTACAAGTTGTGATTCAATTTAAAAACCAGAACTAAGCATGAGACAATAAGGCAGAGACTTTTTCACATCCATTGAAGAAACCCTTCAGCAATTAGAAAACATTTGTGTTGGCTAACTCAAACCTAACAAACGGCAAATCTATAAATGAGACAGATCAAAAGAAATTTTATGCACGAATATTGCTTGTATAACTAAGCATGAGACCATGAGGAAGCGATTCTTTAAAATCCTTTAAAAGCGCCCTTTCTCTGAATCTGAAAGTTATATGTTTGTATCAACTAAACAAACAAAAAACTAAATATTATATTACTTCCGTGTGGGGATTAGAAAATGCCCTGCGGTTTTTAAGTTTTATCGGTATTTTCTCAATGGAAAGAAATTTTTATCAATTTAAAATATTCTATTTTTAGAGAAATTTCAACCCATTCTACTTTGTTTGAGAGATAAGGTTTTTAAAAGTTAGCTTGAGTATGTATAATGTTTAGGCCACCCATCCAAATACTAACCCACCGAAACGGGCTTGACTTGTCATTGAAGCCCAATGTTTTTCTACTGGACCACTGTTGCAAATTAATCAGAATAACAATAGCCGTGAGAACAATGTGCCAGATAGACAAGACTTTTTTACTTAACATTTTCAACCGATTCCGTGCGTGGCAGAGATGCAAGGGATTAGCCGATATGGTCTGGGGGCCGTCTGGTCTCTCACCTGATGCTCCGGCTAGAACATTTTCTTGCGTAATTCGTACACCCAAGGGCAGAAGGATTTAATTGCCGTCAGGTTCGAAGTCCATACGCCGCCTCAGCTCTGCGGATGTCTCGGGGGTATGGCAAACTAGAATCGATTATTTCTCTTAAATTTTTGTCCGTGCCTTCAAACCCCATTGAATCCACATCTAATTTTTCTTTTATTTTTTTTATATCTATCTTTTATTAGATTTAAATCTTCAACACTATGGCAATCTTTTAAGTGAAAAGTTGCAAATTGTTTCAGATATGTTTTTAAACTGGTCTTCATTCAGTTCTGTCTATTTTCTCGAATAATAGTCCCTTTTAATGAGGTTAACTCAATTCAATTCAATTCAATTCAGTTTTAGCGAAAAAATTACTGTCATTTGAAAAAAGGAAACTCTTAAATATGGTCAAGGATACCTTTAAATATGGTCAAGGATACTCTTAAATATGGTTAAGGTTACCCTTGATGGATGTTATCGTAGGGTACGACTACGAGGAGCTCGAGACTGAATCAAATTCGCCGCACAATTGTACTTTCCCTAGTCTCATTCAATCATCTGCACTGCGAGTATCACATTAGGTTATGGCTAGATGGGATACTCGCAGTCCAGGTGATTGAGTTCGTCATATTTAAACACATAAATATTTATTATAGTTTAATTAATGCTATCGTCGGGTATGACTACTATCCGACTGAATAAAATTCCCCTGATAATTATACTCTCCCTAGTCTCTCTCAATCACCTACAGTGCGAGTATCCCAATAGGTTGTGTCTAGATGGGATACTTGGCTTCACTTTGAAACCCATTAGGGATCGCGATTTTCAATTTCTTCCACTTCTATCATAAAAAAATAATAAACAGTAGATTGTGTATGACTGTGTAAAAATCTAGGTACAGACTTTTTCAGTCCTGGATATCTTTTTTATCCGATACGACGTCCTTAGTCTTCCTCAATCACCTGCACTGCGAGTCTCCCTTCTAGCCAGCTCCTTGGGAGATGCCTAGATGGGATACTCGCAGTCCAGGTCATCGAGTTAGTCATATTTACATACATAAGTATTTATTATACCTTAATTTATGCTATCGTAGGGTACTTCTACTATCCGACTGCTTAAATTATACTATTCCTAGTGTCTCTCAATCACCTGGACTGCGGGTATCCCTTCTAGCCGGCTACTTGGGAGATGCCTAGATGGGATACTCGCAGTCCAGGTCATCGAGTTAGTCATTTTTAAATACATAAATATTTATTGTAGCCCAATTTCTGCTATCGTAGGGTACGGCTACTATCCGACTGAATAAAATTCAACTGAAAATTATACTATCCCTGGTCTCTCTCAATCACCTGGGCTGCGGGTATCCCTTCTAGCCGGCTCCTTCGAAGATGGCTAGAAGGGATACTCGCAGTCCAGGTCATCCAGTTAGGCATGTTTAATTACATAAATATTTATTTAGCTGAATTTCTGCTATCGTAGGGTACTGCTACTATGCGACTGAATAAAATTCACGTGACAATTATACTATCTCTAGTCTCTCTCAATCACCTTGACTGCGGGTATCCCTTCAAGGCAGCTCCTTGGGAGATGGCTAGAAGGGATACTCGCAGTCCAGGCCATCCAGTTAGTCATTTATAAATACATAAATCTTTATTTTAGGTTAATTTATGCAATCGTGGGATACCGCTTCTATCCGAGTGAATAAAATTCCCCTTAAAATTATACTCTTCCTAGTCTCTCTTAATCACCTGGATTGCGGGTATCCCTTCTAGCCAGCTCCTTGTGAGGTGAATGATGAAAAATATATAAATAAATAGCATAAAATAAATAGATAATAAGGCAGTGGGCGATTGGGACAGTTGAGCGTACGAGACGCATATGAGAGTATTATGGATATGTATCGTAGATAGGTAGCTATTGTACAGTAAACGGTAAAGTACATCGTACAATGTATATTGAGTTAATAATAAAACTGAAGGCAACGTTACGAAACATGAGCTCATGCGTCGCGGCGGTGAATACAATATAAAATAGGGAATACAATATAAAACTATGAAAGATCTGGGATAGTCGTTCGATCTACCAAGTATTTATCATCAGGGGTTAAGACACAAGGTAGAGCTCAGTATTCGACCCACACGTTTCAAAACTTCTAGCGCCAGAAGCTTAACTCTACGTGTAACGAGACGACTGGGACACACCACGTTGGCCTGGGTGTGTGTGTTATGTATAGAAAGAATATACATAAGTAGCGTGTGTAAGAAATTAAACTAACGTATAAGTGCTGAAAGGACGGGCGATATCAAATTGAGAAAGGTTTAGGACTTACTTGGAGTGGGCTGGAGTGGTTTGTGAAGCTTGCTTTATGGTTTACAAAGTAGTGTTTATACTGCCGTATTCGAAGCAGAATTGATCATATCCAGGAAGGGCAGGTATGCAGGGAATGCATGTAATGCAATATGAGAAGTACGGAAGATAACGTGACTAAGTATTGGGTGTCCTGTGTTTGTGTTTGGAAAGAAAGTACATAGGAGGGGGAAGGGAGGGGATTGTATGTAGTGTAAGAAAAGAGGAGAAGAGACGTGTAACGGGGAAGGAAGGGGGGTGGGGGTGGTGGGGGTTGGATGAGGATTGTATGTAGTTGTATGGGAAGAGAGATGAGAAACGGTTAGTGTGTGTTCAAGGACGGGGGGGGGAGAACGGGGGCGGTGAGGGGGAAGGGTGAGGATTGTATGTTATTGTATGGGAAGAGAGATGAGAAACGGTTAGTGTGTGTTCAAGGAGGAGGGGGGGGGAGGGGGAAGGGTGAGGATTGTATGTAATTGTATGGGAAGAGAGATGAGAAACGGTTAGTGTGTGTTCAAGGACGGGGGGGGAACGGGGCGGTGAGGGGGAAGGGTGAGGATTGTATGTAATTGTTTGGGAAGAGAGATGAGAAACGGTTAGTGTGTGTTCAGAGAAGAGGGGGATGAGGATTGTATGTAGCTGTATAGGAAAAGAGAAACGGTTAGTGTGTGTTCCGGGAGGGGTGAAAGGGGGGTGGGGGTGGGATGAGGATTGTATGTAGCTGTATGGGAAAAGAGAAACGGTTAGTGTGAGCTCATGTTTCGTAACGTTGCCTTCACTCGGAACACTTTTATTTTTAACTCAATATACATTGTACGACGTACTTTATCGTTTACTGTACAATAGCTACCTATCTACGATACATATCCATAATACTCTCATAAACGTCTCGTACGCTCAACTGTCCCAATCGCCCACTGCCTTAATATTTATTTATTTTATGCTATTCATTTATATCTTTTTCATCATTTTTCTTTAATCATTTTTCACATACGTACCCACCACCCCCCCCCCCCCCCCTCCTCCTCCCCCCTGCTTGAGTCCGAATACCTGTGTCAAACATAGTGTTGTCGGGTTTTTAATACCTGATGAATCTATGTTTTTAAATTTGTAGGGAATTTTGGGCGAGAGGAGAATGGAGAGGGGACTGGGGAGGGAAAAGGGAAGGGGAGGGGGACTAGGGAATAGGGGGAAGGGGAGGGCCTGCAACGAAATCCCGTGTATTTGACTGAACGCCCTAATTAGCATAAGCTTTCCTGTTGTTCATCAATGTCAAGATCAACCAATCAGAAATTAATCGGAAGTGTACAGGAAACAAAAGATGTGGCCTGTTGAACTTGATCTTTATTACTGCAGTCAAACTACCTCAAGCGTGAACACGTAGAGGTCATTAATGACTTTATTTTTGGATTCTTGATTTCATTGTTCGATTCGAAGATTCATTAATGAAAACGAATCTTCAAAGCCTGGCATATACAAAAGCCAAGCATATATGCAACTGAAATGCAAAAACAACTTTTTCTTCTAGGTGAATATGTAATATTAATGACTTACCTTCTCTTTGCGCTATAAACAAGAGCATACAAGCCAAGTTAATCGAATTTTTCAGATAATAAATTTCTGAAAACAAATTAGCAGTCCCGCAGCCCCATACAGCATACTTTTTAAAACGGTTAATTGATAGCGGAGCTGTACTGTGGAATAATTTGCCATTACATATAAGACAAGCATCATCACTGACAAGCTTTAAATCTCAAATACGTTGTTTCTCATTTTAGAACAATTAATGGTGGTAATTGAACTGAGTGGAGTGCAACTTGGTCTGAAGTCAAACGCGCGATTACAAAATCGCACGACTGGTTAGCGGGAGTGCGATTTGTAATTGCAAGTTTGATTTCAGACCAAAATTACCCGAAACAAACTTCAATTACCACTTAATCATATCCTTTTCGTACACAAGAAAAAGACACAATAAAGAGTGCAGAATAATCAATTTAATGTAGTACAAGAACTAAATGCAAACAAAAAAAGACATCTAAAAAAATTTTTTTTGTTGATTTTTTGCTTTGTTTTGTTTTATTTTATGGTTTAAAAATAATTATTTTTTAGGATGCGATTAAGAGCTCCTAATGATGCGATTTGGGAATTAAACGCACTTATTTGAACCAATCAGATGGCAGGATTTGGAAGTGATTACAAAAAGGATATGATTAATAATGCTATTATTACCGGCGTCCTGGTAGAGCAGGTTTTTATCACTTCCTTCATTTCTTTTCTATTTATGATGGTTTCAAATTTTTATTGTTTTAATATTCGTATTTAATATTAGACATATATTAACTTAAGTGCATTTAATATTACCATTACCCTGTTACCTTTAAGATACGCTCAAAGATGAGAAGGCCCAATAATGCTCAACGAAAGGTCTACTGTTACAAAAATGCTGACTTTAAAGGTCTAAAAGAGACACTACATACTTTGCCCTGGGATTTGGTTATTTCTGATGCTTCCATAGACGCTTGTTTGGAGAAATTTCAAGACGTCTTATTTTCTGCTATTGATTATCACATTCCTCAAGTTACAATTAAACGACGATCAAGACCTCCATGGATTAACAATGACATCATGAAATTAATTAGAAAGAAGAAGAAACTTTGGAAACGTTTGAAGACAAGTGAATCACAGGAACTATACTTAAAATTCAAAGAACTCAGAAAGAAAACTAAGAAACTCATCAACTCAAGTTATCAACAGTATTTAAAGTCTCTGTCTGGAAAACTTCAGGAAAACCCTAAGCTACGGGGCCCGATTAGTGCCATGCAAATTTCGTGATTGTTTTTACTTTTCTCGACTTTTTTCACGTATTTTTTCTCGACTTTTTTCTCGACTTTTTTCTCGACTTTTTTCTCGACTTTTTTCTCGACTTTTTTCTCGACTTTTTTCTCGACTTTTTTCTCGACTTTTTTCTTGACTTTTTTCTCTTATTTACTTTTTATGGGCTTGCCCCAAGATATATATGTAGTAAAAGGAAATCTAATTAAGAGCTAGTCTAAAAAGGTGGGTCTTTAACAACGTCTTGAATCTTGAATCTATTAAAATGTCTCTCGTTACGTATCTCTTGAGGTAAATTGTTCCATAACTTCGGAGCAGCCGCCGAAAAAGCACGGTCTCCTAGTGTCTTTTTGGTCAAAAAGCTTGGCGGCTGCAAAAGCAACCTAAGATTATAAGAATTGTTATCCTTAATGCTAACCAGTTCACATATATATCTTGGGGCAAGCCCATAAAAAGTAAATAAGAGAAAAAAGTCAAGAAAAAAGTCGAGAAAAAAGTCGAGAAAAAAGTCGAGAAAAAAGTCGAGAAAAAAGTCGAGAAAAAAGTCGAGAAAAAAGTCGAGAAAAAAGTCGAGAAAAAAGTCGAGAAAAAAGTCGAGAAAAGTAAAAACAATCACGAAATTTGCATGGCACTAATCGGGCTCCGTACTAAGCACTTCTGGTCCTTCTACTCCATGAAATCCAAAACTAAGAGGATCCCCGAAACTGTAATCTTCGACAAGGTACATTCCAGAGATATGACATCTAGGGTGGAGCTGTTCAATAACTTTTTTCAATCAATTTATTCATCATCATCTTCAGCTTTTAACCAGTCTTTTCCAGATGTAATCAATCCGAATTTGTTATCTGAATTTTATACTAGAGCACAAGAGGTGGAAGGAATTTTAAGTAACATTAATATCAACAAAGCTTCAGGAGCAGATAATATGCCTGCCCGAATCCTTCGATCCTGTGCAATTGAATTATCTGTACCATTGGCTCTTTTGTTTAACTTATCCTTAAGCTCTGGAGTCATGCCTACTTTATGGAAGTCTGCAAATATTACTCCTATACATAAAGGTGATGAAAGGGAACTTTTAGAGAATTATAGATCTATTTCTCTGCTACCTATTTCTGCAAAGTGTTTGGAGCGACTAATACATTCTGTTATTTATGATCATGTTTCACCTTACTTATCTGAATGGCAACATGGGTTTGTCAAAAAAAGATCCTGCGAGACACAGCTAGTTTTGACCCATCATCAGTGGGCCAGGGCTTTGGATGAGGGACGTCAAGTTGATGTGGCCTTTTTGGACTTTTCCAAGGCCTTTGACAAAGTGAGTCATTCAGTTCTCTTGCAGAAGCTTTGCAGTTTTGGGATCTCTGGATCCCTTCTTCGATGGTGTGAAAGTTATTTGACGCATAGAAGACAAAGAGTGGTACTAGATGGGGTTTCATCGTCTTGGTGTGAGGTTACATCTGGTGTTCCTCAAGGTTCCCTGTTGGGTCCTCTATTTTTCATTATTTTTATAAGCGATCTACCTAAAGCTGTTCTGCCTGGTAATATCATTGCACTTTATGCTGATGACTGTAAGACCTCAAGGATTATTGACTCTGTTGAAGATCAAAATCTGTTTCAATGGGACTTGGATCATCTCAATCAATGGAGTATTCAGAATGATATGAAGTTTAATGTGAAGAAATGCAAAATCATGAAAATAACAAAGAAGAAGCAACCTTTTATCTCTGCCTTCTCTCTGGATAACACTACATTGGATGAAGTTACAGAATTTAAAGATCTGGGCATAACTACTGATAAGCATTTAAGCTGGAATTCCCATACTGATAAGGTTGTTGCAAAGGCAAGCAAGATGCTAGGATTGATAAAAAGAACTTGTAGAGGTCTTGATGATCCAAAGACATTAAGGACTCTATATTATTCCTTAGTACGATCTAATTTGGAGTACTGCTCAGTGGTGTGGTCCCCCCATACCAAGAGGAACATTGATAAGATAGAAAGAGTACAGAGAAGGGCAACAAAATTTATCCTAAAGACTGAGGACGATTATGATACTCGTTTGAGGAAGTTAAATATGATGTCACTAGAAAGTAGAAGAGTGTTGGCTGATGTTACATTTTTATTTAAGGCTCTTAATGGCTTAACTAGTATTACTATCAATTCTTATATAGATTTTTATACTGCTGACCATAATTCATATTCTCTTAGGCATTTTGATAGTTTATCTTTAAAAAAGAAACCTGCTAGAACAAATGTGCTCAAATATAGTTTTTTTAATAGAATAGTTGATTCTTGGAATCGGTTGTCTAAGGACATTAGGAGTGAAACTACAGTTCAGTCTTTTAAGTCAAGAGTGAAGGATTTTTTATTGAAACAATCAAATAAGGGGTTGGGAAGGGATGATTAGACTAGATTAAATTATATTGAATCATTTAATGTTTCACTAGGGTAAGACAAATTTCAAATTTTATATATTTATTATTAATATTATTTTTGATTTTTGCTAGGGGAGGGAGGATTAATTTAAATTATCTATTATTATTATTGCCTGGTGATCTGTTTCTATATGGGGTCTAGGACTCCTTTACGGATTATCCATATGGCTCTTTCTTTTCTCTTCGTTTTCTTTTATTGCCATTAAATTGTTAATAAATAAATAAATAAATAAATAAATATTCCCTTGTAAATATATCTATATTTAATTATTGTGATTATCTTGAAGGACCCTGTGTTTTCACTAGAAATGTTAACTTGCCCAAAATTCCTGGAGGTGTTTTAATCCGACAACCACCTTTCAAGAAAAACACTGTGATTGGCCCATTTATTTGGTAGGACAACTTAAACCATCTTGCTAGGTAGTTTAACTTTGCCTTATTTCCGGTGTTATGTTTAAGCTAATTTAAATTATCCTAGTGAAAACACAGCCAACTATAATATCTGTCAGCACTAAACGACTTTAGAATTCAGTTCATATATTCGCCGTGAGATTAATGCAAGAGGATAGTGAAGACTGAGTATCTTGATAAGTGTGTAAGCATCAAAGTGATTTCTATCAACCGTACGTTTAGATACAAGGTAGGTTTATTGTTTCTTATTTCACCGACATATATGCGGCTATGCGGGTATATACTGGAGATATCCCAGCCTGGCTTACGATATATGAGTCAGTATCATCCAAAGTTCAAACGAAGTTGATATACTTAGATGTATATTTCTTGTTATACTTTACAAAACGCTGAGTTTGAGTGAAACTATAATCACATTTAAACATAGTTACATATATATGATTATGATTTATAGTATGTATGCTTGCTGAGCTATCTTTTTATGTGAACACTCAAAGCTAATCTGATGTGTAGACACTGAGGTTTTTGTTCCTCCTATATTTGGAAGCGCTACTTACATGCAACCCTTCACGACAAATAAGGACAGCAAATAAGGCGAATAAAAGTTGAATATCATGTATTACGTATAGCTCATAAATCGCTGTGGGACCCATTGTTCCCAGATTACTTGAAACTTGAAAAACGCGACCTCCATCTCAAGCTGCGGTCAAGTTGTAGTACAAATCTAGTCATCCCTGTTGAAACGGGAACATTCCAGGATAACTGCTCAAAGATATTTAATGAATTACCGACTATCATCAAAAATGATGTAGACTTTAAATCTTTTTCACAACAGGTTTACAAAACATTTATAAACAAAGCCAAACAGCGCTTGCAGATTCCATAAATCTTATTATTATTATTATTTTTAGATAGACACTAATAGATACCATATAGACACTGAGAATACGCATTATATATGTATGTACTCGCTTATGTCTTAGTATATGTATGTATTCGTAGATGTATATTGTGATATATTTATTATGGTAATAAATGTTGTCTGTGGATTTATGTATATGTGTACATACGTATGTATATATAATATAATATGTTAATATTCTATAATAATTATGCGTGAGTGTATGCGTTTTGTATTTAAGCAATAGAAAACTTTTTCCGTGTTTACATAGCCTGATAGCAACACGAGGGGAGGTTGGGAGAATTCGAGACAGTTGCACTATTTAATTTATTTTATAAATATAGAATATAGTATATACTCTTTTATTTGATATGTACATATATATATATATATATTAGCTTTACCTAGGTCTTTTTTCTATTTAATTATTTCACTATATATTCATTTATTATTTTCTTTGTTGAAGATGTAGAGCTACTCTGTAGATATGCTTCAATAAATCGTTATTATTATTATTATTATTATTATTGAATTCCTTGCGACATCAGCGACATTCCTGTTGCGATGCGTAAGTCCAGCACTAGAAGCATGCGGATTATTATTTTAATTATTTTCGTGGAATGTAATTGGCCAATTATTTTTGTAACTTTATTCCACAAATACAATAGAAAGGGGTGGTAAAATTTAAAAATAAGTCATGCTTCATTTATGGAAATTGTGGGTACATACTTTAGCGTGGCATTGAGAAGGCATCTCACCCTGTGACGTGCGAAAACAAGTTTGTTCGTGCCGTAGTACATGTTTGTGAAGGAGCACGAGATATAGCGTTAAAATCCAGGTTCTTTCATTTATATATATGCAGGATCAACTCACAGGATGATGAAAGGCTCAATCAATCACGGGGTGCTGGCCTTCGGAGTCATTCTTATCTGTTTGTTTCAAGAAGCTTTCTCGTCTATCAGCAAGGAAACTTCACCCTACCCCCCTGGATGGGAAAATGCTGCATCGTCGTTAGAGGATTTTCCTGTGAGAGAGTTGGCTGGTAAGAATGTCACTATTGTGGACCCGTGGCTTTACATCGACAGACTAGGAATTTTCAAAATTATGGTAATCTCAACTGAGAGGTATTTTGCTAATTGGGGGTTCAACAACTCGGGCAATCTTCTCTGGGGATTACCCCTTCAGTTTGGTTGGCAGATGACAACTGGTAGGTTGAGTGTCACTAAACCCTATCCTCATGGTCTGTCAATTATCACGAAGTTTTCTCCTTCAAGCTGGTGGGCTGACATGAATTATTTCTTGTCGATCATTCCATTTCTTGGAGCATTGAATGCTGGTATCGTTATATCGGTTAAAAATCCACTTAACATACTCAAACCTTCAAATGTCTCCATGGAATTGCGTGACAAATTTTGCACCAGTGTAACAGAATGTGTGTCATGCCATTCGAAATTGATGACTAGTTGGACCAAATTCTTTCAGCATCTACATGAAAAGACGGATAAAAATAAGAAGGATGATAAGGATGCTACCGTGGGTTTGTTGTGGACAGCTCACACGGACTCCATACGCACTGGTGAGTAATATTCTCTCTCAAGCTCAAGTTCACGGGGATTTGGAAGAAGGGTAACATGTATAAGAAGAAAGCTAGAAGACTTGTTTATGCAAGTGATTTCTTTTCTAACCTTAAACAAAACGAGCACTTTTACTTATAGGTATACAGTATATTTAGAAAAACGTTGTCGGTAACAAACACAAGCCTATACGCGACTGGAATGAAAGAGATTATGGGTAGAAATCACTGAAGCAGTTGGATGCATAATTTTATCTGATTAGCCGTGCCTCGGGTTTATAGGACGGACCCTTTGCTGGCGAGCGGGCAGTGTTGATGGAGTGCATATTTAGTGCCTTTACAATGACCTTCATATTTTCAAAATTGGAACTAAATTATAACTACTTTTCATGCACATACTCCCTTTCGGTCTAGTGAACTTTGAATTGACTACCACCATTTAATTCAATCGCCTATATTATACTATTAACTCTATTCGAAAAATGAAAAGTAACTTTCTGTTCCCCTCATCTGTTTCAGCAAACCCGCTGTTCCTGGATCAACGGGCTATGCTGTCCCTTCCCGAGATGCATTTCGGTCGAGGATGGGCTCTTTTAGTTGATTTCATCGCCGCAACTTATTTCCAGACCAATCTGAACAACACACATGAACAACAGGCCATGGCTTTGCCGCCAAGGGTCCTACACAATACTGATCACCCACCTAATATTCCTGACTTCAATAAAGACCAGAATAATGCTCTGGTGATTATCAACACCATTTACTATGTAGAAGAGTTGACAGATGGAGGGTTTTTGTATTTATGGCGCAAAGCAATGTGTTCTCCTCAAGGAAGAGCAGATGGAAGAGACATGTTAGAAAGCCTTCTACACCATCCTTTGGTCGTCGCCAAGGATTTGGTGAAATTAGTGCTTGACTTCATCAAAGATCATAACTGCTAATCATGAAGCAAAGTAAGATACGAAATTTCATTTCAAATAAGTTCAAAAATATGGAAAAATAAAAAGGTGATGCTTAAGTTTACTGAACTGAGGTCGGAACCGAGGTCGGGACCGAGGTCGGGAATTAATTTTTCCGAATTTAATTCCCAGGGCTTTCGCCCGGAATAACCTCGTTCCCAAGCACTACAACTTACCTATATTATCTTCAACTTGAAAGAATTTCACTTGTTGGGTCTAATACCAGAGTTGATAACTCGGCTAATACGTATGTTTGTCTGCATCGCTCCGAGGGTAAAATGGTGCTACCATTATGAGACCTTGTTCCATATTTATGTGAACAGCTGCAAGTCTTGGATTCATTTTGTGCACAGTGTAATGGCTTGATATGTGAGTCTTGCGTCCATAAAACACACAAGATATATAAACAAATAGAAGATGAACACCAGCCAATAATGCTCAATCAATTTAAAGAGGAAAACGTAAACAGCTTCATCAAAAACCAGATGCTGTGCAAGTTCCACGGCAAAAGTAGCTCCAGTACTATTGTCAAGAGGGAACATGTAGACTCGGCGTTTGCCAAAAAAGCGCTACTTTAAATCGTCAAAGCTTAGAAACGGCAGAGCTTAGAAGATGCCGGACAGGGCTCAAGGAAATCGACCGTAGGAGCGATGAATCGAGTTGAGAAACGGAAAGAAAACAACGGAAAAAAGCTTAGAGCAATCTATAGAAAACATATAGATAATTCAAAGAGAGATTGACGTGGCAGAGAGGGATGTTGACAATGTGGTTATGATGATTTGCAACATGGCCAAAGAACACGGAAGAGCGATAAAGGAGGAACTGAAGCAGACGCTCCAGGAACTAACAACAGCAAATAATCAGTGGCGGATCCAGGATTTTTTAAAGGGGGGTTCCGTTTCTTAAGCTGTGTATAATTCTCTTTTGTTTAGTCGATGTTTGACAAAAAAATTGGCTCTAATCACCTAATTAACTATCTAGTAACGCACCAAGCTATAATAACACGACCCAACGCAAAACTTTGATTAAAATTTATATAAGACATATAATTCTATTATCCTGACTTAAAGATCAAGCCTTCAAGGGGGTGGACCTTGGACCGTTGCTACCCAGAGTTTCTTTCGGTCCAGTCCACTAGCAGGCTTGAGTTCGTCGACGACAACATTTTTTTGCATTGACTGTATTACTCCGTGAAAGAGACTAAGTCAGGCAAGTCATGATTTTTTTACAGCTTCAATATCTTGGAGAGTTCAACAACGCTTTACATTAACTGCTCTAGCTTAAAAGTTAAGGAATAAAATAACATTCAATATTTTCAACAATTCATTCAATTTCAATTTCAATTTTCATTCAATTTCAACATTAATATAATTACATATGCAAATA
This sequence comes from Actinia equina, assembly GCA_011057435.1. Lineage (NCBI taxonomy): Eukaryota > Metazoa > Cnidaria > Anthozoa > Actiniaria > Actiniidae > Actinia > Actinia equina. The sequence continues at coordinate 55,133 of WHPX01000536.1, forward strand.
AAGATTACACTAAACTTTACATAAAATATATATCAAGAGTATCAGGAAGTGAAATCCATAGTTCTGGCGCAGCATTTGAGAATGCTCTTTTGCCATAGGATTTAAATTTGAAAGAACCTTTGGTTAAAAGATTGGATGAATGTGATCTCAGTTGTCGAGCTGACACATACGGTTTTACCAGTTCATTAACATATGAGAGAGCACAGCCATTCACAGCCTTGAAAGTTAATTAAAGTATCTTGTATAGTCAATTCATTGTTCAACGGGCAGCCAATGTAAGTGATAGAGAATGGGAGATATGCGTTCTTTTTTGTGACCGCAGGATACTAAACGTGCTGCTGCATTTTGAACCCGCTATAGTTTTTGGCAACCCATATAACAAAGAATTACAGAAGTCTAGAGGAAATGAATGCATGAACTAGAGGTTCACAGGCTTAAAAAGAAAGATATTTACGGATTTTCCAAATGTTTCTTATGTGGAAGAAATATGATTTGCAAATGGAGGTGCTCTGGTCTTCAAGAGGCATTTTGTCCTCAAAGATGACTTCTATATGGCGAACTGATGAAGAGGAAGAAATATTATGCTCACAGCATTTGATAGAAGAAATAGATGTCCTGGCACGATCATGAGCATCCGACAGTACAGCAATCTCTGTTTGTCAGTGTTCAATTTGAACTTGTTTCTAGTCATCAAATCTTTATGAACTTCACTTACACAAGACTCTATTCTGAATTTGGCAGACCATTTCAGCCGAAGAGGACGTTTCAAATGTGATGTACAACTGAGTATCATCAGCATTCAAGTGAAAATTAATATCATGTTCTCTTAAATTGTCCCCAATAGGTGACGTGTACATCAGAAACAAAATGAGACCTAAGATAAAACCTGTAGCACACCACAATGCACAGAGCAACAGAATGATACGCCATCCTGAACAGCAATACGAAAGCTGCTATCAGCCAAGTAAATTTCAAACCATTTCAAGGCCATGGCCAGTCACACCAAACCTTGAAGACATCCTTTCTAACAAGATCTAATGATTAACCGAGTCAAACGTTGCTTAGAGTTCAAGCAACACTAAAACAACACAACGTTGACCATCAATCGCTTTCAAGATATTATTCTGCACCCTTAAAAGAGCAGTCTCTACACTGTGATACTTCTTAATATTATACGCAGATTAAGGCTCATGCAATTTGTTTTTGTTTTATCAAGATGGTCAATGAGCTGTACAGCAACCACTTTCTCAATAGCCTTCGAAATGAACTTTAAGTTATTTAAGGCGATCTTACTGAAAATAGGAAGAAGAGGCTCCAAGCAGTTTTTGAGAATCCTACTGCACAGGATCAAGATCGCAAGATTTAGATTCTAAGGGAGGAATGACTTTAGGAAGGCCATCTGCTGAAAACTCTTGAAAAGATGACAAAAATCTTATGACATAGAAGGCTCTGGAAGAGTGTCATTTTCAGATAGACCTTCGAAATGAGCCTGGATAGAATTTACTATACTTTCAAAAAAATCAGCAAATTCAAAACAATCTGCCAAATTGTTGGAAAAAGAACAACAAGAAGGATATACTGGTTGATTAGCATTCATATTTGTCCATTTCTGAAAAGTGGAAAACAGAACCTTCTCATTGGGCTGATTCTCGGATATAATATCCGAATGAAACTCAATGTTTAGCTTTCTTAATCAGGTTTCGAACACCATTATACTGATCAGCGTATAAACTTTTGACGATCAATGATAAGACGAGACTTTCGCCATGAACTCTCGAGACGCCTTCGTTTTACTTTACTGAGCAGCCTTGATTTCATCAGCTCTAGTAATTAAAAGATCTAAAACATGTTTTCCTTGGTAGGTAGCTGGTCTTACATGTTGAGTCAGATTAAAACACTCCAAAATAATCAAAAACTGACCAGCAATTGATGGGTTGCAAGCATTCCCAAGAGAGTCAAAAGACAAAAACATGGCGGCCATTGTGGTGCCGTTAACAATGGATGCTAATGAGAAATCTTTTGTTAAATGGTACCAACATGGCCGCGATGACGTAACGTGCAAACGAAGAATTCCATCAGACACATCTTTCACATGAAAATTTAAATCTCCTACTATATGTATAGACCTCATTTCAATTGAAAATTCTTCCAAAAAAAGTTGAAAAGTCATCAAAAAAAGAGAACTAGTAAAGTTATTCTTAGCACTAGAAGGAGGTCTGTAAATAACAAAAATAAAAAAAATGTCAGGATGAGGAATGGCAGTCATTCTCATACCCTCAAAAGATTTCAACTTTTTGATGGAAATTTTCTTCATTTTCAAAGCCTTTTTAAATAACAAACCAACACGACCACCTCTGCCTTCCCTCGCAATGTGTTCAAATAAGTAGCCATTTGGCAACATTTCATTTATAATTAGTTGATTCGATTCCTTAGATTTTAACCAAGTTTCAGTTGTACTTGTTGAAACGAAATCATTTATCATTGAAGACTTGTTGCAAATTGATCTAGCATTTACCTGGTATAATTTAGAAGGTTTACTGACCTGATGTTGTAAAGGAATACGGTTAGGAATCAAGAGATTCGATGGATTTACATCAGTTTGCCTCCGGGTTAAATATGCAGTCGTCGATGTGGAACACGAGGAACGATTATGAATATTTAATTCGTGTAAAGAACAACCATAAAAAATGAAGATTTCGTAGCCCTTCTCTCACAATAAGATGACGAAGCTTGACCATCTCGTTTGCCCCTAATTCTTGTCGATGTATCCAGCGGAAATCCTTGTGAACTTGTATTCCGTAGTACAATGGCGGGAAATTTGAAGTTGTGGTAGCATCTAACGATTTACACCAGACACCGCGAAATAAGGAATTTTTTCGAATAAGAAATCATAATCAAAAGCCTTAAATATCGTTAAAAGTATGTAAAGTAAAAAAGAGTGATATAAATTTAAAAAGGCTTTAAAAACTAGAGAGCTTATAAATAAGCAGCTTCACTGAGCGCTAACTAAGAACACAATAGAGTTTTTGCACCATCACGTGTCGGCGCTCATAATACAGCTTGCACTGCCTGTGGTTAGATGGCAGGACAATAAAATCCCTTTTTCTCTTTGGAATTGAATTCCTTCTCATGTTAAACGATTGTATTGTTCATGCCATCTATCATGGCTGCCGTCAGGTGGTGGTGCAAACCCTCTATTGAATCAGTCAAGAAAAGGGTATTGTGGTTATATAAACGAGTAAAAAAAGTGTCACACAAGAATCGAGTCTATCGATGTTAGAATTAAAGCTGTGGAGGGCAACGAGATGGAAAAGAAAATGGAATATAATTAATAAGCTCTCAACAAATTTGGACATGATAATTACATATTAGGTATTAGGTTAATATTGACAAGTCGGATTCCAGCCGTTCAAGATTACACATCACACAGTATATTATTCATCACCGCGTAATCATATTTTTCTAAAAGGTCACGCGACCTACCCCTTTAAAATGAAAGTTGTGTCAAAATAAACACCAAAAATGAAAACTGCACCTCGATATTATTAAAGAGGTTGATTTCTATTACAGTGCAAACAATTAATGCGTGAAACACTAATTACTAAATAGTACAAAATAGTGCTGATTAAACAATAGAAAACAATGGAATAGTGCATGAAATTGTGCTGTTTAGTATTACTAAAGTTTCACGGTTATATTGCTTGCACTCTATAAAATCAAATATTTGAAAAGAGTTGTATGGAAAAAGGTTTTGGCTCGGACATGCTCATTTCTCGTACGAACTGATCTTCGTCTTCTCACTGATATTGAGATGTAGTGCTTCTTTCATGCCTTTCTGGCCGGTCTAAGGGGTGTAGGGTCACGTGAGTTCAGATCTAACGACAACCATTGATTATTTTTCTACGTGGTCAATACACCTCTTCTTTTGGGTTTGGGACTTTGTCGACTTTGTTTTCGTTGTCTTACAGTGCTCTGTGCCGATTGTCCAGCTGATGGCGCAGTTCTAGCTTCTTCAGAAAACTGCACGTTTCTGAGAATGCCCTTTCGAGGAATCATTTTGACGGGTTTGTATACTTCCTTATCAAGGTAATGACTCAGGATAGCATGAAGATCAGGAGTTTTGGTCCTTGCCTCACAAGGCACGGTCTCTGTAGCGTCTGAACTTTCCGAGACTAACATCAAAGAATTTTCACTGTTAGTTGATGTTGCGCTGGTCACGCGAGAACTTCTGCCGTCAGCAGTATCAACCCAGGAGTTTTTAATCATGAGTGGTGTTTCGTTTCTTGCTGTTACACGAGATACAGGTCGTGAATCGAGTCGTGAGTCAGATACAGTACGCCGCGTATAGTTATGTCGAGATGGCGACTCTAAGCGGTCAATAAAATCGAGTGATGTCTTTGGACGAGAAGTTAGAGGTACTCTCGGAGTACGAGTACATGCCGACCGAGTTCCCATAATTCGCATGTCATCCCCATCAAGTTGCATTCTCGAGATCTCTCTGCGAACTTTCTTGATCCATTCTTTGTCACTGAGGAAATGTTCAGTGTCTCGAATACCATCTGAAGCGAAGCCTTCAGTTTTCAAAATATGAGCACAATAAAGGTGTCCCATCTTAGCCGCCAACAAGTAGGCAGAAAAACCTTTCTTGTTCCTTAGATCAACACTTAATCGGTATTTCATGATCTTCTTCAGCATATAACACAAGACTTTGGCATTTCCAGACATGGCTGCATACATCAGCGGCGTGTTGCCCTCTTCGTCTTGTTCATTGATGTCATACTCAATGTCTTCCAGTAGCATCTCAACGATTTTTTCTTTGCCATTCATACAAGCGTAGGAAAGTGCAGTTCTTTTAAATCTATCCTTGGTACTAACAACTGCACCTTTGTCTATCAGCATTCGAGCTATTTTTGCTGCTATATGCTGTTTCTCGATAAAGCAAGCTTGCATCAAAGACGTTTTTGAGTCTTTGTCTGTGGAAATATTTGGATCTGTTCCTATGTCCAGCAGCAGTCTTGTCTGATGAACGCGGCCACACTTGACAGCCATCAGAAGAGACATTCTTCAAGCTTACTTGAATATTTTTCACTAATGTATTGCGAGTATTTGTGATTATAAAAAACAATAATTCACTGAAAAGCATGGCAGCCAGTAACAAATCAAAGCAAGACTCAACCCGTCAGACAGGGTCAACGAACTCTTTAAGCTTATTTAACTCATGTTTTTCAAATCACATACCAACGATCATACCAACATTGTTTCTATAAATCCATCCGCGTTCATATCTACTTCTGATTTCAATTTCGAAGCGACTTATTTATTCGGATTTTGGCACAACAAACTCTGTGACCATTGTGTCCAAGAGACAGATTACCTGGCGCGAAGCTTTGCTTTGTTCTGCTGAGCCCTTAAGAAGCAGGTTACTCCCTCGGGACATGAAACAAACGCCACCTCTTTGCACAAGGAATTATGATCCGTTAGGCAAATTTGACGCTTTTTGTAGCTATTGTTTACACGTAAATAAAAAGGGAAGTTCACAGAAGAAAAAAAAAATCACAAAACAAAGCCGAAATATTCATCTTCTTGCTGAAATAAATGTGCAAATTGACTTAAAATGATTTGTTTTTGTATAACAAGAATTCGCGATTAGCGACTACCGATGCTGGTAATGCTTGCTTTAGGGTTGTTATTGAATTACTGAATACAACTGGTTGATTTCATTGTGCCTTTGTAAATACAACTATTCAAAACCGATGCTGATCCTGAAAAATAGATATAGCTAACGACAATCTCAGTTTTAGAAGCCAAAAGAATTATGCAACATAATACCCTTTCCTTTTTAATTTCTCCTACTGGTAACATTTTTATTGTCCCTAGGCAGTCTTTAACTGTATTCCACGATCCATACTAAGCTATTAAAAAGTGAGTAAATTCTATATGTTTTAGCCGAAAGTTCAGAAGACGACATAAAGTGCCAACTAGTTATAAAGCATCCGGATTAGCCATCTCGCCCCTTCTCCAGAGCTTTTTCGAATCACGCATTTCAATGAAAAGGGTCGGTGAGTACTCATGTCAATGCATGGACGCAAAGCCAAAACCCTATGGAAATGTATGGTACTATATTATAAAATGATGTGGCCCGCAGCAAAATCATCTTTGTACCCCTTTAATTCCTTTAAACGTCATAGTTAGAAAGAAACTCAGTAGAGCTTTATATTTGTCACTTGTTTTGGGATAGGATTAGATAAAAGAAAACTGCACTCAATGTACAAAGTAAGGATTACATACCATCTTGGTATAATTGATCTGTCTTAGGGTAACAGAGTGTGAAATTACTGTAAGTGGACCATTAAGTCAATGTACGGTGGTGTGCTTGTTGGAACAAAAAGCTGGACAATGCTACCAACATCACTAGTTAAAAAAGGGTTGTTAAAGATATATCCTTTTAAGCCTATGCACTAGTACGGGATTTATAATTGGGATTTTTTTACGGTATTGCACTTAGAAGCACGGTGGGCATGATGGAACTGTTGCCACCGGCCTTGTTTACTGAAATAATTAGAGTGGTAGTTGGGCTTGGACGAAAGAGCGAGTAGTATTGTTAGAAAAAAAGACAGACCACCAGCCTTCCGTTAAACAAATTTATTCATTATTACGTTGCCGAATGGAAGAATAAAAGGTAAATAATACATTGATTACAAGTTACTGGCATGTACCTCTTTCATCGTTGGAGTGTATTTTCTACTTCTTTCTACTGCTACGCAGCACCAGGGTAAATATTTCGGGCATCAATCACTTGCATCACTTTACCGGACTGAAAAAAAGAAAGCAAGCAAGACCGACCGACCGACCACGGCCAACCGGGCGTACGGATATGTCAGACAAACAAACCGAAAAACAACCAACCAAAAGAATGACCAAACGAATTAACAAACCAATAAGGCAAAAAAAGACACAAAGACAGAAAAAGCAAACAAACCAACCATCAATACAACTGCAAATTCCTCAGCTTTGTAAATTTTGTTAAAGACAAAAATACCGCGCAGGGCTTTGGGACGACGCTACACCCAACAGCGTAATATACCCTATGAGGATGTCGGCCGCCATTGACTTTCAGAAATAATTACTGCCTAGCCTCGCCTTTCTCGTTTTTTTGTTTTGTTTTGTTTTTTTGTTTTTTTTTTACGTTTTAAAATTCTCTTAACTTTTCAACAATTTAATAGTTTTACCGCGAACTTTTAATTTTTTTTGGTATTATTCTAAGGTTTGATTTCAGTGATTAATTCAAATACGATTTGACAAAATTATGATTAATGAGTGGCTGCCATATTTGGGTTCGGTGATGCAAAACTTAAATCAAAGGAGCCAAACATTATGACCATCGGGAGTAGCATCCTTTGCAGGCGTCTAAGGTTTCCACAGGCTTCCACGTCCCTTCCAGCGTGTATAAGAATAGATCGTTTTCAACCATATGGGCTTAAGAAAGAAAAAGAACCGGCAGACATTTTCTTGGTGTTTAAAACATAGGTTTGATATTGAAAATGTCGCAAAGTTACGGATGTCCTTCCCCAAGTTACAAATACTGATTGTGACATCTTCTTTGCTATCAGTGGTCTTATCAACTCTTGAATAATTCGAATCCCAAAGCACTTTTACAAGAAACAGGTTAGAAAACGAGCATGCCATTTTCTACGTAACAATAGAGGGAAGGTTAGATTTTTCGTACAATCGCACCATCCCAACTCCCCCCTCCTAGTATAAATGAACGGTGCCTTGACATTGTAGTTTACACGATCGTAATAGCCATCGACGTCATCGCTGGTAAAGATGGACAAGGCAGATCTCTTAATAATGCAAAAAGACGGTGTGAGCTGACGTCAAACGATTTGTCCATGTAACAATAACTTTGGCTACTGTGACCGTGTGGTCAAGAGCGATTGATGACGTGTAACAGGCATTAAAAAAATATACACTTGTAGAGTTGTACAAGTTGTATCAAACCTTTTATCCCCTGGGTTTGCATCATGTCCTGGTTAGGAAACCTATTGTTATCAGGTCTTTGTTTGCTTGTGAGGTTGAACCGGTCTTGACCGTGCACAAATGTTTGATTATACTAATCCAAAATTGCAAAATAAGTAAACATAAACTTTGTCTACGGGATTATTGTAAGGAATATTCGAATATCTCTTTAAAATCTTTAAGTAATTTGAACTAGCTGCCAAAAGAAAGATTTTGGTCTGTTCACTCAGCCATTGCCAACAATGGTAAAACAATGGTAAAACAAAGGATTGTGCACGGTTACGCTTGAAAAAAGTGAACAATAACCTATAACAATAGAGTTTCCTAACCATTCCCCTTTATTAACTATGCTGCGAACAAACTTAGCCAACCCCAACTGAATTTCAAATTAACCATCACTTACCTTGAAAGAAAGATTTTAACTTAGGGGTTAAAACCCAAAAAATTGTACGCATCACGTATTTCACAAAAGGTTCTCGGAACAAAGGCACCAATTGAGGAAGTGCAGACCAAGATTGCATTATATGACACCGAAAAGTACTGTGCTTTTGTGCTCTGACAACCTTTTGTTGCAACTGCTACAAATGATTTGATCAAATTGGGATAACACATGCACACACCCGATCTTCCATAATCGCTGTAACCCTTGGTGATCACAATCTAGGCGAAGAACAAATGAAAAAACAAGCAAGATGAATAAATGAAAGAAAAAGAAACGCGCCTGGCACAAATAACATAACGTTTTAACTCTATTAAGCTCCCCGGAGGGTTATTCGTTTTTAGTGCTGTTCGACTAGGGGGCTTACTACAAAGGGAGGCATACTACAAAGGGGAGCTTTTTGTTGATGTTTGAACATGCATAAATATTTTTATTCATAATCTACACAGGTGAAATGAATATCGAAGTCCTCCAAAAGGAGAAAGACTACAACGTTCTTTGGGGGTGTGGGCTTATTAGAAGATTGGAGCTTGAAGATTGAAGATTGGAGAGGGGGGGCCGCCTATTAGAGGATGGGGGACTTAATAGAGGATGGCTCAATAGGGGAAATACGGTAATGAAAGAACAGGGGCTTGTGAAAGTCTGTACTGGATTTTGGCAATTATTGAAGCGCGCTAATAAAAATAATCAATGTGCAGCTGAAATAGAGGTTGGTGACGGTTTTGCTGCACACTAGGCCTGAACTGCACTATGCCGTGATCGATGTGAATACAAAAAGTTCACATATTTCGGCATTTTCTCAAACCTTTACTGCACGTCTTACCGGTATTATTCCTGCACCGTGACATTCATATTTACATGTGAATAAAAAACCTTTACCAACCTTTTTTTCAAATAGCATTGATCTCCTAGAGGGATTGTTCTGGGGGACAAAACAATAGGCCGTTTTTCTCATGCAAAAAAATTTCCATTATTTTTTCCCCAAGAAACAATTCCGCCTCTCGGGACTTAGTGTAAGGGGTGTATACCTATTTGACATTAATGATTACATAAATGCAAAGTAGATGACTCCATTGCATGGGAACTGGTCGTGTTTGACTAAGGGTGGTATATGCCAATAGAGGCTTTGCACTGGTACGTGACAGCAGCCATGAAAGGGGGCACAACAATAGTCTTTTTCCTCTGGGAAACTTAATTATTTTTCATATCAATAAGATTACATAAGATTCAATTGTTTCTGTCTCATGTCATTGCTGCAATAACGCGATGGTGAAAAGCTTCTATGAGGAGCTCAAGTCACTGAAAGCAATTCCCTGGGGACATTGAAGTAAGATAACGTGAAATCCCAGTTATAAGCCCTGGAATTACACTCATTCGTGAGAGTTTTCGGTTGGCTCATAACCTGGAGGGCTTATATTCTGGGGGAGCTAATTTTCGAAAAAAAACTTTTTCCATTAACTTCCCCAGTTCATCTTTCATACTAATGAAATGAATAAAAAGAATCCCAAGGTGGGCTTATAAACGGGAAGGGCGCGTATCTCATAACTTTAAAGTGCCTACACCACCTAACTCAATATTTTCAGTATTGATTCTACATAATGTGAGTATTTGAATGAGAAAAAGAATTTCATATGATTCGAGTGTTACATCTTGAAGATATCAAAGTTTATATTTCCAATATGCAAATAAGTGTGATGTCATTTTAGGCAAGATTAAATATACAAAACTTTTCTGGGGCAGCAAAATATCCTGTATAACATCATTGTCTTACTCATGGTTTATAGAAAACTACTAGCAAATTTTTTTCTCATAGTAATCAGTGTTGCAATTTAAAAACGATGAGAAGCAAACTCAAATTCCTATAATGACATCACACTCGTTAACATATTAGAAGTATAAACCTTGATATCTTCAAGATGCATCACTCAAATCATATGAAAATCATTTACCATTCAACTATCCACTTCATGTAGAATCAATACTGAAAATATCAAGTGAGGTGGTATAGGCACTTTAAGGACTGATTTTTGATTTAGCAGACTCGTGGTCCTATAGCCGCCAAGTTTCTTCCTGAAGAGATAATTGCGTTGGCAGCCCTGAAAGCCCTTTTGCTATTAACAAACACTTTAGCATCGATAAGGGAGGGAGAAGTCCGACAAAAAAGTCATGTCAAGTGCGTGTAGGAATATGTATAAAACCATGAGCAAGCCGAGTAAGTATCGAGGTAAGGATATCGCTAAGATTGATAAAGCCAGTGCGGTGACATTTAATGGAGAGTACATGTCTGATTATGCTTCATCAGTGAAACAATTCAAATAGCACGATATCACTTTGGGATACACATCCAATCGTGCTGCGCTGTTTGCCTTTTATCTTCAGATTAATTAACCACGAGAGTTAGGCTGCAGGTTGCATACTTAATCGATTGGCGCCTAGAAAGCAGTGTTGTCCCATTACAACCATCCCCCTCCACGAAGTCGTGAATGAAATAAGAGACTTATGGGTAGGAAATGTGACACAAATAAAAGATTGGTTTATATTCCTCTTTAAACTAAAACAAAAATGTCTTTTGCTTGAGATGGTTTTAGGTTCATACCAATCGAAATATGGCAACCAATGTGAACAACTATTGTACTGGACTAACTAGCGACTGACTAGCCTCGTGCTCACGAGGAAACATAAGAGCGTTTACACAAGTATGAGGCTAGTCAGTCGCTAGTCAGTCCAGAACAATAGTTATCCAAATTTGTCGTCATTTGATTCGGTGTATGAGGAGTTGACATGAAACAATGGATCTAATGTACCAAATATTCTGCTTGAAACTGGGTGATCAGTTTTCAGGCATAAAGGCAATGCTAACAGTCTTTTTGAAAATATTTGATGGAAAGGGAACAATGGGAATATAGTTTGTACCATATAAATATGGATTAAGGTGACATCTGGTGTAAGGTTTGGGGAGTGGACAGGGAGCACGCAGTGCGGGCTGGGTGTGGCTGGGTGTAGCTCCTGCCCACTTCGCATAGCAAATGTATATTAAAACAGCTATTCAGGCTAACTAATCATAAGAATCATAATTATATGTAAATGACTCTGATTTACTAATAAATGTTACTTAAAAGGTCAATGCAAACAAAACATAGTAAATGAACGACGTTTTTTTGAAAACAAAACAATTAATACAAATATTGCACTTATATAACAAATAACAAATAACACTTTAATAGTTGTATTTGTAATGTTGTGTTTGCAGAGACCTGTTTAATAGTGCCTTTATTACCATCTATCCTCTAATACATTGCCTAAAAATTTAAAAAACCACAGGCATTGTTTAAACTTCATGTGCACATATACACTCAGATTGTTAGGTTCAAACGAACGCGAACAGCATAGAAACTGAAATGATACGTTAATAAGATGTATCTAGTGATAAAACACGTGGAATGTTCATATGAATATTGTACTCTATGATGTATGTTTTGAACCCCACATTATGATTTTGCAATTAACCTTTTTACTTATACAGTGGCCAACATGAATTGTGGGATGCGAAGAAGGCAAACGTAAAACATTTATAAAGCAAAGTGGCCAGATTACGTTTAGAATAATTTGAAGTGTTGCTGTTTCGCACATTATTCCAACTATCAGCAAATTTAATCACTTTTTTGATGTGCTCCTCATTGGAAAGCAAAAGTTATATAAAAAGAAATCCTGACACTTGTGCAGTCTATACATTTTCCAGTATGTAGCTGCCCCATAGGCATCCCATAATGTCTTGAACTCAATATGGCGGCCGTATCAATTAGAAAAGTCTTTGAATGTTTTCTAAATATAAACATTTCCATCAACGCATTTCAAGCTCTAAGAGACCTTATTCATTATTTAGAGTGGTTTTATCCCTGAAATATTTTTTTAAAAACTTGTCAAATGTGTTATAGTAGAATGTAAATAAGTTCTACTAACTATTTTACAGGCTAAAAGGTAAAACCACTCTAAACAAGAACAGTTTCTCAAAATAAATGAAATGTGATGTGTTTGTGGAATGACTTTTCTTTGGCATACTAGATCAAGGGGAATTATTGCTTAATATATCATCATAATCATGATGATTTTCAAGGTTTCATAATTACGCTTTATCATCCATTCAAGCAAGAAGCATTTATTCTGTAATCTAGTAATATAAAGGCATTGTTGTATACTGACATAAACTCCCCCTCTGCCCCTTCCTCCAGGTACTAGGATATAAACTTGGCTTTCTACCCCTTAGAGAATGGTCCATTTTCACATGTTCATTGCCTTTCCCCTCGGAATAAGGGTTTCAAAAATCAAAAATGTAGCATACTACTAAACAGAGACAGAGCAAGCCAATTATTATGAATACTATAAATAGAGTAAAAATTCATTGGCTGACAAGTTTTCACGAGAAAACTGATATCTAAATGAATTCAGAAGTGATTTGAGCAACAATGATATCCAAGTGAAATTCTGTGGAATTCGCAACTCAGACAACAAATTTTACTTGAATCCCAAGCCAAAAGATTGAAAATAGACCCATTCATATGATTGTGTTTTATGATTTACAACACAAAAATATTAACATAAGGGCTTCCAGTATTTTTATTCGATTCAGCTTTTCAAGTGTCCTCAATTTTAATCTAATTTTTGGGAACGTATCGTTTATTCTATCAAAAAGTTGCCTTCCTTTGCTTTTTTTGTTTTTTTGTTTTTAAGTACGTTTCAGGTTTATTTGGTGTTTTTAGGGGAAAGAAAGAACAAAAACTAGGCTTTAATCCAAAATTTAACATGGGTTCCCTGTTTTTGATGGGTTTCCATGTGAAATACCCCTTACATGCATCATCTCTAGCCAATCAGTGCACATATTTATGATGAGCTATATGGCGTTCTTTAATTTGTGAATAGATGTACTCAGCCAGGACAATAGCACACAGGGTATTCGTGATATTCAAGGGTAAGCAAGATGACATTTTCAGTTTGCCTGCTTTTCACCTCATCCTGAATTTTCTGCAAATAAGCAGACTTTAAACTGTCATAATGTAAGCCAAAGTACAATTTTCTTTCAACATTTGAAAGAATAGTAACAAAACTCCAAGAAAGGATGAGCTGACATGCTATGATTTAAAGTCAAACTGAAAAAAATCATTTCAGGTTTTTCCCACATGAGGCAGCCATTATCATAAAAGGGAAGCACTGTAGGCGAGGATACGGAAGAAACTGCTTATTTGTATAAGGGGAATGGGTTAAATTACTGTATGTTAAAGGAGGGGTTTAATAGTACAAGAACTGTTCACTATTACCATGGACCTCAGTCAATAGGTGGCCACATGTTGTTCCTATGTGAAAAAGTGGTTTTGTTTGGTGGTCCAATCGATGTCATGTTGACACTTTTTATTTTCAAACTGACTACTGGTCAGAAATTAATTATTCCAGTCTGCAATATGTGGCTGCTGCAAGCGCAAGGTCCATTATATAGTAAAGCATAATTATTTGCATTAAATATTGACTTCTGATCAACATATTCTTTTCATTTTTAATAGTAACCACATTTCCTTAAAATATCATGTCTTGAACAAAAAGTGATGATCCCATTTTTCACATTGAGGGTCAAGCCCGAGACAAAATGCTTGATGAAACATAAAACCTTATAATTATTTGATCAAGACATTTCAAATCGCAAGAAAACTGGGTTCCTACTGTATTTAAATGGCAAAGAAAATGATATTTAATAAGTATTCTTTTAATATGTTTATAGTTATACTTTGACACATTATTGAAGAAGACTGTACAGAATTATCAAAAATAAACCTTATCATCTTCAAAAGCATCATTTTGTAGTACATCGACCATCAATAATATTTCTGTAAAGACTTACTTCAACATTATGAATAATATCATTATTAATTTTTAAAACATGCGGCACACTTTTAGTTTTAAACTAAGAATGCCTAGAAAAGACAAATATGCTACATGATTATATCATAAAACAGTGTAATAATGACAATTTAAAATAATATGACATAGTTTAAAGGATAATAATTATTATAAAAAGCAAACCAGTCTACAAACCCTGTTGCTTTTAGTTCTGCATGTGCAATGCCAATACCAAGTTCACTTGTGAAGAAGCAGACTCTTGATAATGTGCTGGTACTGACCTCATGGATGGGCAACTGGATGGACTAGACTTGAAGTTCAAAATCTAGGACGCTTGTTGGATTCATAGAATTCTCCCATTCCTTGCATCAATGGCTGAGGTTGATTCAGATATGACTGGTCAGTTAGCTGCTGATCAGGATTAGCTCTCTTCTGACCATGCTGGTTGGGATCATTTGAAGATGCCTACATAAACACATCCAGCATTGAGCAATATATGAAGAAAAAAGAGTTTGCTGATTCTCACCCAAGCAAGGATTGGGTTTCAACATTACTTTAAATTTTATTTCCCTGGTTGTCTATCCATTTTGGAAATTCCCCGTCAGAGGAATGATCGTGAACCCAGCAGAAAAGCAGTACGAACTCTGAAAAGTCTGAGAAACAAAAGCAGAAAGCTGAAAGAGTTTATCCTCAAACGTATTCATCCAAGTATACCGAAGTCCTCCAAGATTCATTATTGTTATGTGAAGGTTAGAAAACTTACAAAAACGAATGTAAGCTGGATACTAAGAGAATAAGCTTAGATAAAGTCACACAACATAAAAAGAAGCTTTTGTTAATTGCTCTAACGGGGTTTATAAAGGATAGTGAAGTCGAAATATCATAGAGCTAGTCGGTATTTATCATTGTTTACTTGTAATAGTTTGATGTGTCACCTTTCCGAAGGTCTAACAGACTTTGCACCATCTAAAAGGATGTCAGTGTTCACGAAGAATTATTTCGATTTTCTGCTATGAAGCCCGAGTTCACGCAGATATGCGTCTAGTTTTTAGCTAGTTATATGTTCTGTTCATATGGGAGGTTTTATGGAATTTTTCTTTTTTTGAGGTCACATTCTTGCACAAGCGGTTCGCTGCCCATCAAATTATATTAAAAACGTAATTAATTTTTTTTTCTTGAAAAAAAAATTACTATAATATTACTATACTATAATATTACAAGAACAAATTGGCCAACTCATCAATTTTGATGGCCCCCCCAGAAATGTCAGGATAAAACCTCCCTTAATTGTAAACACAGTAAACAAACACAGTAAACAACACATTTAGTTACTGATTTACAGAGGTTATTATGTATACCTGGGTACTGTACATAACTGGCGCAGCTGAATGTTGTGGTATTGGTGAAGGAGTTGATGTATTTGAAGGCATTTGAAGCTGACAAAGAAGAAGAGAAAAAAACAGTGAAAAAGAGTGAGAATTTCCATGAGGTTCTAAAGAACTGCAAGCCAGATAGATGGAGGGATATAGATGAGCAAGATAAAAAGGAAAACCGCAAAATACTAACTGTTGTAGGTCAGAGAGATTATATTTCTCGATATTTATTTCCAATATTAGTAAACTGAACTGTACAATCTACCTGCTGCTGTTGATAGCTATGATCAAGTGGTTGAACAAGTGGGTGGAACTGTTGTGTTGGATTGAACATTTGGTGTTGTTCCTGTTGAAGCTGGCCAGGACCATTACCAGGTTGTGATTGCATTGTGGGTTGCTGAATTGGTCTCCATTGCTGTGCTGAGGTATCACGGATTTGTTGTTCCTGTTCTCCTGAAGGTACTTGGAAACCTTGCAAAGACATCGTGGGTGCTGGCTGTAGTACATTCCCTGCAGTTTGCACCCATTTTGTCTCTGCAGCTGCTACCATGGAACCCTAAGGTATCAGAGAGAATTTTCTAGTTAGATAAGATAATGTGGATCATTGCAAAACCAAAACGATTAAATTATAAGTAAATAATAGCATTTTTTAATGGTGTTAAAAGAATGCACATAACCATACAGGCATTAACCAACATAACTTTCAATGACTCTGACTAAATCTTCATTCCTTAGCCTCCTACCTGTTGGAACATTTGTTGTGAAGGCTGAACCACTTGTCCCTGTTGATTAGGATAGCCTGGCAGCTGATGATGGTGGAAAGGTTGCTCAATTGGTTTTTGCATTAGCTGTACAACCCGTGGAGTTTCCTGTGATTGAAGTGCATGTCCAGTTGGTTGTTGTTGTTGCGGTGGTGGTGGTGGTTGTACATGATCAGCCATGAATGGCATTCCAACTTGTTCTACTAAAGGACCCTAAACGTTTTTCAGATGGTAAAAATCTATGCAATGTTCAGAGACAGACTTTAGGACTGTATAATACACTAAACCTGAATGAAACATATACGGTATTTGACAACATTATTATGAGAAATTGCTCTAGAAATTATTATAAGGAATTGCTTCCAATTACGTTAGAACATGGAAATAAATTCTGCATAGTTTTAAATATTCCTTAATTGAAGGTATTAATTGCCACTTATTGCCAACACAATGTTAAGAAATACATGTACAGTAGGTTACATTTGTGTCCTCAGAATGATCTGGGGCCAACAATCTTCTTATAGTTTAAATTTTCTGTTGTTTCCTTAGCTTGTTATTGATTGGGGTATAAAGATGAAAAAGAAGAAAATGATGATAATGTTGATGATATGGTAATATGACGATGATGGTAATATGATAAATAATGACAATAATAATAATAATTTGACTTAATATCTTAATATTAGTTATTACATATCTATTAGCCTAGATCACCAAGTCCATATAATTTAGATATTAACCAATTTTGTGTCCATTTCTCATTATAAAATCAAAGTACCAGATAAACAGGATTGCAGAAGCATGCCTCATTGAGGTATGGCTCACAACAGACAATCAACTGTGCAACATTAAATCGTATCATACTGTTGGGATTTTGTCTTGTAAAAACCCTATCAAATTTCAACTGAATTAGATGAGTCTACATAATCTACAGTATCTACACATTTTCCCATTTTTGTACTGTATGTCATTTACTTGGATGTTGTTTCTTTGTTTACCACTAACCATTGAGAAGATAGATGTACCACACACACATACATTTTATAGTTCACCATTTTAGCCACTTTGTACAAAAACTCCAGTAGAAGGGGTTTGTAAGCCATCTTTAAACATACATACCTGTTGCTGGAATCCAAACTATGATACTGCATGTTAGGGTCCTGTTGAGTTGGCCCAACAGCTGGTCCTTGGGCAACAGATAACTGAGGTAATGTTAAATGGGGTTGTGTCTGGTCGAGTGGTTGCATTAAAGGCTGAGGAGGTGCCATTGGTTGTGAAGGGTGGAGACCATACTGAAAGGGAACTGCTTGACCACCTGGTGTTTGGGAAGGAATACTTTGGGTACCATTGGTGACTTGTGATGTTTGCCATGCACCTACTGTAACCAACAAAAAGGCATCCAAACTGATTAAGTTATCCACTGGGTAACCAGTCGTTTCGCACAATTGCCTTTTCGCACAACTATGACCTGTTCGCACAATTCCAAGAGTCGTTTAGCACAATTTTAAAATACAGTAAATGGTCACTAAGAAGTCTTGAAAATATCTTTCCTCTGTCCCTGTAGATGGGTTTTCATCCCCAATAATTCTGTTTCAAGACTTTATTTGCATCCGAGTTGATCGAAAATTGCACGAAACGAACAGCGACATTGCTTCCAGTGTGCCAAAGTGTAATCCTCTTGACTTGCCAACTTAATCGCCATTAAAATGTTTGTATATTTATTTGCTTGTCGAAAGCTTGAGCATATTTTCTATTATATATATATATAGTTTTTTTTTCTTCTTCTTCTTCTCCAAAGTGTTAATGAGAATCTCAAGGTGACTACGACCAAAGTGAAAAAAGAGTCAGGCTAACGAACTGTTACAAGTGTAAAGATAAGAGTTTTACGACTAGTCGACAATGAAATCGACAACTAGCTACCACGTACTTTCGCCACTGTCGGTTCGCTACCAAACAGAGTCTGCTACCATCATGAAGTATTTTCGCTACCAAAACAAAACTTCAATGAGACTTATTAAAAAAAACCAGATACTCTCTTGAAAGACATTTGTATTTGATTTTGAAGCGTGTTTGGAGCGATCATTTCAATGAAAGTGGAGATGTAAACGCGACCGAGGACAGCGTTCACTTAGTTAACATATCGACTGTGTTTCTACCAACTTATGACTCGGATGACTTTATTTTCCCATACTCTAATCTATGAAATGTGTGTTTTGGGTAGCTTTATCATTCTTTATCATTGTTTACTTGCCAAAGTTCGAGGGAAAACAAAACCTTATACGCGAAACATCGATCAACAAGCGACGCGGTATTCGTGTAATCAACAAGCTTCCTAGTCGTTTACTGACGCTTTCTTTTCTTGAAATCCATTAGAATTTATTATTTGCACTAAAAAACTAAGACGAAATGATCTATTGCCTTTATCTGGAATACTTTTGAGGTCATCATCTAAATATAAGCGCCAAAAACTTATCGAGCGCAGTTTACGGTGTTTCATAGAGTCTTTTCGCTACCAATGAGGCCCCGTCCACACGTATCCGGAAATGTTTGTATCCACAATTTTTTTTTTCAGATACGAAAATGCTTTCGCGCGTCCACACGCAGCGTAATCAAATCGTTATCACGGTGCACACGTGTCCGTTTTCGTGGAATATGTGGATGCGGTCACAAAAACTTGAGGGCACGTGTAGACGCAACTCGTATCCGTAGAAAAACATTTGCGGATACAAAGATTTCCGGATACGTGTGGACGGGGCCTAAGTCTCCGTAGAGT
Organism: Actinia equina; assembly: GCA_011057435.1. NCBI lineage: Eukaryota > Metazoa > Cnidaria > Anthozoa > Actiniaria > Actiniidae > Actinia > Actinia equina. Next base: position 74,384 of record WHPX01000536.1, read on the forward strand.
AGTTTGTTGAAAACATTACAATATCCTTTTTATTTGTAGATGTCGGATTCAGCAACACACGACATCTCTCCTCTCAAAACATCATATCTTTTCCTTTAACTTCATTATTGAAAAGAATGAAGTCTAATGGTTCTAGGTAAAGAAAGTGACTATCCAAACTGTGATTCGTGCTTCCAGCTATCTAAAATCGTCAAAAGCGGTGATGTATCCCTTAATCCTGGACCTTCAACACGAACAAACTCACTAAAACAACGTAATAGCACAAACCCAAAGTGTTTGGCGTGTTCAAGAACTATCGCCGTACACCACAGAGCTGTTCCATGTGAGGTATGCAAACTCAGCTCACACATTAAATGTGGAGGTATTACACCTACGACATACTACCGGATGATTGAAAGCGGGAATTTACGATGGACATGTCCTGGCTGTCTTCGAAACTCTAGTATGAACACTGTTATTAGAACTTTGAGCGAAACTTATGATGAAAGCTTTATACCTAGTTTGTATAAAGAGCTAGAATCTAAATTCGCTACAAAAGGACTCCGAATCGCTCATTTGAACATACGAAGCCTACTTCATAAGTTAAGCGAGATTAAACTACTTCTACAGGTAAGCAGAATTGACATATTAGCCATTACAGAGACCCATCTGGATGAGAAAATTTCCTCTGGATCTTTAGCTATTGATGGATTCAAGATGGCCAGACTAGATAGGAAACACAAAGAAGGCGGTGGATGCCTTATATACTATTCTAAGAAGCTTTATGAAAGAGAAGATCTTATATCAGATATTGAAGCAGTCTGGATTGACACGACAATCAGATCACAAAAAGTGCTCCTTGGATGTGTGTATAGGCCCCCTGACGACTATAGTTTCTACAACAAATTCTATAACTGTCTGGAAAAGATGACGAAGAAAAGAAAGAATGTTGTGATCCTGGGTGATGTAAATTCTGACTTACTTGAAAAGGGCTATGAAGGTAGAAGACGCTCAAGAATTCTTGGCAGCTTGGATTTACACAATGTCATTAAAGAACCAACAAGAGTAACTGAAACATATTCCACTATTATTGATCTCCTTATCACAAGTGATACTTCCAAAATAATTGCTTCAGGAACTTTTGATCCTGGACTTCCTGATCATTGCCTTATCTATGGTTCATTGAATTGCCATAAAGACAAGACTCCACCGAGGTTACTGCTAAAAATTATAAGCATGTAAATATTAAGAACTTACAGCATGATATGGAAAGTGGCCCTTGGTAAATGATTGAAACCTTTGATGATATTGACGACATGACATGGGCTTGGGAAATTCTTTACAAGAACATACTGAATGAACATTTGACAGAAAGAAAAGTCAAAGTCCGTTCTAACAGTCTGCCATGGATGAATTCTCACATAAGAAAAACTATGAATAACCGATTTAAAGTCCTCAAGCATGCAAAGCAAACAGGGTCAAAGACATCATGGGAAGAATATAAAAAGCTAAGGCTCAAGTACTTAACTAAGGATTACGATCTTTACAATCTATTTATTTTACTAGCATTATTCCTACTGTTACTTATTGTAACTTAGTTTGGGGCACCTGTTTGCCCTCATTATTGAAAGAAGTGGAACACATTCATGCCAGGGCAGCTAAGATTATTCATAGATTATCTGATGTCAGCGATCACGAAGCCCTGACCCTAGCTAGATGGGAACCAATTAATTCCATATATAAGAGAAAGCTATTATCGCTTATGTACAAGGTACACAAATCTGAGTTACCAGATAACATAATTAAGCTTTTTGATAGTACCAGTAGCCATGGATATAATTTACGTAATAGCATTAAGTTCAATGTCCCCCGATTTAATCTAGATGTAGGTAGAACTTCACTGAGATATAAGGGGGCTCTTTCTTGGAATTTTATCCCAGATAATGTTAAGCAAGCTCAAAATTTAGATGTTTTTAAAGATTTCTTAAGAAAAATAGAACTTTACTGAACAATATTAATTTCCACAAAGAGGCATCTATTGTCACTAATAAGAATCCAGAATATGAGTATTTCTAAATGTAATACCATTTTATCTCTTTTAGGATTTTACTGCTTTTGATTTATGTACGTATTTTAAAATATTTTATAGCTTATTTAACTCATTCTAATTCTTCTTTTTTATCTAATTTAGTATTTTGAAATAGTAGATAGTAGATATGTGGCAGGTCCACATCAGCTTTAGCTGCCTTTAGTTTAACCTGCATTAACAAATAAACTATGTATGTATGTATGTATGTATGTATGTATGTATGTATGTAAAGAAAGCGACTATAAACGACTAGGAAGCTTGTTGATTACACGAAAACAACATGGCGTCGCTTGTTTAATAAAGCGTAAAGGTATTTTGGTTTTTCTCGCTCGAACTTCTGCAAGTCAGAAGCAATAAATATGTCTTAGACATTCGATTTTTCGATGAAGAAGGATATTGTAAAGTTTTTAACAAACTACTCTACGAAAACTAAAAACTTATTGGCAGCGAAAAGACCCCGGCCTATGTAACACCATAAACTGCACTCGATTGTTCCACTCAATCGTTAAGTTTTTGGCGTTTACATCGATCAGATGATGACCTCAAATTTATTTAAGTGAAAGGCAATAGATCATTTCGTCTTACTTTTTAGTATAAATAATAAAGTTGAAAAATAAAGTGTAGTGCTTAAGAAGTAGAATTTGAATGTTCACATAAGAAGAGGGAGCGATCTTTTAACGGAAACGCACAAAGTATTAGGTCGTTCTAACGCTATCGAAACAAGCACTTAAAACGCATGTCATTATTAATTTTATCAAATATAAAAGTTGCTTTTCAAGTAAATATACTTCTAAAGATTAGAGAAGTAATTTGATTTCATATATATAGTTATATAAAAGTTGTGCTAAACGACTCTTGAAATTGTGCGAACAGGTCATAGTTGTGCGAATGGGTTCGTGCGAAAAGGGTATTGTGCGAAACGACTGGTAACCATCCACTGCAGCCACAAAAAGAGCGCAATTCAACAGCTTGTAAGAAAAACTAAATTAAACCACAAGAACTGGTAATGTTCAAATAATGCATGCAATAGAATACAGAAACAAATAGTGTGGAACATCAAGTTGGTACTATATAATCAATCTTATGGTCTGAAATTAGTGGCCATCAGAGATGACTAAAAATTTTCATTCGTGATTGGATTTCTGATAAGATAGTTCCAGCTGACAACAAAAATTTGTCCCAAGCCTATTTGCAGTATTTGTTACAAAAGAGCTTTTCTTGATGTTTTTCAATCAAGTAATTTTGGATTCAGGTACCTAAAAATTAACTGTAAAAGAAAAAAGAGTGGAATAAAACTAAATCTGGATACTACGAATCTCACTGAACAAATTTTTGACGTGTCGCCACAGTTTGATGAGATCCGTAGTATGAGTCAGCATATACTGTCACTGTAGAAATATTGCTGACCAAGATTTTTGCTGGATGCCTTAATCCTAAAACATGGTTGTTTAATGGACAACCTCTTAAAACCTCAGACCCTGAATCTACATTGTATTTATTTCTATTTCATGAATAGGGAGAGGGTTGACTGGAGAAGCAATAGAAAAAAAGAAAGTAGAATAATAATGTACCTGATTGATTCTGATTCGTTACTGCAATCAAAGAAGTTGATCCAGCTGGAAAACCCGGCAGCATTTGTTCTGGCACTGCTGGTTGGGGTATGAATGTTTTAGCTGGAGACTGAATAAAAAGAAGTGCTTAAGTGTAGCGGTCAATTAATATATATTATCGTTGTAATCCCTTTCTAGTCACTTGTGTATTCGTTAATTTCTCCTTAAAGTCAGCCTTCGTTGGTAAATCTAATCAGTTACAGTTCAAGTCATAGTCAGTTACAGTACAAGTTATTTCTCGCCAACGTATGTAAGTATTTCTCCAGCTCAAATTTGTTCGTTTTCTTTTGTCTTCTAATTGTATTTTATGTTTAATTTGTTCTAGTTGGATCGTTTCATAGTAAATCATAACGTATGCCAAATTAGTGAGGTCTTAGTACTGACTAGTAAAGTATTTAAAGTAAAAGTCTACACTTAAGTGATATAATAAACAAACATATAATCACTGACTAGAACTGTTTTCTGTTACAAATTAAGGAAAATAGATATGGGCCATCGAAAGCATTTTTAAAAGACTGGAAATCGAGATGTCAAACGATTTTTTAATAATTTATCTTTTGGATATCCCTGAAAAATGTACATCTTTTATAATTATGAATGCCAAAACTCCAGACCACTCCTCTGGAACTGACTAGTTATCTGGATCACATAATTACTGTATGAAATGAAAGAGTTAGATTGTTAAAAAATTGTAAGTTACTAGAATAAAATGAGTGGTACATGTAAGTATGATGGACAATACTTTACCTGGTGAAGCCCTTGTTGTGGTACTGGTCCACTACCTGGTTTAGGCATCTGGTACTCAGACCATTGACCATTCCCTGCATGCTGACCATGTCTATCAAAACTAGCTTCCGCACCATGAACTACAGGTCTATCCATCTGTACACTGGGGCCTCCAATTGGTTGTCCAAGTAAAGGTTGTGGGGCTATAACTGGTGCTCCCTGAGCTTCTGCAGGTCTGAAATCTTGTAGCAATGGCTGTGGAGGTGCTTGCTGCATCTGCTGGGACTGTTGTGGGTTATTTTGTGTTTGTGGTGACATTAGCCACTGTTGCTGCTGTTGTTGTATTAGTGGTTGTGGTTGTATCTGGGACTGCATTAGTGCTTGGAGTTGTTGTCGTTGAGGTTGTGATTGGTTAACTGGTCGTATACCCATGCTTCCTGGCTGTGCCTGTTCCATTTGGGGTACAAATGCCTGGTTTGCTAGTCTCTACAAATAATACAACGATCATGTATATGGCATCAATAAAGGGCACGCATGTACAGTACAGTATAGTGGCAGATCCAGGATAAGAGACTATTACAAAGTTTTTACCAGGAATGCAGGGAAAAAGTGGGCTGACTACAGTATATAATCATATCAAAATCATATACAGAGAATTACTCTGGGTTTGAAAACATGAGTTTTACCACTGTTTTCGATATTCTGGAAACTCTGACATTTTAGCAACTTGTTGTGAAATAGACCGAATCAGCTAACGCGTCACATGATTTGAATTGGGTATTGACATCGGCACTGAAGCCAGGCACCAATATATTTCTTAGTAAATACTGAGTATTGATTTCGTGGTCGTGTAGCAAAATTTAGGCCAATTTTGGTGGTTTCTTTTTCTCCAAAAGAAATCAAACACTGACCAAAGCTGTTCGGATTAAATAATCTGTAATTTCTGGGGCTGGATGGCAAGCAAAACTATATCGTTTAAGAAGACCATGACTGTTTGATGTCTACATGTATATATTGTCAATATGCGGTAAATAATCAAGGTTCTTTCCCACAATATCAACACTACATCAACCTTACGCCTGGTAATAGAGTAATAACTTGAAAAGAGTAGTGTTTAAGGGAGATTTGAATGTATATTGCAATTTATATCTGAATTTATATTTGATGTGGTTACTATTGGTGATCAAAGACAAGCATTGTATAGATGTCTTGCCGAATTTAGTTATTATATCTAAAATAGGATAATTATACCACACTGCTTTTAAGAGTGTATTTTCAAGTATTTGGGTCATTAAAATTGTCTGACATGAGGCCGTGAGAGTCAAGATGGGTAGTAAATATAGTCTAAAGATGCTCGTAATTCCTCATATTTTTAGCGTTGCATTTAAACTGAGTTTATGCCTGCTCCGTGTTCTATATTATATGAATAAACATTCTTTGAATGTGTTAGAAGTGTCTAGTCTTTTTTCAGCACAATATACGAGACTACAAATCAGTTTCTACTATAGAAAATGTATGGGAGAAGTGTTTTTTTTTTGGGGGGGGGGGGGGGGGGGTTGAGTACCCAATTCAGGTCATGTGACAACTCAGCCTGCGTTAGCCAATTAGGCCTTTGGTTTTCCACTGCTGCCAGTCATTAATATCAAAGATACCATCTGAATATTTCTATTGGTAACAATGAAAAAGCAAAATTTAGAATGCAGCTGACAAATACTGAGTTCACAGAATATTATTTTAAAACCACAGTAACATGACTAAGCAATTACATATTTACTAGCAAAAAATTGAATTGTCCAACATTGTAAAAGGGTAATGTCTAAACAATAATAATTTGCTTGTATTTGACTAGGAGCATAAAGCATGATCCTAATGATCAAAAAAGAATTAATTAATCCCATTAATCACTGTACAGCAATCAAGAGTAAGTTTAGTACGTTTCTCATCTTTTTCACGGTGTATAATTTACCTTTTTATCGTCGGTTACTGTTTCATTAGAAACACCGACACGCAGCTCACACTAGCTTTTAGCTAGTTATATCTTCTAATCAAGAGAAAAGGTAAGCTTGTAAGAAACTTTTTCAAGAGTGTTGAAGCCATGAAAAATAACCTGACTGTTGAAGGTGATATCTTAGTCTTATCTGAGAAGTATTTTCTTTAAAGTAGAACAATTTAAGCTTGAAATCCTTGGCTTATTCCACCCTGCTCTTCAAGGATTGCAGGTGCCAAAAAGCATGTCATTGATTCTTTTTCAAAAACATGCTTAACGGTCTGTTGGTTATTCGGTTTTCCTCATTGATCACCTAGCCAGTTTAGATGGTTAAGGTTCATCTTATAAGTTAGTCACACCCTCACTTATAATGATGAATAAGGGAGTACTGTAAAACAGATTACTAAATTGTACAGTGCATAATATGTAGATGGCCATTTTATGATTTTTGGGGCTATATCATTATTCACAGCAGTTATTATAAACCCATCAAGTTATACTAATGATAAAAAAGGTCAAACCAACCTCCTCAGGTGTTTGCTGTGTAAAAACATTGCCATTGCTATTTGAGTCCATTAATGGTCTTGCTGGACCATTTCTAAAGACAGCACATCTTGGATCAGCAGTGGCAACCATTCCTCTGGGACAAAACCCCCTTGGTCCTACTTGCCTTGGACCTGAGCAAATCATTTGAAAAACAAATAACTTTACTCAGTTATTTTTCTTGAATAAAGGTGGTAGTTTCTTTACGAAACGCAAAGAGTTTGTGGCCATTGTTTCTGTGCATCCTTTCTGTGTGCACTCTTGAGCTTTTCCAAATGAGCAAGGAATGGATGGATGATTTTGTTTTTTTATTACAAATGGGACCAAAATAATTCATAGTGGTGGCCAAATTTTCAAAGTTTGCATCTCAATATTGCAAATTATGGAAATCCTGTTCCCTACCAAAGAGAATAATAATTGTTGCTTCTAATAACTTTACAAAAACTTGAAACAGAATTCATAACATGTGCTTACTAGTGTTCGGTGGCAAGACTGGAACTTTGATGATCTGAGTTGTATCATAAATATAGCATGAGTGCCCAAAAACTATTAAGAACTGCTTTACAAAAAAAGTATGTTTTCATAAAGCTTTACTACAGTACAAAGTAATAAGTATTTTATATTATTTGCTTGCAATTCCTTTTGGTATCTAACCAACTTAAACATGGTAGTGAATTTCAAGATTGGTAGTGAACATGATTGTGGTGAAAATACTGTAAATGGTAGTGAAAGTAAATGGTAGCAAAAAGTACTATGTACAATACAGACCTGGTCCTCTGAGTGGGATGTCTGCCATAAGTGGGCGTGGTCCTCTGACTAGGTGACCTCCTATAAGAGGCCTATGGGGTTGACTTCCCATTCTTGCACCAGCGTCTCTTATCAATGGCCTTACGATCATTTCTGCTCTTTGACTGCACACCTGCTAAATTGAGAGAAAAAAATAACCCTTTGAGAAACACAGACAAGATACCCATATGAGGGTAAAGTTGAATCCATAAATCAAGATCATGATCCATCAAGATTTCTTTCAAACCTGTGCTGGAGACCTTTGTGAAACTAAAGGTACTGGAAACCTAGCTGCAGGTCCTCTTACTTCAATATTCTGAATATGTGGACTGTGGACCATCAGAGGTCTTGCCATTAATGGGTGTGGCATTGGTGGTGGCATGGGTTGAGCTGACCACTGAGGTACCATTGCTCTAATGTTAGCTGGTCCAGCTTGTATTAAAGGTATTTGATTCACAACCTGTGGAATATGAAATTTTATTTTATTTATCAACAATTCTATTAGTGCTAGATTTTTTCTTAAGGACGTCAATGGGCAAAAGATCCCAATGTCAGAATTTTTTTAAATTTTGCATGACGAAATAACATCATACTAGAAGTAAATAAGTATGTTTAAATGTATCAATTGTTAATTGATTCACAACCTGCAGGTGGGACATTATATAGGTTTAATTTTTTTTATTTAAATCTATCAGAGATGAAAGACATTTTTATGATATTTTGCTTATCAAAACATTGGAATGACGTTATCACAATGCACGCAAGCTCACTATATTTATGAGTAGGAAGGATGCACACAAACATCACCATGAACGACCTTAAATGATTTTACTATGTAAATCAGATGGATGTTTCGATGCAATCTAGCATCTTTTTCAAGTGTTTATTAGAAGCCAACAAACTGATTATATTACGTACTGCTATTTTCAAAATTAGTTCTATTCAGTAGTCGTGGTTTGCCATTTGGAATTTGTAAATTTTTACTGACCCTAGCTCAATGGCATTGTTATCGTTATACCAAATACCAATACGAAAAAATGTGTAAAGCAGTGACAGCATTCCCTTGATCAGTCTCTAACAAAAAGCTGTTCAGCATCAACTTCTAAATGTTGCAAAATGGTTTAGCTCAAGAATTATTATACTTAATTCATACCTGTGAAACAGTGTTTGTGGGTTGAATGCCTAGAATACTAGCTCCCATCCTTCCAGGAGTGCCATAAGCAACTCTTATATTAGATCCTTCTATATGAGCTCCATTGTGAGCTTTTAGACCTCTCTCAGCATCAATACTAGTCGCATAGTCCACAAAAGCAAACCCTCTTGATGCCCCCGTTTGGTGATTCACTGCAACCTAAACAATTAATTGAACATCAAATATACACCACTTTCACATATCTTGATTAAGGAGGTTGAAAATTGTTTTGTGCCTTCATATACACTCCCAATTATGAACTAAAAAAGTTAATATGACTATAATATGACAGCAAGTAAACCAGGAAAGCTAAAGACTTGTTCTTCTTTTTGACAAAAAACGAAAACATTTCTGTAAAATGGAATTTTTTAAATGCAATAAAATTAGTTTTGGAATAGTTCCCTTTTACAGAACTGCTAAATCTTGAGAACATAAACTAAAGCCCTATGCAAATTTGAAGAAATTTCACTGCAGAATTTTTGAGTTTTTTAAGTTTGAACTTTGAAATTTATGACTACGAAAATTTTCCTTTGCAAGTTCTACGTCATCGGACCTAGAGCAAGAGCGCACTCAAGAAAAACTGTAGTAGAAATAACAAGATTTATACTTTAAGGACTTTTTTTTTTGACTTAACAATGTAATTGCAATCCCCCACCCATCCCCCCACCCCTCTCCCAGTCAAAAGCCATTTGATTGATGGTAAGCAAGATCACACTGTATATGTAATTACATTGGTTTACTGGTTTACTGAGGTTTTCAATATGCTGACTCTGTTGTTGTGAGATGCCTGATGGATTTGATTTTTTACTCTGTCAGTCAACATTTAAAAGGTATACTGACTGGTTATTTTTGATTGACATTAAGCCAAAAACCAAACTTCAGTATGCAGCTGGCAACTTTGGTGTCAGCGTAATTATGGAGACTGCAGTTACACAAAGCACTAAATTGAGGCTATGCACAAGTTTCAAATTTACTTCTGGTTTCAGAACTCTTCTAAGAGAACTGAATCCCAATATTGAGTGGTAGTGACTGTTTGCAGTGAAAAGTGTCCCCGATTAGAGCTGAAACAATATATACTAGAATGACTAGATACTTAAATAAAGAGAGTTATTTGTTTGCATCAATTTGGAAAACTATTGGGTCTACATGTACAGATAAAAAAAGCTTGCTCCCAATTTTTTATATTTTGTCTTCAAGGTTTTTCAAGAAATACAAAAAATTGGATCATAATAAGTGCTGTCAATGAAAAGGAAAAAGAAAAGAAAGAGGGAGAAAAAGATAATAAAAAGTGAGGGATGAAATCGAAACTTGTAGTGCTTAATAATTACCTGAGCAAAAGTTACGGTCCCTGTTCTGCTAAATATTTCTCTGAGTACTTCTCCATTAGTGAAATCTCTTGGGAGTTTATCAACAAAAAGAGTCTTTGAATGCAAGCCCTCATATGTACAGGTAGTTAGATTAGGTTCTGCAAAGTCAACTCTCAATATGCGACCACCAATATACTTTGATCCTGTATTCATTAAACTCTGCTTTGCCTGTGCTGCCAACTCTTTGTTGGGATATTCTACAAAACCATATCCCTTGCTTTCACCAGTGACTTCACTTCTCACAAGAAATATCCTCTCAACTGAACCATACTGTTTCATAAGTACCTCAAATTGTTCTTCGCTAAAGTCAAATGGTAGATTTCCAACAAATAGCAAACTATCTGGTTGGACAAATTCAGCCTTGATGACATGACCATTGAATATTCTGTTGTTAAGAGCTTTAATTGCAGTTTCTGCTTGGTCTGCATTGCTGAATGATATTGTAACTATCAGAGGAAAATGAAGAAAAGTATTAGTGAGTAGTAATAAAATGAAGCAAACAATGAATAAAGGTATGTGCATGATCATTACTGTCATCATAATGCGACTTGCCAGTGTTTGAGTCAGGATTTTCATAAGAGGTTCATTTTAAACTGATACAACTGTTACCTACATGTACATGTATTTTTTTTATCTTAGGGGTCTTTATGGGTCATGTTTTTTTTCTTCATGGTGAAACTTTGGTAGGGCCTAGCTCAAACACTCATAGCTAAGGCATATCATCCTGAAAACTTTTCTACAAAATGTATTAGTCACTAATCAAATAAAGCTTGAATGGTCAACAATTTCAGCCTCATGTACTCCCAATACACATAATCATACTTATAATCATTATAACGAGAATACTAAGAAGTTTGAACAGGAACCTGATACCCTTGATCTACTATATCGACCAATATTGGATATTAACAAAAAACCAACTGACCTGCATTGTTCTCAAATTTTATATCATCTCCATTATGGCCTTGCAAAAGCGTTTTCTTAAATTCCTATGAAATGCAATTAACATAAGAAGAGTTAGATATTGACAGAATTTTGGGCAACAGTGTATATAAGTAGGAACTTGAGTGGTTAATGTCTAGCACATGCATATCCATTTTTATATAACACATGAATTTACAGTGGCCCACAAGGGTCACGGCAAAAGAAAGCGAACCCACAGCAGAACAGAGAGAACCCAAGGCAGAACAGAGAGAACCCATGGCAGAACAGAGTGAATTCACAGCACAACAGAGCAAAGTCATGGCAGGAGACAGCGACGCCACAGCGAAACAAAACAACTTCCCGGCAAAACAAAGGCCAAAAGCCACGATGGAAGTAAAAATTCCACGGCGGAAGTAAAAATCCACGGCGGAAGTAAAAATCCACGGCGGAAGTAAAATCCACGGCGGAAGTAAAAATCCACAGCGGAAGCAGGAAGAGACACATGCGCATTTCTCCAGAGAAATCACACATGCTAAATGATATGATAAAGTATGCCATCTCGCTCAGTAAGGATATTATGATTTGAAAATTCTTGTCGAAGATCTTTTTGAAGACAGCGAAAAAACTTAATTGTTCAAAAATTTAGCCATAATTTTGAATCAGCATTTTTGTGAGCAAAGGTCTGCACTGTGTTATGGGCAATACAAAATATTACTTCCGCCGTGGATTTTTACTTCCGCCGTGGAATTTTTACTTCCGCCGTGGCTTTTGGTCTTTGTTTTGCTGTGAAGTTGTTTTGTTTTGCCATGGCATCACTGTCTCCTGCCGTGACTTCGCTCTGTTCTGCTGTGACTTCACTCTGTTCTGTCGTGGGTTCTCTCTGTTCTGCCATGGGTTCTCTCTGTTCTGCTGTGGGTTCGCTTTTTTTTGCCGTGAGTTCTTATTTTGCCGTGACCCTTGTGGGCCACCGTATGAATTAAGCTAGGGCACACAGCCACAGTCTGGCTTTTCCTTCATAGGGGCAACACAGTCAATGTGTGAACAATCATGTGTGCTCTTTTCATTTCATGAATCTGGTGTTTTGTTTTATCATTGAGATTTTGCCTGCAAGCTGGTGCTGCATAATAATTAAGACACAGGGCCCCCTTCGAGGTACATTTTTGCACCAATTTTAACCCTTTTAATTTGCCCATACCCATCATATTGGACTCTCCAGTCTAGATGTATACACCCTCTGGCAATGAGATAAGCCTATATTAGAGCATGAAAGCTACTGGTGAAATTATGAGACCTCTATAAAATGTGTGAAAATTGAATGGGCTGAACTGTGGTGGAATAATGATAGATGTGTTGATCATCACAGTGAATGAGCGATCTAAGCGAACGCTGTAAAGAAAGACTTGAAAAAGTGATTTCAAGCTTCAACGGGAATCGAACCCATGACCTCCGCTATGAAGCCAATCATGTTGGCGAGCGGTCATTTTTGTTGGGTTCTTCAAGCCCCCATAGATAATATAAGTGTGAAAATTGAATGGGCTGAACTGTGGTGGAATAATGATAGATGTGTGTATTACAAAAAAAATTTAATCTGACAATGGGATAAAATCAAAACTGCATATTTTGTTTAATATAATTTCACGTAACGTAAAGGCTTCAAGTCCACACTTATAGCACAATAACATTTTGTATTTCTTATTTTTAACACACATCTTGAATGCTAACTAGTTAATTTCCTAGTCTTCTATGAAAAATGGGGACGAACAATTTTTCAGTAAAATTTGACTTATTTTTAACAGCTTTCTATGCTTACGTTGTTCGCGCGTTTTTACAGTTAATTAAAAGGGTTGAACTTTGGTACTCTATCATTTCGATTCTGACATAAAGGTTTATAAAGCTTATGTTTTGTAAAATGTTACATGTGGTTTGAAAAAAATTAACTTACTCACCTCTACGTCTAGCACGTCTGGAAGATTACTTATTAGAACTTTTCTTCGTTTATAAAACTGCTGCTTGGAAAGGGCGAGTTTATTGAATATGACTGGATTTATCAATGGACCAGCGCTGGATGTGTTGCCATTTTCCATAGCATTTTCAGCTTATGACTTTGATAAATTCACATAAGATATAACGAATACAGGCCTTAATTCAACAAAAGTAAAGCTCAGAAGAGACCTCTAGAGATAGGAGTTACTGAATTGAAGGATGTTTCTGACTACTTGGACTATTTCAGGGTAGAATTGAATACATTTTAAGACAGCAATCTCCTTTTATAATACACTTGAATTGTACCATGTTTTTTGTACAACATCCGGGTACTAAGAACTAATAAATGGCGGAGAAAGACTGAGACTAGACAGACTAGACGCAACAAGAACCCACAGGAAACCCGCACTCCTAGAACTGATTTATTTTTTTATGAACTTCAAGCGATTTATTTTCAATTTTGAATTTTGTTTATTATTAATTCATTATAAATAACATTAATTTGAATAAGTTAAAACGTATTTATTAGGAGCATGTGAATTTATTAACTCTTGATTTTTTCTGAGGGAGGGGGTAGGCTAACTGGAGGGGGTAGTCTACTGGGATTGGGTACGCTATTAATGTGAGGGGGTGGGCTAATGGGAAGGAGTAGTCTAATGGGAGGGGGTAGTCTAATGGGAGGAGGAATACTATTAATAGTAGTGGAAAGGCTAATGGGAGTGGGAAGGCTAATGGGAATGGGTAGGATAATGGGATGAGGTACACTATTTATGGAAGGGGAAAGGCTAATGGGATGAGGTACGCTATTTATGGAAGGGGGTGGGCTAATGGGATGAGGTACATTATTTATGGAAGGGGGTGGGCTAATGGGATAAGGTACATTATTTATGGGAGAGGTGGGCTAATGGGATGATGTACATTATTTATGGGAGGGGGTAAGCTAATGGGATGAGGTACGTTATTTACGGAAGGGGTTAGGCTAATGAGATGAGATACATTATTTATGATGGAGGGGTAGGGCTAATGGGATGAGGTACATTATTTATGGAAGGGGGTGGGCTAATGGGATGAGGTACATTATTTATGGGAGGGGGTGGGCTAATGGGATGATATGAGGTACGTTATTTATGGAAGGGGTTAGGCTAATGGAATGAGGTACATTACTTATGGGAGGGGTGGGCTAATGGGATGAGGTACATTATTTATGGAAAGGGGTACGCTAATGGTATGAGGTACCCTATTTATGGGAGGGTGTGGGTTAATGGGATGAGGTACATTATTTATGGGAGTGGGTAGGCTAAATGGGATGAGCAGGGAGGGATACAGGATCTTAAAAAGGGGGATGGATAAATTTCAAAAAATTCTTTTGATCCTTCCTTTTACAGCATAAAGATAAAAAAATGATTAAATTATTTTATACAGTGTCCATAATAGAGAGGTGTTTGTTATATAAAGGTGTTAATTTTTTGTGTGTGTTTGTAAATTGTATTGTAACTATCTACTACTTCTGCCAAACTTAAGTATTGAAAAAAAGTGCCCATTATAATATAGAGGTATCCCGATATAGAGGCATCCATAATATAGAGGTGTTTGTATTATAGAGATGTCCATAATATAGAGGTGTCCATAATTATTGAGATGTTGTTAAGGATAGGTTCTACTGTATTAGGTGGTTTCTAGCTCAAAATTGTTACTGGTCAAAGTGACCAGTGTAAAGGCAAGATTTCACCAGACAATTTCCAATTATTCTGGTTGGACATTGTCCAATGACCAGCCATTATCATAATTTCGACACTGACATGGAATGAAACCAATCCTGCCTAAATTTACTGATCTTCTATTTTTTCTTTTTCTAAATACCCAGCTAGCTTTGGGGGTAACAATAGAAAAATAGGCATATATAGTAAAAATATTTTTAATGGCATTAACATCTATCATCAGCTATCATCAGCTGGATATTTAGCTTTCAATATTTTCATTTTGAAAGAGTACTAGCTGTTGATTAATTAATCCATCTTAACCTGGTTGTAGGAAGAGTGAATAGTGCTATACAATGGATGCTGATATCCAATAAATTTATCCACTGCATAAGATTTAGCTGTCAGATAGTGCTATTCACCCTTCATATGACCGGGCCAAGTTTATTGTGCATGAAAAAACCCTTAAATATGAGTGTCCCTAATTACATACTGCATGTACAAAAATGTATAACATATAATCACTCTTCAATATATTATGGAATAAAATAATAACAATAACATGCAGTCTTGGTTGAGGACATTCCCTTTTGCAATCCTAAGACCAATAAGTAGTAAAATGAAAGCTATGTTCATAATTATGTAACCCTTTGAGCATATAATTATATACCATAAGATGTACAGGAATGTGAAGTCCAAAAGTTATAAACTTTTTAGGAACCATGGTGAATGACACTGAGTAATATTTACAAACTGTACATGATAAAATCAGCATGTAGAATGCATGAGTTTGGTTATTAGAAAATTTTCTTAATATTGTAATGTATCTTTTTGATATCATATAAAAATACATAAATTTACATCCCATTCATTTCATGTACATGTATCTTTAATGATTATTCAAGCTAAAAGTATCAGGCATATTCATTTCGAGGTTAGCTAAGGGTTTAAAAACCTGAAGTATAATACGATATGATAAGCTTTTATTGCATGCAAACACGCATGAACATTTATCAAATTTTATCAACTGTTTTACCAAGAGACTAATCATAACCTTTGGAATTAGGGATTATGTAAGTGAAAGAAAATGTTGCATCAAGATTTTATGTCCCATTAATGTTTCGTACTGTCTTCTTTAAAAAATAATGACCATCCTTATCTGATTACTAATAGCTCTAAGTAATTTTCAAGAACAGGAAACTCTGCTGATTTATCTTTCATTCATTGACACTAAAATAATGGAACCTGGCTAACAGAAAACCTCATAATATTTTCTACCAAATAAAAATAAATTGTGATTTGAATATTGCCTTCTGAGAAATATTGTAAAATCCTTGATATAATTCAAGAAAATATATAATCTATTAATTTTTAAAAATTGTCAATATGGATAAAAAATTCATCATTTTAACTCTTTGTTGTAACTATCATTTCAGGTTGCTATGGTAGCACACTCAATGTGGTCTTACATGATTAGTGTTAAAGTAAACATCCCCAGAACACTTTTGTCAAAAAGAGAAGCTAGAAATTGAAAAGAAAAAACGTTCTCATATTTACTTGCAGTTGTGAAGGGTAAAATAATGGATTGTCATATCTATTCTAGAGAAAATCAGATTTTCTATTGAAGTGCAAATTCTTACCCCATGTAACATGGTTGGAGTATATGTACAATATAATCCAAAGTCTAAAAATACCCTGTATATATAAAATTGTATATCCTACATATTTTTGTGATTTCTCGCACGTTTCATTCACTTCATAAATACAGATTTCCAACAATATCTTCCTATGTGTGATGATTGAGACAGGGGGAAAAGGATTAAGCAAATACTCTGGGTCAGACAATAAATAAATTTTGACAAAATTTATCAAAACCTGAAGTTCGCTGAATTGTGCTCTGCAAAGTCTTTAAAGTATTGAAGAGATTAGGAACCGCATGCTAAAACATGTAGAAACCATTCATATATACCCAATGTTGCAATTTATACGCGGTAAAAAAGAACGCTTTACAAAATCGAACAAAATTTGGACTTGGTTTGAGGCTTTTCTTGTTCTTCTGCAGCTCTATTCCTCAGATCTGGTGGACGATTATTGTAATGGCTTAATGAAGTCATAGTCGAAGACTTTCGCATTAGTTCTGATCTTCGTTTTTGAACGCGATGAAGAACAATTCTGTAGGTCCCCGTAATGCTTTCTCGTCCGTCCTGATTTTTACCAATGATATCAGATGAAATCCCTAGTTCTTGTAAGATTCGCAGTGCCTCGATTTCATCTTCACTACATGACTGTAAGTCAGTTGGAGGTACGAGAGTGTATTTACTATCAGCTTCTGGAAAGATTTCACTTTCCAACCACTTGCACCGGCGAATTTCTTCCATAGAATAACGATCCGTTGGAACAGGACGTAATAAATTGCGTATAAGTTCGCGACAAGGTTCTGAGAGAAAATCAGGAAGATAATAAGTCCCGTCTAATATACATTTTTTGAGTTTTCCGACAGTTTCGGCCCGGAAAGGCATAACTCCAGTAACCATGAAATACAGCATAATCCCCAAAGCCCAAATATCTACGTATATACCAACATAGTTCTCATCTTTAAAGAGTTCTGGAGCAGCGTAAGGCGGAGAACCACAAAACGTATTCAAAGGATTGTCTTTCGCAGAGGTCGTACTAAATCCGAAATCTCCAACTTTAACAAGATTAGGGCCAGCAATAAAGACATTTTCTGCCTTAAGATCCCGGTGGATTATGTTGTTATTATGCTGGAGAAGAAAAGAACAGATAAAATTTTGTTAGTGGATGAGTTTAAGGGGACTTGTTGGATGCGGTTTTAAAATAACTATCTGGTCTGCGCTGAGCCCTCTAAACACCTAGTATGTTTACGCAGCGCTCCAAGCACTCATCAGCAGGAAAAGTGTTCGATCTTTTTGAGAAATTATATTTCAAACAAACTCTTAGAATGTAAATAATACGTGCAGTTTTAAAATATTGAGAAGGGTTTAAAAACTTGGGCAATTAGGACACTCGACAACTTACTACCGCCAAACAATTATTTTTAATTTGTCTATAGGCCTTAAGGGAGATAGATGAACACATCAGTAAAAGTATGCTCTAGAAGTTAATAATAAATCACATCGAGCATGACTACAAAGTAAACTACTGATTCATTCTTTTATATTTTCAGCTTACCATGTGTTCTACAGCCGACTGAATCTGACAAAAGATTTTCTTCGCAACCTTTTCCGGCAATTTCCCTTCATTGGAAATCTTGGCGAAGAGCTCGCCACCACCAGCATACTCCATTACGATGTGAAGTTTTGGGAGAGTTTCTATGACTTCATAGATGCGAATGATATTCGGGTGATGAAGCTTTTCCATCACGGATATTTCTCGTGAGAGTAATCTTTGAGTCTTTTGATCTAGTTTTGTTTTATCTAGAATTTTTACGGCAGTCTTTTCTGCAAAAGAAGATTTGAAATGCGCGTTATTAACCGGCAGCGGCTAGCAACATCTTCAAGTTCTAATATGAAACATTCTATTTATCAATGGGTAATGTCCATGTACCTCGCGTTAAAGCATGTATTCCCATCTTCACTTGACAAAAATTTCCAGTGCCAAGTTCGCCTCTGATTCTGTAGAACCCAATCCGTTTTCCAAGGGCAACCTCTTGTCGATATTTCTCGTTGGAAGCAAGATCCCGAGTCAGCCTTTCGTACGAACTAAGTCGTTGCTGTGAGCTACTTTTATTCGGTTCTTCACCATTTTCATTGACGGTGTAGCCAGTCATTTCTTTCTTGTTGTTAATAGCCACAGTCATGGCTGTGTTTCGAGATGATTCTTCCATGTTTGCGCTTCGAAACACAACCCTAGACAGACATCGCTGCTTTTATTCGATTCCAAGGTTCTCTGTTGTTACTATGGCAACAAAGTACAAAGGTAGACCGCGCGTTAAAATAAAATAGCTCTTGCTCTTTATGACGTCATTTGAACAATTAATCACTGATTTAGTGTTGTTATTTTTTTTTAAAACATTGAGCGACATTTATTCATTAATGAGTAAGGGGACTTTGGTATTCAATGTATTCACCTTATCTCAAATATAATAGTAATGATGAAAAGGTAAATTTTACACCGTGAAAAAGATGAAAAAACTTACTAGCGTCCGAAGCGTCAGTAAGTTTTTTCATCTTTTTCACGCTGTATAATTTACCTTAACTTACTGTTTCATTAGAAACACCGACGCAGCTCACACTAGTTTTTAGCTAGTTATATCTTCTTAAATATAATAGCGTTGGAATGCCAGCTAAGTTAATTAATTAGTTTAAAAAAGAATATGTTCGAGGAGGCACTGCGGAGATGATAAATTTTATTAATCAAATAGTGGTGCACACAGGCACAAATGACATCTTCAAAAAATCGCTGGACGAAATAAATAAAAACATTAAGGAAATTGTACAGAATTTATGTAAACGAAGGTGGCCTAACGCTAAAATAATCCTCTCGGGAATCATTTTCCACAGATACAACAATACAAAGAATGATATAATCGACACAGTGAACAGCGCAACACAAAGGCTTTGCCAAAGCGAAGGGGGAAATAATGCTGTACAATATATGAACAATGACCATATTGCTACATTAAAGGATGGATCGATAGGTCAAGACGTTTACTATGATAATCTACATCTAAACTCAGAAAAAGGGATGAGAAAATTAGCCGCAAATTTAAAGAAACATTTGAACTTAAATAGAAGAATAAAAGACGTCAGAAGGGTGCCAAGAAGACAAATAAGAAACGAAAACTACCAGTGCTTCAAAGGAACGTCATACTACCGCAATACAAGGAGCCAGTATGGCCAACATTTGCCTGTAAGGCATTGCAGCCCTTAGCAAACTGGATAAGTACATTTAATTAATATATTTTATTTAGATTCTTTGAGTGATATATTTTCTCCCATTATATACATATAGACTATACGGACTAGACATTCCCGTTATATAATTATATAGCAAATAAAGATAGTCAAATACAACGGTTTCTGTAATACATATGACCATCCCATTACAGTTGGGTTTTTGGAATATTCACGGGTACAAAAGTAGAGAATTTGCCGGCAATAAATTAAAATTACAAGAAGTCAAAAATGACATTGACAAATATGATATATATGGGATAGCAAAAACTCACTCAGATCCTAAAAGTGATCTAGAAATGGTCTCATTCAAATGTTGCACAAAATGTAGACCTAAGTCTAAATACAAAAAGCATGGAGGCATATCACTATATGTGAGATCTGAAATTACTAAAGGTGTTACACTAATTAACACCAATAACGACAATGTTATTTGTTATAAATTAGATTTAAAATATTTCAATATGCCCAACAACATCTATATAGGTATACAATCTATTTTAGTCCAACATCTTATGAAAATTCAAAAGGAAAAGATGACTTATCGGATTTAGAAAATGATGTTGTTAGGCTATCCAGCAAAGGAGATATAATAATTCAAGGCGATTTTAATGCCAGAACTGGCAATTTACAAGAATTTATCATAGACGATGAAGATAGTCAAATCTTCTGTGAGTCTTTACCCGAGGATTATGTATCTGACATTTCAAACGTGAGACAATCTTCAGATAACAGTGTTACGGATTCTAGAGGTATATCTTTGATAAAATTCTGTACCGAAAAAAACTTTAGAATACTAAATAGTCGAGCAACTGGAGATAGCAGAGGAAAGCGAACCTGTTATCAATACAATGGCAGTAGCCTCGTTGATTATGTCATTGCCAGTCAAAATTTATTACAAGGCATTCGTTATTTTTAAGTACATGATCTTAAACCACAACTTTCAGACCACTGCCAATTATCATATAACATAAATATTAGGCGACCCAGAAATACCCAACCTGAAGCACATAACATAGATTGTATTTCAGGTACATACCAGAAATTAACCTCAAATGATCAAGCAAAATCAAAAATTCCTCAATTACTTAAACAGGATTATGCTGCAAAGCTGGAGAATATTTTCTCAGAGGATATCATAGATGCCGAAACAAATATAAATTCACGTGTGAAAAAATTTGCTAATGTTATTCAGGAACTAAGTATCAGTAAACAGGTTTTTGATATTCCAAAACTATTGAATAATCAAGGAACTTTTAAAAACCCTTGGTTTGACAAAGAATGTCAAACTGAAAAGAAATCTTTATTACGAATCGGTAGATCCATTTGTAACGATCCAAACAACCAAAACTTACGACTGGAAGAAATTTAAGAACAAGGAAAAAGAATTTTAAAAATATATATGCAGAAATAAAAAGCGTGCATGTTACGAAGCGAAAATTAAAGAATTAGACTTTAAGGACCCCAAAAAAGTATGGAAGCAATTAAAAACAGCTTAATTTAAAAGGTGCAAAACTTCAATCGAAACGAAAAGAGGTAAAGATTGATCAATTTTACAATATGTTTAAGCAACAAAATTTAAATAAAAAATGATTTGCTTACTGATTCAGTATCTGAAAATATAGACGAAGAGGATAACACTGATCTCAATTCTAACATAAGTAAAGATGAAATAGCCAGTGCTATTTCTTCTTTAAAGAACAATAAGTCCCCAGGTAGAGTAGCCAGCGTAGCGGCTCTCGGGGGACTGGGGAGGAAAAGGGGAGGGGAAAGGGAAGGGGGAGAGCCTGCAATGATGACCCTACATTCCTCGTATTTTACGTTCATAATATGAACGTAAAATTCCCATTGGCTTAGAGCCTGTCAATCAAATTGGATCTATTGTTTGATGAAAATTCTTAACATTCCGATCATTCAATCACTCAATCACGACTTGACAACAACAAGTACAACTTTATTATCATTGCAGTTTGTCAATTTTTGTGTACAGTTATTTCTTAATGACTTTCGAAAGTGTTATTTCGCCAGTTTGCGAGAAGCTGGGACAAGTAGTACTAAAGGAAGAACAGAAGTTGGCGGTGGAGACGTTCCTCGAGCGTCGAGATGTCATGGCGGTTTTGCCAACGTGCTTCTGCAAAAGCCTTATATTTCGCGTGTTTGTCGAAATGATGGAGATAATACGTCAAAGTAGTGCTTCCGTATTTATTGTTTGTCCGCTGGTGGTGGACCAAATTTTAGAAGACGGATCACTTGACAATAAATCTTCAGAGCTTATCGTGGTTGACGAGTCTCACACTGATAAACTGCTTCAGTGAAATATTTCGTATTACAGTCTTACATATGCTGGCAAAATTCTTCTTCACAATAACATTCCCGCTCGGGTATGCTATGACAACTTTTATGTCTGCAGTTTCAGCATCTACATGGCTGTAGATCGTCAATATTGAAAGCGTTGGTAACTAGGCTCTCTTTAAGCGCCTCGAGTTCAAAAGTCAAAGTTTTCTTCGATGCTGGCGATCGAACTCTTTGGACTTTGCGGGAAGGACTTCTTATTTCAGGAGAAGCGCTCTCGCGCTAGCGGCGTCTGTTGACGTTAACTATCTGTTCCTTTCTTTAAATTTTCGTACGTGCTGTCTAGTGTTCGGACTTTTCTGCCACAAGAATTACAAATTACAGTGGATTTTATGCATTCTAATCAGGGGGCGTAATGGCAAAAACGAGGGTCATCATTCAGGCTCTCCCTCTTCCCTTCCCCTCCCCTTTCCTCCCCAGTCCCCCGGAGCCGCTACGCTGGCTACAGGTAGAGATAGTAAATTAAATGAATTATTGAAAGCCCTAAAAAAACAGTTACTTAAACCACTAGAAAAACTGTTTAACGCAGTTCTTCACTCAGGCGTCTTTCCGAAGGAATGGGGCAATGGTCTCATTATACAAATATATAAAAAAGGTGACGCAAGCTTGGCAGAAAATTATAGAGGGTAACCCTCTTATCATCTCTTGGAAACTTTTTCACGCAGATACTTAATAAAAGATTGGTAGATTACCTTGAAACTAATAGTATTCTTACAACTGAGCACGCAGGTTTTAGAAAATATCACAGTACAGTTGATAACATATTAGTCTTCAAATCAATGATCGATAAATATGTGAAAACCAGAAAAAAAGTAAATTACTGTTCTCGTGCTTCGTAGATTTCAAAAAAGCATTTGACTCCATTTCAAGAAAAATTCTATTCGAAAAAATAAGTAAAGTTGGGGTAAAAGGAAATTTCTTCTCGGTCCTTGTTTCTATGTATATAAATGATGAATCAGCTGTGAAAGTAGAAGATAAAATAACGCACACCTTTAAATGCTACGCTGGGGTTAAACAAGGCTGTATGTTATCCCCTACCTTATTTAACAGATTTTTGCATGATCTACCAGAAGTATTTGACAACGAAGATCTTACTGAAGTTAATAACTCATTAGTTAAATGTCTTCTTTATGCAGACGATCTAGTTTTGCTATCAACAACACAAAAAGGGTTTCAACACCAATTAAAGAAATTGAAACACTTCTGTAATATTTCGCAAATAGCTGTAAATCTGCATAAAACAAAAGTTATCGTCTTCAATAACAATGGTAAACGGATGAATAAGTATAAATTCTACTTCAATAGCAAAAGACTTGAAATCGTGAAAACATATAAATATCTTGGTTTGTTTAATAATTCTCCTCTATAGGTACATTTTCCATCGCTCAAGAAGAACTTAAGAAAATAGCTCTCAAAGCCTTGTTTAAGCTCCTTAAGGGGAGTGTATTAGGCCCGCTACTATTTATAATCTATATTAATGATCTGCCTAAGATAGACCTAGCTAGGATGTAATATTTTGCTTTATGCTGAAGATACTCTAATCTACTTTGCAAGTAAGTCAGTCAATGAAATTCAAACCCAGCTAAGTACCGACTTAATTAATATCAAGAGCTGGCTTCAGACCAACTGTCTAGTACTTAATCTAGCTAAAACAAAGATCATGCTAGTTGGCACGCATCAGAGGATCGCAGCAGCTGATAATCTGGAAATTGCTATCAACAGCAAGCGCCTAGAAAGAGTAGTTTATTTTAAATACCTTGGGGTAATTTTAGATCATACTCTATCTTGGAAGGACCATGTTGAATACATTGGTAACAAAATCTCGTCTAGATTAGGTATACTCCGCCGAGCACGCTAGATCCTGCCTAGATCTACCTGCATTATGCTGTATAACACCTTAGTTTTGCCGCTGTTTGATTATTGTGCATCAGTCTGGGATAGCTGTAGCGCTGGGAGTAAGACTTATCTGGACAAGCTGAATAGGCGTGCTGCCTGTATCATTGAAGGTCGGTCTCTGCGGGGAGCCGATGAGTTGAAACCAACGCTTAGCTGGCCCAGCCTACAAGCGCGTAGAGAATATCTAAAGTGTTTACTGGTTACAAGTGCCTTCATGGTATGGCGCCAGTATACCTGCTATCTGGATTCAAACATGTGCATCAAATCCATAATTACAATACCAGAGGTCGAGATATGCTGCGCCCGCAGCTTGCGCGCACTTCCAAGTACCAGGGTCCTTTCAGGTATAGTGGAGTACGGGCATATATTGCCCTTCCTAGGAGTCTTAGAGAAGTTGATACCCTAAAAGAATTTAAAGTGAAGCTAAAACGCCATCTTATGTGTGGGAACTAATTATGGGTTGGGCTGGGGTAGGATAACTGTTGTTAAAGTAAATGTCTCCTATAAGTAGTTTTATGTAAACTATTTATGTTATATCAGGCCTCCTTTTAAACTAGCTGATGCTAAATAGGATGTGACTGTATAAATATTGATTATAAATAAATAAATAAATAAATAAATAAGGATATGGGCGATCACTTCAGAACAGATATAGATCTCACAATACAAATTTCCAATAGCTTAATCAAGCCAATCTTGTTATATGGTAGCAAGGTCTGGGGTGTGGAAACAAAGAAAAATCTAAATCTAGATCCACATAGAAAAAGTGCAAATAAAATTTGGTAAAATGCTTTTAGGAGTAAGGTAAAAAAGCGTCTAATAACGCATGCCGAGCAGAATTAGGGCTCTTCCCAATAAGAGTTTACGCAAATTAAGGGCAATCAAATTTTGGATAAAATACATGAATCGTGCTGATACTGATAAATCAAAACTCTCAGATCAGACAATAGCTGATAGTTTCTTACAGAGTTCGAACAATTCGAGATGGACAGAGAAAATAAAATTTTTAAGTACTCATTTTTTCTTCGCACGTTGCAACGAGCATTAAGAATAGAACCAAAATATATATATGATTGTTTCAGGAAAAGATATGACAGTAGAGTGCTTTTAGTAAAAGCGTGAAACGCTAATTGCTAAATAGTACAATTTAGTACTATTTTGTTAAGAATTAGTTGAAGCGTGAAGATTCCTTCAAAATCAAGACACAATACACATTTCAAGCTAAAATACCACAATACGCAAGTGAAATGGTTTTAAAGTTTTTATTCCCTTGCGCTGCTGCAAAATCAAGACACAAGACACATTTCAAGCTAAGATAACTACAATACGCAAGTGAAATGGTTTTAAAGTTTTCTAACACCAACTTGCGTTAGGGTTTCTAGAACCAACTTGTGCTAGGGTTTCTAACCTCAACTTCTGCTATGGATTCTAACCCCAACGTGTGCTGGGATTCTAACCCCAACTTGCGCTAAGGTTCTAACCCCAACTTGTGCAAGAGTTTCTAACCCCAATTAGCGTTCGTGTTCTAACCCCAACGTGTGCTAGGAATTTAACCCCAACTTGCGCTAGGGATTGTAACCTCAACTTGCGCTAAGGATCTACCCCCAACTTCTGCTAGGGTATCTAACCCCAATTTGCGCTAGGGTTCTAACCTCAAACTTGCGATAGGGTTCTTACCCCAACTTTTAATTATTTTTTTTTTCTGCTAGGGTTTCTAACCCCAACTTCTGCTAGGGTATCTAACCCCAATTTGCGCTAGGCTTCTAACCTCAAACTTGCGCTAGAGTTCTAACCCCAACTATTTATTTTTTATTTTTTGTGCTGGGGTTTCTAACCCCAACTTGTGCTAAGACATCTAACCCCAATTTCCGCTAGGGTTGTAAACTCAAACTTGCGCTAGGGTTCTAACCCCATTTTTTTTTCTTTTTTTGTGCTAGGGTATCTAACCCCAAATTGCGCTAGGTTTCTAACCCCAACTGGCGCTAAGGTTCTAACCCCAACTTTTGGAACAGTTCCAATCCCCAACTTGTGCTAAGGTTTCTAATCTCAACTTGCTTTACGGTTCTATCCTCAAACTTGCGCTAGGGTTCTAACCACAACTTTTAATTTTTTTATTTTTTGTGCTAGGGTTTCTAACCCCAACTTCTGCTATGCTTTCTAACCCCAACTTGCGCTAGGGTTCTAGCCCCAACTTGTGTTAGGACTCTAACCCGAAATTGTGCTAGGGTTTTTAATCCCAACTTGTGCTAGGGTTTCTAACCCCATCTTGTGCTTAGGTTTCTAACCCCAACTTGAGCTATGGTTTCTAACCCCAACTTGCGCTAGGGTTTTAGACCCAACTTGAGCTATGGTTTCTGACCCCAACTTGTGCTAGGGTTTCTAACTCCAACTTGCGCTACGGTTCTATACCTAAATTGCGCTAGGGTTCTAACCCCAACTTGTGCTAGGGTTTCTAACCCCAACTTCCGCTATGGTTTCTAAAACATAGTTGTGTTAGGGTTCCAACTCCCAACTTGCGCACCCTAGAGTGCGTGTAAATGTGTGTAAGTGTGAGTATCTGTGTGTGTGTCTGTGTGTGTAAGTGTATGTAAGTGTGTGTAAGTTCGTCTAAGTGTGTGTAAGTGTGTGTAAGTGTGTGTAAGTGTATGTAAGTGTGTGTAGTGTTTCCAAGTGTATGTAAGTGTGTGTAAGTGTTTCTAAGTATGTGTAAGTGTGTTTAAGTGTGAGTATATGTCTGTGTAGGTATGTCAAAGTGTGTGTAAGGTTGTGTGTAGTTGTGTCAAAGTGTGTGTAATTGTGTGTAAGTGTGTGTAAATTTAAACCTCAAACTCCAGAAAAGAATTGATCCAAATGATCCCTACGATGGGGGATTAATTTATTTCAAACTCTTTTGGCTCTTCCTACAAGATTTCTATGATTGAAATTTTGGTGCAGAAAAATGTTCGCTTGCTGAAAAGTTTCTGCCATGTTATGCCAAGGTATGACTGTTATACCTGCGTATGACTCGGGCTGAGAACGAATTTCTACATTTCGATTGCAATGAAAGACGTCCCAGGTAAATTTCTTTAAACTTGACATTGTATTGGATTATTTGTAGTTATCTTTTGTTTTTTTAATTAAATGAGATTCAAAGCCTAAAACTGTCGGCTTTGGAAAACTTTGTCGAAGAATCTTCAAAGAACAAAACTATCCCCTGGTGGTGGTGGTGAGTAGTGTACAAAATTACGAAGTGGGAGATTATACTCGCGCAAAGAAAACAATGTAGTGCATCACGATTCGATTTCCCTGCATGGGCTTTATTCAGGGAGAATTTCATTCAAACTGTTTTCCCTGTGTCTTCCGTATCGGGAGCTCCAGTTTTAGGCAGTGCCTAAATATATCTTAAATTGAAAGCGAGATGAAGTTGTTATGTTTGCGTTCTGAAAGGTTACAACAAATATAGCGGTATGTCATCGGGCAGAATTCTATTGTTCTATTGCGACATGAACTTACAGTTTCTCCTCAAGTACTGGCGCTCCTTCCTTTCAACGAACTGCTGCTGAATTCCTTACCTTCCAAACCAAAACCTTTACTGGCTTCAGCTTCCATTCACTTCTAGTTATTACGACTACTCTTTTTTATTTGTTTAACAATTCCTCATAAAAATAGTTAACATCATTAATAATGTATAAGCTTGTGGTCCAATTGGAGCCACCCGACACGTCACGTGCATGGACCCATACCCGATATATAAAAGTCCTCTTCATTAGCATTCTTTATATAAAGTACTCTAATATGGACGATTTGTTCCTATTGTAGCCACCACACACGTCACGTGTATGAAACCTTATATCCGATAATGAACTCTACACTAGTATTCTTTATATAAGGAATAATAATAAGTACGATTTTATCAGAGATAAAGGTATCTGCAAATTTAGATAAAGACCGATGCCCCACAAAAAAATCCTATCTTGAGACTAGCATGCTATCTTTAAAATGTGGGAGCCTTTATTGGGAATGACTGCACATGATAGTGACGTATAACCTCAACTGCGTATGACAGTTGCTATATTAACTCAGATGCAACTGAAATGTAGATCGTTTGCTTTATTTGCATGGAAAACGTTGGTTATGAGGAATCGTTCTGTATATATATTCATAGGCATTTCCAATGTTTTGTTACCGTTCCGTAGGACAATTGCCCTAATTCACTATGACGTCACATCAAAACAATCTTCAGCAATCTATTGTTTAAACGCAAGGATCTTGGTCGTCGAGCGGGGTCAATTCAATGCAAATTCACCGAAATTGTTCTAAAACCCGTATCAATCCATGAAGAGAAGTAGAATAGCCAGCAAACTCTCAGAATATTTTTGAGTACATATTAACCCATGTTATATCTGAAAACCAGGCCATTTCAGATTAAACTATTTCGGTAGGAGCAAATTTTGTTGAATTTCCTATTGGATTTGCGATTCTATCCCCCACATAAACAAGCCGTGACGTCATAGTGAATCAGGTCAATTGCCAGTTTGGATAGTTCATTGTTTTTATTTTCAGCAGTGAAAGGAAAATCAATAAACACTAATAATCAGTCGCTGTAGTACACTCTACACTCGTAATTATTTTATTTGACACACATATAAACATAAATAAAAACAATGTGGATTACACTTAGTGATCTAACAAGGAATCGATCTAGCTGAAACGTACCACTACAATAAGCCAGTTCGTATTTTAAAAATCGTTTCCATTGAGCATGCGATTTTATCCCGAATTGATAATGCGCATGCGCACGGAAAACGATACTAAAACTACGAACTGGCTCATTAAAAGAGTAATCCAGTACCGCTCGGAAGCTGGATTATTATTGCTCCTTAAGTACAGTACCGCTTTTGTAAGACTAGGTTTAGTGCAATTGTTTGGAAGACCAATCTATTGTTTCTTAATGCAATCATGCAACTCGTTCCGAGTGGTACGGGCTCGCTCTATTCAAATCAAGGTCAATTCTATCATCTTGCTTTTAAATGAATAAATATGCAAATTTACTCTACATAGAACCAGATGAAAGTTGTAAATTCGACCAAGCGAGGGATATTTGCTTACTGTTAATAAGTTGTCGCTAAACATTACAACTTTGAAATATGGGTTAAGCGAATGAATATCAAGCTTAAATCTTACAGCCACCATGATTCTCAAAGGTTTGTTGCACTTCTCTACAGAAGACATACAATAATAAAAAAGACTCCTAACGCTTCGGGGATTGATTATACTGATCTCCGTCATCTTTTTACCAATTTGTGATTTTCACTGCTGTTTGTGTTTTTTTGTTTTTGTTTGTTTGTTTGTATGTTTAGTTGTCTAGTACTCCTATGCTCCCAAGTTGAAATAAAAGTCATTTCTTAAATGAACTAGCTTTACTCATCCAACATTTGAAGCAAAACGACAGTTCACTCGACTTTGTTTTAAAACTCAATGATGCACTTCTTTGTTAAAGTAATATTTGAACACTCGGCTAGTGCTGCTGCTTCTGATTCCAGTAGGTGGTGTAAGCGCCCATATCAAGCTGCTTTATAAAGAATCTTCTAATTCAGATCGTAATCCTAATATCCTGGCAGCTTGCGTATGTTTCGACTCGCCATTTCCTCTTCTTCTAATTGTTTTCGGAACATTCCAACTTTTTCTTTTAAGGTAAATAAGTAAATGTAAGTATTTTCTCGTCTCCCAATAGACAATTATACTAGAAATTCACAAGGACATCTAATAATGTTAAATCAGCCAACATCTGATTTCGATAAAATAAGCACCTACCACCCCAATCCACACACCGCTTACAAAAGCACACAGCACTCGCGCACTTGCTTTCTGTGCCGCAACACGCGGTTTTCTATTTTTGAATACAGTAAATGGTTTACAAGGAGGCAATAACAAACTCATGGATTTGCCATAATGTGCAAATGACTTTGGGATATTCGAAAAACGTAGCGCTGATCGATTTGTTCTGGGTGAAGAAAAATCTATATATATCGGCTACCTCTGAGCTCTGAGAACTTCTTGATCTTCTGCGCAAGAATGTCGTCCAAGCGTTTCACGTAATCTAAAAAAGTTATCAAGACATGTTGAATTCTAAAATTATTTTTTCACTAGAGAGCAGTTAACTTTGTATTCATGGACACTGACCTTCAACGTCGTAGTCCACATCGTTATCGATTCGCTCCACGAGTTTCTCTTCTTCAGCAAGGAGTGTTTTTGCTTCCTGTCAACGTGAACATATCATTTGATAAGTGAATAAACAGGAAACTTAATGGGGGGAAACTGCACTGCCATTTTGGATATAATGCGTTCTTTCGTTATTTTACTTCAATAAAGAACTAGGGAGGGTTACGTTATTTCCGGAAAGTGGTAAGGGGGAGATATTACATAATAAGGGAGTTTGAACAATATTGCAGGGTGATCAAGAGGGGGGGGGGGGGGGGGGGGCTGTAAAGCTTTCCATGGAATTTGCTGAACCCCCAATAACTAATAAATGAAAGACCCCTAACGTCCGAAACGTCAGTACAGTTAGTAGTTTGTTGTTTTCCCTCCTTTTTCGCTTGTTGTATTTAACGCAGCAATGCAGCCCCAACTAGTAACCGCTTGTCATTACTAGTGTTTAGTTTAATTTTAGACTTGAATATAGTTTCTCACGTTGTGATTGGTCGAGCGACTCGTGATAATGAGACGAACGAGCGGTGATTATGAGGTTTCCCAAAGTTTGCCAGAGAAGTGCTTTAATCCTAAATTTCGTCTTTGCTCAAGTCTAAAATTATCCTAAAATAATAGCGGAAGCACCATACTTAAGAAAAAATGGTAAACCATCGAGTTGATTTTTTTAATGGTTTGGCTGACGTCACTTTCGTCCGTGTACACAACACAGGAATCCTGCTTGATGTCAGAGCAAAGCTAGTTACAAATGCGGCTCTTATTAAATGCACAGAACAAAATCGCTTTAGTGACAAATTATAGACGAAAAAAAATTAAAACAAAACTTTCATGTATTCAAGGATGGATCAAGAAGTGTTCTTCAAGAAATCAGGTGTGTGTTTTTTTAGCAAACAATCGTTTATTATAATTTTTATAATTTTATAATTTATAAAAGCATTTTCTCGACGAATTGGACAAATCAAAGACTTTCTCTAAAAAATCTATTTATATAGATAAGCTTGATTTATTTTAATGCTGCAGGAAAAATAACATTCGTCTTTTATTTAGCTTTGCAAATTTCTAACATAGGTTATAGTGCTTGGAAACGAGGTTATCTATATTTCTATATCTTCATGTATTTCATAAATGGTATGCGGTCTACATATTCTCATCCTTACATCATAATTCTCTGTTTTTGCATACTGGGCTTTCTGTGTTGCGAACTAAAGCAATCTAAGTAATCTCATTAGAGTTTGAAAATCGCCCCTGGAATATCTCTTAACTTGAAATCTTAAAAATAGATAGATAGATACCGTAGCTGTGAAGCGAGCCGCTATCTTGGATTCTTCCCATAATGCATCGCGCGTTCAATTATACTTTTCATATTTAAAGTAAATTTGTTGATGTCTCACGGATAAAGGAATTCCACTGTCTTTTCAATTCAAATTTTTGCTTTAAATGCACATCCTTCGAATTTTAATAGGAGTATTGATAGGTAGCCTCGTTTTCATGCTAAAACGAAATTGAAACTGAAAGCTACTTACTAGGCAAGGTTATCCTATATTTTTGAAAACCTTTTGGGAGGACTATCACATGAAAGACATTCACGTTTTGTCCCTCGATTTGGTACCAAAATCTGTCCTGGCCCATAGACTTCCATAAGAAATTTGTTTTCGTTTTTCTTCAAATTCCAGTCAGAGGTTGTCAGATACCTCTTCTATCACATATCAAAAGCCGAGCAGCGAGCGATAAGAAAAAAGTATGATTTTCCCAATCAGTTTGAAGGCCACTGGGTGCCGGGATCGTAGGAGTTGCCTACCTTGTCGTCATTTTTCTTAAGTAGCATTCAAAACGGGAGCTCTCAAACATCATTTTTACCTTACATTTTCACATCTATTTCACCCCGACCTGCTCTCAGTCTGACCTCTAGTTCAGCTGGTAGAGCATCGGTAGTACAATTCCGAAAGTCGTGATTTCGATTTACAGGAGGTCGGGAATTATTTTTTCCGAATTTAATTCCAAGGGTCTTTCGCCCGGAATAACCTCGTTCCCAAGCATTATAACTTATCTATATTTTTATATCTTCATAAATTTCTAACAATTCGGTTGTTTTTAACCAAGTATCGTATGTTTTTCGTTCAAGAAAATGCAGCTTAGTTCGCCTCCTATCGTAGGGTCCCATCGGCAAAACAAAAAAGGATTTCATTTAATTATTTCATATCTTTCTACAGATAATTTATTTAATTATTGAATGAAATATAAATTTATACTGACCAAATATTCAACTGTTTATCAAGCTGTTCGAGCAAGTATGATTATAAAAATGAGCTGAAATTTGTGTTGTCGAATGATGTTATTGTATAAAGACCTACTAGACTTTCACTTTAAAAAGCTAAAAAATATTCAAAAACATTTACAAACGCCAATTTACTGACAAGAAATTTATCATTTTGTATTTTGCAAGTCCGCTGTTTTCGGTCTTGATTTGTCCTAAATCTCCAGATTTTCGATTTCAATGAAAGACATTCGAAGTAAATTTCACTAAACTTGATATTGTATTGGGTTATCTGTAGTTACTTTCGTTTCTTTTTTAATAAAAGAGATTCAAAGCCTAAAGCTGTCTGCCTTGGAAAACTTTGTGTTTTGGGTGGGAATGAAATGTGTACAAAATTCCTAAGTGGGAGAGTATACTCGCGCAAAAAAACAAAAACAAAAAACGATGTAGTGCATTTCGATTCGATTTCACTGCATGGTTTTTATTATGGGAGATACTATCTTCATCTCGAATATAAAATAATTGACGATTTTTTCCCCGTATTTGGAGCTCAGCTTTTAGGCAGTGCCTAAATATATATATATTATTCTAGTATAAAATTGTCCCAAATAATTATTCACCTCAGACTCAGTGATTATGGTGAATATTTATGGTGAATATTCACCGATAATCACTTGACTTCTATAGCAATGTCGTAAGGAAGAACAAAACCTTCTGATCTTAGCTTACGATTGCGACGCTGTTACGATGACTTTACGATTTTTAATAAACCTGAAGCGAGATGACGTTTTACCCCCGTCTCTAGACCATAATAGTTTTTAAAATTCTTTCATATTAAAATTTCTGATTCCTTAGAGAATACAGGAACAATAGTCATAATTAAAGAACAAAAGCAGCGTGAAAAGGATTATGGTCTAGAGACGGGGGTAAAACGTCATCTCGCTTAGGCTTATTGGCCGACTGAGTTTTAAAGCTGCTTACGATTGCGATTACGATTACGACGCTAGTGTGAACAAGGCTTTACTTAACGTTTTATAGCAAACTTCAAACTGTATTATAAATAATGTGAAATAGATAAACAAGAGGTTTGAGGGAAAAAGAGAAGCAACTAAAATGCTAATGATCTAATCCTTAGCTGTCATTGGTGGATAATCAAATGCAATGCAATGGTGGATGCAAAGGCCGGAACCGACAGTGACGAGAATTTGGCAACCGGTGTGAAAAAGAGAAAAGTCTATTGTGGATACCATTTTGCGGCCATTGCTTTTTTAACTCACTTTCCGGTGTTTGGAAATCGGATGATATATTACTTAATTTGTTTGATATATTACTTAGCAGTCAGTACACCACTCTACTGCCTTCAGATACACTCACAATTCTGACCTAAAATAATTAATATGGCTATAATAAGATAGGGAAGCTGGAAAGCAAAATACCATAAACCAAAGATCACAATGAACATGGAAAAATGGCGTAAGAAAATATTATTACCACATCCTTGATATGGCATCCAAAATATTCATTTAAAAATTCAGCTGAAATTCAACTGCTATCAATGGAAGCCGACGGTGCGCACTTTATCCCCCTCTCGCCATCAGTGCTCTGTTTTACACGGATTAGAGAGAAGTCGAAAACAGGCGTGGAGATCCTAAGGATCGAACCGTGGACCTCAAGCTCTGAAGGTCCCGCACTAACCAACTGAGCTACGCCTGCTCCTGAATCAAATGTTTTTTTTAAACCGAATATTCAAACTTTATGTCGTAGTCGTCTATTTGGTGAAAAAGAAACAAATTATGTAAGAGGGTATTCGTAAAAATCAATAAAAGTTGTTTTGAATAGTTCCTTTTCGAAAACATAAGCCAAAGCCATAAGAAAATTTGAAGAAATAAATTTCAACGCAAATTTATTTATTTCAGCTTTTAAAATACAAAAATGTTTGTCAGTAATAGAGCAAGCAGGAAGTGACGTAGGCACAAATGAAGTGTAAGGAGAAGCACGAGCCGTAGGATAGTTTTTTCTTACACTTTTTGAGTGCTTACGGCGCTTCCTAAGTGCTTTATGAGCGGTGAAAAGGCTGTTTTATTCGTTTTATTGTAAAGTTAACAAATTCATTTCGGAATTAAATCAAGCAGGATCAAGCAGAACCTCACGGGCACGGATGGCGTCAGCACTGTGCTCCGTTTACTAATAAACCACAGTTTTCGACCAATCAGAGTGAACGTACTACTCCAATTATATAATAAAGTATAATACCGCAATGGTTCTGGATTAGACTTGTTTACTCAGATAGCTTCCTTTCAGCGTCACTGAATATTCACAAATACTTAACAGTAAAATGAAAAAATTCACAACAACTACGCATGTGTACCTTAATTTGCCTGCATTTGTGTTTCACGCGTGAATATTATTTGTGCTTGCGTTTACAATTTCGTTGTTTGTGTTAAAGCAGACTTATATATCAACTGTAGTTCTTACCTCGATACTACTCTTGTGATCATCGACCAACTTGTCTTCAATATCATTCAGTTGATCCACGGCGTCGTGAAATGTGTACAGCTCTTGGGACTGGTCCCCAGATCCCTGTAAAAACAAACACATATTAAATAAACAAATAGATATGTAATCTAAAGTCAATAATCAGGTAACAAAAGAACTAATGAATTGGTAAACATCAAGGAAAGTGTCGTAGCACCAAAGCACCAATCAATAACATGATTTTCGTGATTTAGGCATGACCTAACTTAAGTATTTTTTGTGAGGGAACAAGGAGTGATTGCTCAGGTAACCGAGCTTGATAAACATTTCAGGAAGAAAAACAACGCTTAGAGGCAGCGTATTAGCTGCACACACATACATGAAACAATCTGCATTTTCCATTGTTTGCCTGTTCTAGTTACATTTTTTTTACCTTTTATTATTTCTACCCTCCTCTCAATAGTCTTAGTGAATTTACTGTATTACACCCAGCTTACTTGTACTATTTTTTCATGAGCCTCCCCCTACCTCAGTCTACAGCCGAACATTTCCCACAAGTACGCTTCAATAGACCAAGAAATTTATTATGAAATTATCTCTCAGGCAACATCAGTTTTAGTGTACTTACGGTATGTGTACAGAGCATGGCCAGGTCTTGGTTGTTAACAATTTTGTCTCCCATAGGTGATAATGCAGAGATATCGTCATCGAGATTTCTTACATCTGATGCTGATGGCTTTGGTCTTTTATTTTCAGGACCAAGCTCTTTAACTCTGTATGAAAACGAAAACGTACAGACGAAAACAATTCATATGCAAGCCGAATTTAACGAAACTCACTATGTCACTTATCGAATCGAAATATGACGATCGTTTTGAATAACTATAGTTCTGGACTGACTAGCCTCGTGTTCGTGTGTGTTTTACTCGTAATTGAGGCTGTACAAGGGTTGGATAGCGCTATCCGAAGGATAAATCTTATTCAGTGGATAAATGTATTTGCCCGGGATAATGATTTTTTTGCCTTCGGTGCATTTACACATAATATATCAAAAAAGGAAAAAAGGCTTCGAGACGGCATAAAAATCGTTAGAATGAACGCCTAGACAGTCGCCTGGGCAGCGACCTAAGTGGGGGCTTATTTGAGGATCAATGCTGAATATTATATACAAATCGTCTCACCTGTCAGCATATCGTAGTGTGTTGAGGGTGTGTTCACAGCAACTCATGCCTGGAGATACCATGGCAATCTAAAAGAAAAGAAAACTGTTAAGGTAGTATCGGACAGAAAGTATTCATCGGTGGATTTTTTTATAACCCTTACTACTCTTCCCAGCAAACCCAAACAGTGATTTTTTATGCACTTTCTAGCGTCTGTAAAAGTTAACCGCAAGTGCATTTCAAATTGATCATGTGATGCCAAGCTTCTACCACACGGACAGGTTTTTTACACCACGTGATAAAAACCTGACTGCACTTTTAACGTAGTGTAAAAAACCTGTCCAAGACTGGTCCACGGTTAAGACTGCCTCCTTCGGTCTACTGGGGAGAATAGTACCAGTGAAAGAACTTTGTAATTCACGTTCAAATATGAATATTATCCCTCCCCCGCGCAATTGAAATATACCACAGCAAGCTATTTTCACTCTTAATTGCTTACCATACAAGTTTTAGATTTTTCTCCAATAAAGGAATCTCTCAAGACCTGATGGAAACAAATAATTCCATTAAGATGACTGCCTACTTTTGAAAATCGATTTAAGCTTTTTTAAAAACTTCGATTTTCCGAATTGAAATTTAATACTGATTCCAAATCTGGAAAGAAAAATAGGGTGTCCCGAGCTTGTTTTCGAGATAATCAGTATTTAATGGAAGCCTACGCACGAGCTTTTGGAGTAAAAACTGCGCCACCGGAAGTGATTAGGAAAAAATTAAGATCCATAAGATCATAGTTATTTGTAGACTATATGATTGCACGAATGAAGGCTAGTCAATCATTCTACAATAATACATGGATATTTTTAACAAAAAGACAAAAAGATAAATTGATTTCTTCTATTTTTTAGTTTTGGTGCTCTTAAAAATTTCATAAAGTCGAACAAAAATTCCTACAAAAATCTATTTTTTCATGTGTTGCTGATTTAAACTTTTTCTAAGATGTTGATATAACATAGATTTTTGAGATTTCTTTCGAATGAGCCATTAAAAAATAGAGAGTCCCGTGCAAAATTTGAGGGTTTTGCCCAGTTGAAGCTCAAAACGCGTATGGTTCTTCAATAAAATCTTGTAGATTTTTCAGCGGTTTTTGAGCGCGCGCTCATCGTGGGCTCAATTCGAACGTTCAAAAGTAGGCAGCCACCGTAATCAATATCTATCTATCGCTGTTGCGAAATTGTATTGGGTAACAGTTTTTAAAAAGTTTGGGATTTTCCAATTTAGAAAATTAGCAGCGATTTGTTATCATTATCGCAGGTTTATGTTAACCATGGCAATTGAATTGATTTTTTTGGTTGATTTTTCAGTACAAATGTTTTTGCACTTTATTTTAACACAAAAACTTTAGGTAGTATCGCGATTCACTAAATAGTTTCTTATATTTTTGAGACGACAATATTTTGTGGTATTGACGTCTCAAATCAAGTGTTTTGATTGGCTATTACGCGCGTGTTTTGACAGCTCATTGTTCTTGTCAGCCAATACGAAACAAGATGGTGCTGAGTAAAAATTATTTTATTCAAGCAAAGTTGAAATCAAATTCGTTTACATTTTGAACGTTCTTCATCAAACTCATGAAAATTCAAGTTTATCACTGGAAAAAAAAGAGGGAAGCTAAAATAAGGTAAGTTTTTCTCGATAAAAAAATGTTCGTTTCAAAATATTTATCTTTAAAAGCAGCAATGTTGTTGTACTTTCAAAAGCGAGTGAATTTCAAACAATCGTTTACAATAATTTGGTACTGAGCAAATGAGCTTCAAATATTCATAGTTTTAAACCTTTAACTTACATCCATAAACTTACTCTTTTTACAATGATTTACAAAGTCATTCTTTGTTAACAGTTATCTGAATTTGACAGTTGTTTAATATACGTTGTCAACAGGTTGGCAGGGAACACGTTCTCGTCCTTCTTGTCGCTAAGATGACTGCAAGTTTCTACTACTGTGGAGGAACTCTTAGAGCTGTGAATACTGCCAGAGGAATTATATGCCAGCAATTCACACATGATTTTCTTGCTACGTTTTTGAAAGAAAAAAAATTCTGTTCAAAACGACTGCATTGAAAAAGTGCTTGCGTGATCGATTATTGTCATAGAAACAGGAATTTTCACGTTGGGAGAATTTATTGCTTCATCATGAAAACTGAACATTTTCATGCAAAAAAAAACCCAAAAAATTACAGGAATCGCGATACAAAACTAATTACGATTTTGAGACGGCAATACCACAAAATATTGACGGCGTTGGTAGGAAATATATTCTCGTATTGGGCTCCGTCGCTACGCGACTCCGCCACAATACGGAATATATTTTCTCCCAACTAGCCGTCAATATTTTGTGGTATTGCCGTCTCAAAATCGTAATTAGTTTATAGTATCTCCATCATGTCATTCGAAATTTTTTCTGAGTAGTTAATATTGAAAAGAAATGGAGCATTCTGGTGGAAGGTATGCTTCTTGTCACCCGATTGCCCACGGCAATGCTCAAACATTTTGAGCACTCTGATGGAAAAGAATGACCAAGTATTTTAAAATAAAAGGTTTAGAAAGTAAACTTTTATATGCATAAAGTATTATTGATGTGACAAATAGACCCTTCGGCACGGCTTTTTGAACTCTTTACATGGACTAGTTAAGATTCCTCAAAATGTTGAAAAAACAACCTCAATTATCAATTTACCGGTTTCACTAGCTTAAAATATTAAAACATGCACTACAATGATATGAAAAGGTGAAAATTTATTCAGTAAAACACAAAAAGCAGGAGTAAATTGAAAAGTGCAATATAAAACACTCAAATGCTAAGGTAAATCTCGGGTAAATATCCAGGTTATTTAGTAAGCTAAGCGATAGTAAGCTAAATTGAACTAAAAAAAAACTTCTCACAAGAACTGGTAGATTTCCGAAGTGCAGCACTACTGCAAAACTGATTCTTTTATTCAAGAAACGATATCTTTAAAACAATTCATTTAACCATTTTTGTGAGAAAAACACACCTTTGTTTATTCTACTATGCATGTATGAACGAAGATCTTCCTTATCAAATGATTATATTTCACTGGTATTCCATTGCTTGATAAAGCCTTCTTTTGCTTCTGGTAAATGTCACGAGATCAATTTTACGATTAAAGTAGCTTTTAAGTATTGCAAAACGCTGCATTTTGCAGCTGATTTTCAATTATTCAGTCACCACTTACTTAGCAGATGATGCAAGGTCGATCAGAGGTTTTACTAGATTTTGTCTGTTAGCCAATCAAAAGCTGCGGCAGGCTCACGAAATCAAACAACTTGATAAAAACTGGATTTTGAGTTGAAGACTAAAAAACTGTGCAACGAAGCTTCAAATTTACTACGAGTGAATACTGGAAAGTTTTAGTTCAAAAATCATCATTATCGATAGAAGGAAGTATGAAGGAGTTCAAGTGGCAAAATCATAACAAAAAAAAAGCGAAAACGAAGCGAAAATCATTGAACTTAAAACAAGAAACTTCCAGATCACAACTCAACTTTTATCGGAGAGAGTTTAGGATAAATTTTATTTCAGGGACATTTCTTTTCATTGCGGTAAAAATACGGTCCATGTAAAAACAACACACTTCATATAGATACCCAAATATCTTTATGTAAAAAGGAAGTAAAAGTAAGATTATATTTTGCTTACCTTTTTTTTAAACCCCGAGTTTCAAGTCTGTTTTGCAATGTCGATTTTTCCTTAAAAAGTTCGGAAATCTTCAAAATTTGGATTTTAATGAAAGACATCAAAGGTAAATTTCACTAAACCTGTTTCTTTTTTTTGGATTATATGTAATTACCTTTCTTTTTTCAAGTAAAAATAACTAGGAATTCAAAGCGTGATTTTCATAAACATCCAAATGCATACATTGCATTTCTGTCTTAACTTTATGGTGCCTTGAGAATGCTCAAAAATCTTGAGCCATGTGGTGGTAAAATTTAATATATATATTTAGGCACTGCCTAAAGGCGGAGCTCCCGACACAAAAGTCAAAGCAAGCCCAATTTGAATGAATCAGAAAGGTAAAAATTAGCCTGCGTCACATACGGAATTTTCTTCGTAAATACGGTATTTAGAAAAAATCGTCAATTATTCTATATTCGAGACGAAGATACTGACTCCCATAATAAAAGCCATGCAGTGAAATCGAATCGAAATGCACTACATTGTTTTCTTCGCGCGAGTATACTCTCCCACTAAGGAATTTGTACACAACCCACCACCTCCCCCAGGGGCCAGTTTTGTTCTTGGAAAATTCTTCGACAAATTTTTCCATGGCCTACAGCTTTGAATTCCTGGTTAATTTTACTTTTAAAAAAACGAAAGATAACTACAGACAATCCAACACAATATCAGATTTAGTGAAATTTACCTTGGATGCCTTTCATTGAAATCGAAATTTCAATTCGAAAATCGAAGTTTTCCCAATTTTGTATGGACAAATGAATACGGCATATAAAGACAGACTAGAAAACTGCTTTAAGGAGGCTCTGGCTAGTTTTGGTCTGGCACACCTAGCCGCATTGAAACGGCTACAACTTCGTCTTGTATACCTCGATCTGCAACCGCTTTCACACAATGTCGGGAAAGGATTAAAGGTTTCAAAAATGATAAATTAGTTTAAAGCGGCCTTTTTGTTATGACGTAATGATGACATGATAGACCTAAACTTTCAAAACGACTTGCACCAGTCGATAGTATTTATCAAGGCACCCAACATATTGCAATATGAAAAACATTTATGAGCGCAGTTTCCAAATATTACGCGATGAATATTTTCATGGACTTTTACTATTATTTCCAGCGTGTCAACTTTATACCCTCAAACTCACAACTAACAGCACACGACAAGGAATAACACGGAAGTCAAGCGCGAATAAACAACAAGCAGCCGTGAGCGAAAATAGTTGTGAGCGTACTTATTTTTTATTTGACTGCCTCAAAACCTTCAATGAAAAGGAAATTAAAGGAGACTTTTCGTAAAACATATCTTTTAGTGACTTCATTTAGAAAAAAATCGTTCTGACGATTTTTTGAATGCCGATATGTTCTTTATATTATCGATATGTTCTATCGCTTTTGACAACAAATGGGGTCATTTACCTTCATATCAAAAAATCCATAACGTTAGAAAGAAAATCGCAATGTGATACATACTCAATAAGGACAGTATCTATATCCTTACCTACATTCTAGCTAGTAAAAATATTGAATCCACTAAATTATTGAATCTATTTTGAGGGTATAAAGTTGACACGCTGGAAATAATAGTAAAAGTCCATGAAAATATTCATCGCGCAATATTTGGAAAACGCTCCCATACATTTTTTTCACATTGCAATATGTTGGGTGCCTTGATGAATACTATCGACTGGTGCAAGTCGCTTTGAAAGTTTAGGTCTAGTTTTGGAGAAAATAGGCGACATACGATTTCTATGATGTCATCATTACGTCATTATGAAAATGCCGCTTTAAACTAATTTATCATTTTTGAAATTTTTAATCATTTCCGGATATTGTGTGGAAAGTGCTTGAAGATCGAGTTATTCAAGACGAAGTTGTAGCCGTTTCAATGCGGCTAGGTGTGCCAGACAAAAACTACCCAGAGCCTCCTTAA
Source organism: Actinia equina (assembly GCA_011057435.1). Classification (NCBI taxonomy): domain Eukaryota; kingdom Metazoa; phylum Cnidaria; class Anthozoa; order Actiniaria; family Actiniidae; genus Actinia; species Actinia equina. The sequence continues at coordinate 116,187 of WHPX01000536.1, forward strand.
GGTATCAGGGTACCCCAAAATTGCTCAAAAGTGTCGATTTTACATTTTTACATTTTGCGGTAAAATATAAATATATTCTTCGATTTTCTACCAAAACAAATTCGATAGTGATTTTTAATAGCGAGTAATAAAAAAAACGGTTTGTGTCAACAAAGGCGCTTCCGCTAAGTCGGAAACATTTTTGCGTTTTTCTCGGAAGTGATTTTGCGTTTAGTTACCCCTACATTTTGAGTTCCTTGTCAAAGGGAAATTAACCGATTTATCGCAAAATTTTGCAGAAGTCATCTTAGATAGTTATTCTTCAAAACCGTTTCTCCGATTGTTGATTTTTTCATTATTTTTTAAGTTATCGTCGATTTCGTATCGGATATAGCTATTTTAGCGGTGTTGTAAATTTAGGATCGTATAGCAGAGCAACGGAACAATTTATCAAAAATCTGAGACACACTTTTGACAAGTGATATCTTGTGATCTCGGAAAGGCAATATACGTTCGTTTCCGATCAATACCGGCAGTCATGGATCTCCACGAAGAGACCAATGTGTAAATTTATAAAATTCGCTCTTACTCAAAAGGATTAATATATTTTATCAAATTAAAGATATAAATAGTTTCTACATTTATTCAGCTTTCAGGAAATGTATACTTTATTTAGGTTTTGATGAAAAGTTTTCTCGCTATAAAGTGTTGAATACATACCAGTCTTCTTTGTTTTGCCGATGGGACCCGCGATAGTAGGCGAACAAAACTAAATTTTTCTTGAACGAAAAACATACGATAGCTGGTAAATAACAACCAAATTGTTAAAGATTTACGAAGCTAAATAAAGGAGAATTATTTGTCGTAATATGCTCTCCGTGTTAATATTTCCTCCATCATTAAAATAAATTAAGCTTATCTATAGAAATATTTTAAAAGTTTTGAGAGAAAGTCTTTGATTTGTCGATTCGTCGAAAAAAATGCTTGTCAAAAAAAATATATGTATACGATTGTTTGCTAAAAAACACACACCTGATTTCTTGAAGAACACTTCTTGATCCATCTTTGACTGGATGAAAGTTTTTTTAAAACTGTTTTTGGTCTATAACTTGTCCTAAAGCGATTTTTTTCTGTGCATTTGAGAGCCGCATTTGTGAGAAGTTTTGCTTTGACATCGAGCAGGATACCTGTGTTGTGTACATGGACAGACGGACGGACGGACGGAAGTGACGTCAGCCAAATGAAATGAAAAATCAACTCGATGGTTTACCATTTTTTGTTAGGTATGGTGCTCCGCTCGCGCATGGAGTTCCGCTATCATATAATGCCAAATAGCTTGTAAAGGAGGATTTTTTACAGTTTGTTTAGTAATAAAAAAGCATACAGATGGACGTGAAGGATTAAAAGTGCTAATTTTAAACCAGTTTTAACATTGCATTTACAAAAAAAAAAACACTGAACCATGTCTACTCACAGTTTTGTAATACCCATGGCAAGCGATCACTGGAAAACCCTTCATTTTGTTAATTCTTATCCATGCATGCCTTCATAATGTACATATTGTAAACACAGATATTTTGCCTATCATTAAAGTAAAGGAGAACCATACTTGCGTATTGCCTATTTTTTGAAGTAGCTTCCAAAGTCCCACTCTTAGGTTTTCAAACCAAAAAAATAGATTTTATGACGGTTTTGGCCGCCATCTTAACGAGTAGGCAAAAGAATAGAAGGCGCGGTTACCAAGTCCCATACATTCTTTGTAAATTTTTATCGAGTGACGGAGAAACAGTGTTAAAAACTATCAGGTTCTTGCTTTTTCTCTTTATTGTGGGCAAAAATACTCTCGATTATTCAAGGTAAGGACACGTTTTAATCGTAGCAGGAGAGCCAAGCTCATGGGATCAATATTTTGATCGATTCAAGCCGATTTTTGTGAATCGTCTGGCACCGAGTTAACGTGGATGGATGCGTGCAAATCAAAACGAACACGAATAATAAAAATACACTTTATTTTCTCTCTAAATATGCAATAATACTTTAGCCCACAATAAAGAGAAAAAGCAAGAACTGATAGTTTTTAACACTGTTTCACCGTCACTCGATAAAAATTTACAAAGAATGTATGGGACTTGGTAACCGCGCCTTCTAGTCATTTGCCTACTCGTTAAGATGGCGGCCAAAACCGTCATAAAATCTATTGAATTTTCGCTGTAGTTAACTAGTGTTTAAAAAAATTAATAAACAACGACTGACATTTCATCTATTGGCATGCTAGTTTGGCTAACAAAACCATTCTAATTCATTATTTTTTTAAATGCAAAATCCCAAAATACTTTGGAACCGGTTTAAAGCCTTTCTGACTAGTGATAGAAAGAATTTGTGTTCTTAAAGTATAATTTGCTGATTCTCTTTTCGTAACTCTAAGTAAGGATTAATAGAGTAGAAAAAAATACGTAGATAGCGCGTATTCCAATAACAACGTAAATCACCTCTCCAGTATTCATTTTTGCTATAATATGATAAATTCTCTTTATAATGTAGATTTTTGAATTGGTATATAATTGTGAAATAAAGTTGTTACGATTTTTTGAAGTTGGCCACTATAATTCACATTACTTCATCGTATGAATACACTGCGAACCACAGCAGTATGACTGCCAACAACCTTGATTTGCCTAAACGAAATAAAACTCGTTTCTTGCTCGGCACAGGCCGTTTCCCTGGCCTATCTAAATAGCGCCCCCGCTTGAACTTCCTCCCGCACAACATCCCATTTCAGACCACTTGTCATTCCCTAGATAATCATTTCTTTGTTTAACGGTTGCTAAGTTGCACATGAGGAGACACATGCATATGGATACAACTTAAAGGGGCACTTGGATGAAAATGATTTAAAACTTAGTTTAACGTATCTACATGGCCCCAATAGTAGCCAAGCAACATACTTTCTTAACAGTAAAATGTAGCGGACAAAAATTATCAGTTTTATTCAGCATCTAAATTTGGAGTAAATGACGTCATTTACTCAACCCTATTATTCTTTCTGCTTTTGAACTAAAATATCTCAATAGCAAGTGACTCCCAGGCTAAAATGTTCACTAATCTGGTTTACATAATCATAATTGAGTCATATTTTCCTCCAATACTTCAATCATTCGGACTTTCAAAAATTGGGCGTTTTCATCCAAGTGCCACTATAAACAAAGAATCTTTTCGCAAGGAAATGGGAAAACATTACGTACAAGCCGAGTAATTCTATTATCCAAAGATGAATTGCGAGGTCTCGTGCAGTTACCATTTTACAAGACTATACTGAAGCGCTAAATTTCATATATTACACAGAACTAAAATATTATAAAGATGACTTTATAAGAATAAGAAACATTTGGGTTTTCTAATTTATGAGGTTTTGTGATTTATCGGCTTTTTTGAAAGTCATTTCATTGTTATTGCCAAGCAAGAGAATATGAAGTAAGAGAGCATATCCCTGTGACCCATGAAAGTTTCTTGAAAATCTATTTTTAGCTCCGCGAGCAAACCTGAGCTATTTTAGCATGCGATTGCTGATTGGTCAGATTGTAGTGATGTCATGGGTACACAAGAGAAAGGCAGTGACAAAGCAAGGTTCATGCAGTTGACAAACCAAAATTTATTCAGTTTGACGAGAAAATGTGTTTAGAGGAATTCCTTGAGAAATTCTGAAAGATTTTTGAAGGAATCCATAAACAGCATATGTGAAAAATACTCAGCGAAACAAAATCATTCAAGCTTGTTTTTAAATCAAAAAAATGGTCGCTCGATTGAGACTCATTCATTTTGGAGTTGATTGCAGTTATAGATAAGTTATTCTACAATTCTTCACCTAAACTGAAATACAGTTAATATTGCTGTATCCCAAGAACACGTACTTCTGACCTGGACTTCAGTGTTTTCAAAATGACAAATTATCTAATGGACATTCAAAATGAAGGTAAATTAGACTCGTTTACGAAAGAGCCGGATTTTCGATGAATAAACTTGTTGAATTCACTGGGTCAAAAGTTTAAAAAACTTTAAACTCAGAGAGAAAATTTAGCATTTACTGTTGGAATCAGTTGTTTACCAGTAAAAAGGAGAAGTTTTATGATAGCTGAAAACAGTCAAGGTGCTTGGAATGGAAGAATTAAACATAAAGCCACAAATACGCCGAACTGAGAGCATCTGGCGGAAAAAAATCGCGAGTGAAATGCCCGTCAATCAGGTAAAAATAATCTCTTTTGTTTGAATCCTCAAATACTAAGTTTGATTCACTTTTTGCACTAGACCGATATTGTGATTGTATTTCTATTGTCTGTTGGGGACTTTAGAGTTTGAAAAGTTAGGAAAAAAGTGTGTGAATAAATTGAATTGAACGTTGAGGCGGAGCGAAAATTCATGGTACAAAATATAAAAGCTAGTTCTAGTTTTAATAGTCAAACTTTTTCATTAATTAACTTTTTCTCAATGGGCAATGTCTTTTGCATAAATTGGCATACCGTATTTTGGCAAGCTAAACATATTAAATAATTGTGAAAAATCATTTCGGTGCCTCTTATAGTTTTTTCCTCTGTGAAAACAGACGTTTTTTCTTCGGCACAGTTCGGTGCAAGTTGGTTCTGATTCGTGTGTGAAACAAAATACTGGTCTTGTTCATCGTCAGTTCTAAATCACTTTAACTTAACTTAGAAAACACTACGATAAATACTCAGTTTTTTAGCTGTCTTCACTGTAGGTTTTTTGCTATTTTCATCGCATTTTTTATCGCAGTTTTCTTCCCCATGGCGTCTTCGCTGTTTTCAACTTGTTCGTATACTAAAAATCATCCTGATTTGATCTTTTTCGATGTTCTTTTACATCAATTGTTAAAATAATGTAGTAATTCGTCTATGAAGAACACATGATACTTTAATTATTTCAACTTTTTACTGATTATAACGCATTTTTCTCGTCGGAAACTAAAAATATTTTCTGCTCGCATTAAAGTCACTACAACTCTGAGCAATCAGGAATCGCATGCTAAAAACTTGTACGAAACTTTGTTGGGTGTTGACGGTTCGATGCGCAGCACTGTAAGGAGATCGCAGTATTTTATCCTTAGAAACTATTAAAATGACGAAAGGCTGGATAAAAAAATAGAACCTACCATACAAATGGCATTACAGAAACAGACTTTTTACAACAACTCACGTAAATAACACATTCTGATTGGCTGAGAGCTATGATCACTAAGAGGACAGACACATGGATGACGTAATGTTTTTGAAACCAAGACTCGCCGGTAGGATTTTATCGTAAGGACTGTGATTTTGCGAATTTATTTTGCTAATAAAAGTCGACAATGAAACCAAAAGAGGAACCAAACTTTGAATTTAATCTTGCTGATAGTCTTGCCGACGAATATCTAGTTCTGGAGGCAGAAAAGATAGAGGAAGACGTGAAAAATTCATCTCGCTTTGCAACCGAGTGCGAAGAAAAAGACTTGAATGAGCTTGTGTTTGTGTCAAGTGCCATTCCAGAGTCGATCTTCAATGGCTGCTCCATCCAGAACTTGAATATGTCTATGTTGTCAAGCGAAATTGACATTGCTTTTCTTAGCTGAACTTATTACTAAGCTTTGTTTTTTAGAACCTTTGAGTTCTGACTCAAACTCCTTTCGACTTAGCTAAAAAAAGCCATTTATAAGTAAATGTCAAAAGTTTTGACCAATAGCAAGCATTCTTTTACAGTGGATGTCAAAGAACTGTCAAAATTTGCCAATCCATCGTAGGAAGTTTGTTGTGAAATGTTGACGTGTTTTATGAAAAATGTTTTTGTAAGTTATAAAATAACCTTTGAAGTTTTCAAAAGTAAATAACCGAAAAACCTTCGTCTTACTTTCTGTACTCTGTCCTCTAATGGTTATGAAAACTACCATCTTAGCGAAAATATTCAAAAGCTCACAATAATCGGAGCTGTTTGGTCTATCGCCTTACGTTCCTTGAATGACAAATTTTCGAAAAACGTTTCGCTCATTTTATTTTGTAAACATTTCGCAGTTTGTTGTAAAAAACAGATCGCACATAGATTTCCATCATTGTCTGTCCTCTTATTGATCATAGATGACGTCTTAAAATTTTCAAAACTTTACAGTGAAACTACTCGCTGCACTCGTGGTTTCACTTTAGTTTTGAACATTTTAGACGTCATCTATGATCAATAAGAGGACAGACAATGGAAATCTATGTGCGATTTGTTAAATACTACTAATATACCATGTTTAAAATGTGCTGGACTTGAACAAAGGGATATGGAAAACAAGGCCAGGATTGTGATTTACTTACTTGAGTTAGTTTGCTTGCACGAAACGGTAAATGAGCTCCTTTTCGGCCAAGTGCACGTATACACTCCTGTTGATAAAAAATGCACAACAAGAAATATGGTCACAATAGTATAAAGCTCGTCAAAATACATTAGGGGTATTTGCCTTTTTAACTAAGATGCGTAATAATAATAATAATAATAACAATAATGCAAATGCAGGAGGCAATCCTGACTAGCTCGCTACACTAGCGATGTTCGATATTGAGTGTATGACGTCACAGACTCCAAAAAATAATCGTAAAAATATCATACTTTCGTCCTGAATATCGAGAAAACACTTCATACAGTGATTATTGGACCTTTAAAGAGTATTCTTAGGAAGTTTCAGCTGAATCCAAGTTTGAGCGATTTTCGTCGTAGTAGCACTTTAATGAAACATATTCCTATTACTGTGATATTTATATACAAGAGGTGTAATAATTATTTACAAAAGAAGTATTGTTCGGAAAGGAGTTAATTAGCTAGACCTGGATTTCTATTGTTCATCAGATAGAACTTGTTTTCATGTCGGCATTTGGAGATCAATTCGGATCGCTTGTTCAAAAGAGTGTCGCTGTTTGTTTTGATGATAAGTAGCTTTTCTGTTAAGCACAAGTCACACCTCTTAGAAATGTTGCTGTATGGTCTGGCTGAAGTGATGATTGTTCATTCTATGTTGTAGTCTTTGTTGTTTTCTTTAAGGTCCCAGATGTGTTTAGAAAGTTCGGTGCTGTTAGCGTATTTTCTATTTCGCAAAGATAGTTTGTGCTGGGTGTATCGTTGTTTGAATGTTCCTTCTGTCAGGCCAATGTAGTTTTTCCCAGTAGTGTCCTCGTTTGTTGTGACATGAGCGTTGTAGATGATGCTGGAGGAGAGGCAGTTGTTGTTTAGAGGGCATTGATCTTTTTTACGGCAGTTGCATGTTTTCTTGTCCACTAGAACTTGTAAATTTACTATGTGATGCTGCTGTGACAGCCACGCACACCCAATCATGAATTGTTATTATTTGATTGCTTTATTTTAATTCAATTGTATATTTGTATTCTTTCCTATATATTTGAATATTGTAAATAAGTGTGTGAATAAGTAAAAGTTTAAATGTCATCCAAGCAATTTGGTTTCTGACGGAAATATTGTACTGCCATAGCCGTAGCTAAGTTCACTGATGAGGTATTATACTCTATGGACAAAGGCTCAGTTACTGGTGTCGTCTTTTTAGAGCTCACAAAGGCCTTCGACACAGTCAACCACAGCATCCTCTTGAGTAAGTTGTCAGCCTTTGGAGTGGAATCGTCTGCCTGTGAGTGGTTCAGATCATTTCTGCACAACCGTTCTCAAGTAACTGTCTGTAATGGTACCCAATCTGATAAAGAAAACATCCCCATTGGTGTTGCCCAGGGCTCGATTTTAGGGCCACTGATGTTTATCATTTATATAAACGATCTACCGGACTACTTGGAACACTGTCAGATCTCGATGTACGCTGATGACACTGCGCTGTTTTACTCTTCGAAATCGTCTTCTGACGTGGAATTAAAACTGAACTCAGACTTGAACAGGGTTGGGGATTGGCTAAGTAGAAACCAACTTACTTTAAATATTTCAAAGTCGAAGTTTATGTTAATAGGTAGTACTAAAAAGCTCCTATGTAACGTCAATGGAATTGATATATCTTTTAATGGTCAATCATTAGATGCAGTCGAGTCCTTCAATTACTTAGGTATTGTAATCAATAAGAATCTGTCATGGGATGATCATATTGAGTATATTAAGAATAAGATTAATAAGAAGTTAGGCCTTTTAAGGCGAATCAAGAATTTTTTACCTCTAAATGCTAGGATAACCTTTTTCAACAGTTTTGTATTGCCTCTTTTTGAATATGCTGACATAGTGTAGGGGGATAAAGGAAATATAACGCTTATGTCCGAGCTGCAGGTGCTTCATAATAATGCAGCACGAATTGTGTTAGATTTGCCTATCGAGCTTCTGCTAGAGAAGCTTTAGAAAAACTTACTTGGAAGAAACTTGCACAAAGAAGGGCCGAGCATCGTGCTATTTTTATGTACAAATGTCATAACAATTTATTAGAGCATGATTTTGAGTTTCATTTGAACAGGGACTTTCATAGTTACAACACAAGAAATAAGAATAATGTTCGTGCCTCTCGAGCACAAACTAGATGGGGCCAATGGACAACTATTAACTTCGCCGCCTTAGTCTGGAACAGTATTAGTTTAACAATACGCAATGCAGTAAATTTAAAACTTTTTAGGAATCGAATTTCTAAAATTGTTTTAACTAATTAACTTATATAACGTTTTTAAATGGGGAGGGTTTTTATTTAATTTTTAATATCAATTGTATTTTAGTAAATTAGTAAATTCCCAGAGTCTAAATATTTTCTTTATTTTCTTTATATAATATATTTATAATTAGTACATTTTATTTAGTTTATTTAAGGACCCTTCTGTAAATCACCGTAAGGTGAAGTTGGTATTAAAGATTATTATTAAAGACTTGAAAATATCAAAGAACGGGAAACTTTAACTTCGTCTGGTAGTTGGTTCCAGAGCTTAGGCGCTGCCACAGAAAATGCACGGTTTCCATATGTTTTTGATTGTGTGTGTGGGACAGCCAAGAGGTCCTTGTTGGTGGACGTTATGTATTCACTCATGAGACACTAGCCAGGTGCAAGGCCATTGCGTTCTTTATAGGTCAGCAGTAATTTCTTAAATACAATGCGATCAGCAATGGGAAACCAGTGCAAACTACGAGGAGTGTCAGTGATGTCCATATCAGGTTTCGGCCTAGCAAGTATTTTTGTCGCAGTATTCAAAACTTTCTGTAGGTTGTCAAGATGATGACGGGAAAGGCCGTATACATGCTGTTACATTGGTCTAATTTTGTGGTGACAAACGCACGTACCAGCTTTTCAGCTTGATGTTTGCGCAGATGTTTTCAGATCTTGCCTATTTTTACTCAGGGCCAAAAAAGATGTTAGTGTTATTGTCATTGAGAACAAGTTTGTTTACAGCACACCAGGTCTTGATATCTTGAAGTCAATTCTCAACAGCAGTTCGCGCAGTGACTAGTTGTTTTTCGGAATGATAGTATATAATCGTGTATCATCGGCATATGTCATCGCTGATAGACCGTGTGATAAGAAGATGTCTTCGATTGGTGCAATATAAAGACAGAATAGAACGGGTCCAAGGAGGGAGCCCTAAGGGACTGCAGATTCCGATACATAATGGGTCCATTCTAAATTGTTAATACTATAATGTACTGAGTCCGATTGGAGAGATACGACTGCAACCACGAGATAACAGTACCAGATAAACCATAGGAATTTGTAAGACGTTTTAAAAGAGTGCAATAATCTATACTATCAAATGCAGCAGAGAAGTCCAAAAAGATCAATAGGGCTTCACTGCCGTCATCCAGAATCCGAAGGAGATCAATTTGTAAGTAGACTGAAACTGTGGGTAAAGGTCGTGTAGATGTAGATAACCAAGCAGTTGAGGTAAAACAGCACGCTCTACCAGTTTAGTAAGAAAGCACTGTGACAGGTCTGTAATATTAGCATCCAGATTAGCTTTCTTGATCGTAGGGGGAACTACAGTAGTCAGGGACAACACCAGACGCCAGAGATTTATTAATGATGGTAATAATGACTGGAAGGAGGATATCTGTGCATTCCTTTAACAGCACTGTTGGTATAGGACCCAGAGTACACGATTTGGTAGGAGATTTCATTATGATTTTACGTATTTCATCTGCATCAAGTGAGGTGAATTCACATAGGTGGACAGAGCAAACTGGATCAGGGTAAGAACCTAAGGAGTCAGAGTCTATTGTAGTGGTGATGACTGGAGAGGTGTCCAACCTCAGGCTCCGAATCTTTTTCTTGAAGTGCTCAGCAAATGCAGAAGGAAGCCCTTTGTTCTGGAGTGAAGCTGGTAATACCCTAGGTTTCAAGCCAATAACTAAATTTGTCGACTTCTCTGAAAAATGCTTTAAGAGTCAAGTTCCTTCAATTTCTCGGATAAGTATGACAATTTAAATTGATCAAGTAGTCGATTATAAATCATGCAGTGTTCTCGGTAACAAATTATGTTTGTCGATCTCAAGCCCTGTAGATCTTCATTTGCGCTCTAGTCTTCGCTTGGTGATTTTTTCTTGACGGAGAATGTCATTAAAAAGAAGTTTGTGACATAAACTGTTTTTAGCCGGCATGATCTTTGCGTGTTAATAGTCTCTTTCACAGTTCCCTGCGCCATCTTAAAGGGTAGGCGTTCCTTTGCATCGAAGCGAGACGAACGGTGAGCTTGTAGTGATAGAGACATGTGAATAATTGTGCAAAGTTTCTATCATTGCAAGCTCATCGTGCCTTTCGCTTCTATGCAAAGGAACGCCTACCTTTAAAGATGGCGCAGGGCACTGTGAAAGATTCTATTGGGTTTATTTAGTTGTTGACAATTATTTAATTTAATTTTAGTTATTTTATTGCTGAACATTTTCCCCTGAGCCTTTACGAATGTAAAGGCTCAGGGGAAAATAAATAAAATGCCCTAATGCAAACGAGAAGCTATAAAAGATATTCAAAAAATTTCCCTTTGGGTAGCATTTGTTTGTTTTTGCTTATTAGTGAAGATCGAAGCTGATTTGCTAGTTGGGCATAAACACATGCGCCTGATTGGGGAACCACTGGATTAGCTATAACCAGCCCGGCGACGAAATCACTTCTTTAATAATGATGCGTTATCTGGCAAATGGCCGTATAGTTTCTTTTAACGTGTGCCAATCAAGACTGACCTTTAATGCAAGTAGGCTCTTATTGATCTCAGCACCCTCTAAACGAGTGTGGCGATCAGAGGTTGATGTATCTGCGCCACGTTCATTACCTAGAGGTGGAGAATACAGTAATAATAACGCGTACGAGAAAACTAGTATTATAACTTTACAGAAAAAATTCTTATGGATTACGAATAAATAAATACAGAAAATAAACAAACAATTTACTTGTAAACGTTGATCCGTGAGCACGCATCTTTTTAAGTCATAGACAAACATTTTGAGTAATGCTAAGACGAATGCTTAGAAAGGTACGTAAAGTGAGGACGGAGATGAAAATCATGTGAGGCCTGTGCATTGTGTTCAAAAAAAACCCTGCATACCTGCTAAGTCGATGAGCGAGAACTTCCCGTACAGATGACCTCCACCGCCATCTTTTCTGTACCCCCTTAATTCAAGAGAATACAAACTTCATAAGATTCATTATCATTTATTTCTTTTATATTTTGGCTATCTAATCAACTTATTCAAGGACAGAAACGCTCAGTAAAGTTCAACTTCTATTCTAGTTTAGTTTGGGAAGAATCCCCCTCCCCTCCCCTTCCTAAAAACGATATATTACTATATATATATATACATATATATATACATATATATATACGTACTATATATTTGTATATATATATACGTACTATATATTTGTGTGAATAACAATTCATAGTTCAGACTCCCCTTATAGTTACATGTTCCACAAGTTCATGGCCTGAATATTGAAAAATGAATATTTATAAATGAATATTGCCTTGTAATCATTGTAGCACTCTTGGAAACAAATACTGCGTGGTTTTTTGTGGGACAAAATTTCAATTTCACTCAGGCAGAACTGATGCAACGATGATTGGTTAACTATTGTCTGAGCCGGATCACAAAAACGCCAGATAAAAATGTACTCTGATGATATTATTTAGCCAGCGAGCTGTACTGCTGATTTGTAATCCGTTTCCTTTTGCTATCATACTTACTTTTTCCTTAAAACAATCTGAAAGACTGCGTGAGACCGCGATGAATTCTGATTAGCAGACGTTTGGCCTGATGTTCTGTTAAGATCAGAGATAAAGTGCAAGAATTAAAATTAGGGAAATCTAAAAACAGAACAATGATAAAAGAATAAGAACAGCATATGAACTTGAAAATTGCTGGGTATTTTACACACCTGAGTTTATTACCAAGGTCAATGAGTTTGAGAACGTCATGAACAGAGTGGACGACATTTTCTTCCAGCTCACAAACCTTATAAAAGTCCAAAAGTAAAACTTCATAAGAATAAGAAACATTTGGGTTTTCCGATTCATTAGCTTTTTTGAATCACCATTATTGCCAAGTAAAATCAATTGAAAAATATTACTTGATTAACATTCGTTTGCAGAGAATATAATTGAGCTTAAATCGGCGTTATTAATGTAATATATCAACACGACAACCGTACATTGCAAATGTTGTTGTATGATATTTCCGTTGCAGGGGGTAGGGGGGAATAGTGATAGCCTAAAGAATACCTCCATAAATAAATCAAGTTACCTGTACTTGTTGGTTACCATCTTCTAATACTCTTAGTTTCTTTCGTTTATTCAGTAAATCAAACACCTAGAAACCAATGAAAAGATAACAAACAATACGAAAAATTAAACGAAAAGACTTCTTAAAAATACAACAAAAAAAAGATTTAAAACGTTTTTCCCTTGAGTTTTGCGCAGATCAAATGCACTTATGCACTTGAAAGCCGCTCTATGATAGTGATGAGGCATTAAGACTGGATTTTTATTTGCGACTAGATTGACATTGATCAGATGCAAGTGAAAACCATAAAACAAAGTGGGAATCTGTGTCAGAAAAGCGTTAGAATTGGAATACTAGAATATTCTATTCGCTTTTTGACTATAGCATCAAAAGACCTTTCTACTATTTTGATTTTGATTTTGATAAATTTCTTCGTCCTCCAAGGCAAATAAGCAATTAGTAAGAAAGAAAATTTTCTTCGTCCAAGGCAAATAAGTAATTAGTAAGAAAGAAAGTAGTAAACGGTTTTCGTGAAAAAAGAAATATCAAATCGTGTTTTCTGATTCCGCTGCCGCTGAAGAGGAGGGATATTCACTTGCTATTCTTACCCATACTCTGCTTCCAACTCCGTAGGAGTGAAAATATGGCCTCAGACAATTTACAACTAATACAATTCTGTTGAATTGCTACCTTGCTTCCATAAATCTCGAAATAACTACAAGAGATCACCAAGTCTTTGTTCTTGTGTTTGGGGTGTTTCAGTAACTTGAAAACATCTTGTGCTAAATGGAGCAAATGCATTTTTTAGAGTTACAGGGCTTTATGCAATGACTAATACATCTGTTTCAAAAAACATTGTTAGTCGGAGATTTGAAATCCGAGACCGAAAGGAATTGTGGGTTATAAGGTGTTAATTGTTCGTGGTTTTAATTAGAGTACAAACACTATAAGTGTGTAACATAAATACCACTAAATACTGCTAAATTATACTAATCCTATTGTTTTCTTATTGCTTAATTAGCACTATTTACTACAAAATATTGAAAAGTGCACACTTTTAGTGTTTTGTACTCTCTAGTAGTTTGCAAACACTTTCTTGATATACTAACATTGAGCGATGAACTGCGCTGGCAAACTATCTGGGTAAGTGTATATTGAATTTTTAACGAGAAAACACCCAGTCCTCCACACTTCTAATCGGTCCAGGATTTCTGATTTTAGATATCCAACCGACAACGTTTTTTGAAATAGGTGTATGCAAAATGTGAGCAAACTAATGCCTACGATACTCTTACTTGCACTCATGCTCACCTGCCATGGCATAAATACCATTTGATGAATCTTGCTGTTTACCAGTAAATGTACCACCCATCGTCTGAAAGTACGAAAATAGTTAAGATATAATAATAATATCTGATAATATCTGGATGACGATGATGATGATACTGAGGAAAGGAACCCAAAACATCAGAATACAGAACAATCACATCCAAAAATACATTTTACAAGACAATACCATTCATCATAGATAAGTTACTCTTTACGCAGGAAGAGAAATGAACAGCTGATTCAGTTAGATTAAGAGCAAGTGATGCTAGAAGATGCCCTCCAAGGAAAGAAAAACCTTACATTCTTATGGGTCAAAAAAGGCTTACTACTCCGTTTTATCAAATTCGCCAAAAAGTAAACATTTTCTAAGGCTTGAAGAAAATTATATTGCAATATTTTTGGGATAAACTCATTCAATTTTGAAAAAAAAATCACGCATTTATTAAAGGCGCAATGGCTCGACGCCAGATGGTTATTTTAACTTTGGTTAACGTATACGGATCAATTTTTTCGCATCTTATTGCACAGATATCTTTATCTATCTAAGTGTATCTGTTTTTTCCTTTTGTGAAATATTTGCCATTTTTAAAAGAATGCACTTAAAAACACGCAGCTCTAATTTTAAAATTAAATAAAATACAAAGCGCTGAAATAAAAGGGAAAAAAAAAACAACACACGATTGGGGACACCCAATTTTTCGTTCCAGATTTGGAATTTGGAAAATCGAAGTTTAAATAAAGTTTAAGGTGGCTGCCTACTTTGAACGTTCGAATTGAGCCCACGATGAGCGCGCGCTCAAAAACCGCTGAAAAATCTACAAGATTTTATTGGAGAACCATACGCGTTTTGAGCTTCAACAGGGCAAAACCCTCAAATTTTGCACGGGACTCTATATTTTTTGATAGCTCATTCGAAAAAAACTCCTAAAAATCAAGGTTATATCAACATTTTAGGAAAAGTTTAAATCAGGAACACGTGAAAAAATAGATTTTTGTAGGGATCTTTGTTCGACTTTATGAGATTTTTTAAGAGCACCGAAACTACACAATATGACAAATCAATGTATCTCTCTGTATTTTTGTCGAAAATATCCATGTATTTTTGTAGAAGGATTGACTTCGTTCGTGCAATCATATAGTCTGCAAATAACTATTATCTTATGGATCTTAATTTGTTTTCTAATCACTTCCGGTGGCGCAATTTTTAATCCAAAAGCTCATGCGTAGGCCCCCATTAAATGCTGATTATCTCGAAAACGAGCTCGGGACACCCTATTTTTCTTTCCAGCTTTGGAATCAGCATTAAATTTCGATTCGGAAAATCGATGTTTTAAAAAAAGCTTAAATCAATTTCCAAAAGTAGGCAGTCACCTTAAATAGTTTTTCAAAAGTAGGCAACCTACTATAGAAAAATGAAGCTACTGCGCACGCTCCTACACAACGATATCGACGATATTATTTGAGCCCACGATGTGCGTGCGCACTAAAACTGCGAATGACCTTCAGAATTTTATTGAGGAACCATAGACGTCTTAAACTTCAACAGGGCAAAACCCTTTAATTTTGCAAGGGACGCTACAATGTTTTCCACAAGGTTACATTAAAAAGAAACTCAGTCTGGTAATTTTAAATTAAAAAAAAACCATGATTTTCACTCGTATAAAAAGTGGTAACTGTACATTTCGAGTTAATGAAGCATCAATCTAGCTAATACAAGTAGTGTTATGAAAATACTCTAGGTTTAAGTTTCTATGCAAGGAATGCTTCGTCTTCGATATTGATCAAACCTGTATATACAATTCACTAAGCGAATGAGAGCAAAATGAACTTTTTTATTTCTTCTCGCGACATCCCTTCAAAACAGCAAATGCCGGGGCGAGAATAAATAACTCCTCTACCCCAGCGTATCAGACAGTTTTACATGCTAATGAATTCTTCAAATATTCTTATGAGCTGGGAGAAGCGGACCTAAAGAAATCCTTGTATGTTTGTTCGGGTGTAATTATTTATCTATCGACGTATGCATACACAATGACTTCTTCAACTTTCTGGAGTCTTTACTTACATGAGTTTTTCCGCTGCCTGTCTGTCCATAGGCAAAACATGTTGCCATCCCTTGGTTGAATATCGTTTCCACAAGCGGTCTTGCAGTGTATCTAGAACGAATTGGAAATTACAATTCAAAATTACTTTGAGGCAAACTGACCATTGCCCCATGGATCGACGATTAAGAATTGGAAATTATGGTCTCTTGTTCCAGTAACAGAGCGATTCCATAGATCTGTTCGTTTTGCCGTCCGGCCTCATTTATCCGTCACAAAACCCTTCAAACTCATTCCCCATATCTTAATCATTTCCAAAACGTTTCTCCCAATACTTATTATACTCTTTTTAACTTTCCAAGCTTTCATAGTTCTCATTCTCCTAATCTTAACTCATACTTTCTTTCCCAATTCTTACTAAAGTTCCGGGGGTTACCACATCCTTGTCAAACCTTAACCCCCTAACGGAGGTCGAAAACAATGCCTTCTTACAAGTGCAATGGCAGTACAGATGCAGTTCCCACTTCTTACTTCCCACTCCTTAATATTGACACATTCTGCAATGGTCAATGTATGATATCAAGATTAGGCAGGTCCCAAGGTATTGTGAAAACGTGTCTTGTCCATGTAAATAAAAAACCCATATTTATAATCCAATCCGTCTGTCCTATAGCGCCCTCGAACAAACAAATTAGTGAATTACATGAAGATATAGAAATAGATAAGTTATAGTGCTTGGGAACGAGGTTATTCCGGGCGAAAACCCTTCGAATTAAATTCGGAAAAATTAATTTCCGACCTCGCTGGGAATCCAACCCACGATCTTCGGAATTGTACTACCGATGCTCAGCTGAGATAGAGGTCAGACTGAGTGCAGGCCGGGGTGAAATTAGTTAATTAGTTTTGCCACTTCAGTATTGATGACCGACTGAAATAAATTTCCACTAAACGCCCAGTCCAGTCATTATCAAGGCCCAATCTAATTAAGGATCAGTAGTCACCTCGATATCGATAAATCCTATTGATGGCATATTGGACGTATTTCGTATATTGGCATATTCAGAATGTTTATACTTTCAATGAGCCCCGGCGTTTCAGTTTGACTTTGATTGGAGATCGAAAGCAAGCAGATAAATCTGTAGACCCTAATAAACATGTCGATGGTCTTTGAAAGAATATTGACTCATTGATCATCATGGTAAAAAAAATCACCTTTGTATTTTGAGCAGACTTAAGGTCAGGACAACAGACTTCTTTTAATTATTTGTCATTCCACAACATATCAATGAGATCCTGATACCAAGGATGAGTACCGAAACATTTTTTGTCTGACTTGCATTTTTTCCCTTTCTTATACACAAAGTCTTCAAACGAGATGCCTGGGGAATTCAAGGGAAAATTCTTCGAGACTTCCTTTTCTTAAAAAGGTAAAAGAATATAGGCTCTGGGTAAGAGATAGATTCTAAAGGCCATATACTTGGTGTTTCCCACCCTCCATATAGCAAGTATATATAGGAGAGCATTTCCCTGACCAGATCGTCAGTGTGACAGGTGTACGGTGAGTTGTGACAGGGTTGCCATGTTACCGCGACTTTATGTGCAAGGACCCTTATCCCACCGAACAAGCACCTAACAATTAGCTCATCTACTAGTGGATGAGCTTAAGTGAGAGACAAAACAAGAAGATGAAGTTATAAGCATTCACCAGATATTAAAGATAGAAGTGACAATGGTGATACGAGACTCTCGATTTTGCTATTCTTTTGAAAAGAATGCCAAAGTTAATATTTTCACAAGTGAAAGAAAAAAAAAATCGCATCTTCGCCGGAGAGGAAATTTTAAATGCATGACAATTTGTGGTCTTTTAACCATGTCTAAATAACTACGTATACTTACCTATAAACCATTTCATTTGTTGCATGCTCATCAAATGCATAATCGAACCTAAATCAAAATGAAGCAAAACAAGAAAACTTAAAATTATGTAACAGTAACAAGAACTTTTGTCATTACTAACTGAATAATGATATTTTGGGAATCATCATGCACTACTCTCCCTGTACACTTCCATAACTTACCAAAACTTGTGGTTCTCTAAGTACTTGGTTAGATCAACCTTAAGTTTACATTCATGTACCTGAAAATGTCATAAGTAATCTGGCACTGTGAATTTTGTGAATTGCAAGTGCTTGAGAAGGAATGGTAAATGCTGTCAAGTGGCCAGTTACGGCTGGAAAGCAGTGTCAAATGCCAGTAACGGTTGAAAAGTGGATTCAAGTGGCCAATGATAATAGTTGGTTGGTAAGTGGCATGGCTAAAAATAATGGCCGGTCAACAAACATTCCTAAGCAATCCAAAAATTGACAAAGGAAAATAGATGAACTTCAAGCAGCCCAAACACAAATAGTAACCAAGGAAATAGAGGGACTGCAATCAGTCTAGCCGGCTAGGCTGTAATAATAAGATCTTACTAGAAGTGTCCATCTTCCCCTATTGAAAACGACCTAAGTCTTTCGGTATAGGAAATAAGGAAATAAGCTATTTCAGCTAATGAGAAACATGGACACCTAAAACCATTCACATGGCGGTGCCTCTCGTAGGTAAGATTTACTTAAGGTGACTGCCTACTTTTGGAAATTGATTTAAACTTTTTTTAAACTTCGATTTTCCGAATTGAAATTTAATACTGATTCCAAATCTGGAAAGAAAAGTAGGGTGTCCCGAGCTCGTTTTCGAGATAATCAGCATTTAATGGAAGCCTACGCACGTGCTTTTGGAGTAAAAATTACGCCACCGGAAGTGATTAGAAAAAATTAAGATTCATAAGATAATAGTTATTTGCAGACTATATGATTGCACGAATGAAAGCTAGTCAATCCTTCTACAATAATACATGGATATTTTCGACAAAAAGACAAAGAGATAGATTGATTTGTCATATTGTGTAGTTTCGGTGCTCTTAAAAAATCCATAAAGTCGAACGAAAATCCCTACAAAAATTTAATTTTTCATGTGTTGCTGATTTAAACTTTTTCTAAAATGTTAATATAACGTAGATTTTTGGGAGTTTTTTCGAATGAGCCATTAAAAAATATAGAGTCCCGTGCAAAATTTGAGGGTTTTGCCCTGTTGAAGCTCAAAACGCGTATGGTTCTTCAATAAAATCTTGTAGATTTTTCAGCGGTTTTTGAGCGCGCGCTCATCGTGGGCTCAAATCGAACGTTCAAAAGTAGGCAGCCACCTTAAGCAAGAAAAGAAAGAGGCAGAGAAACAAATTATGTGAAATTGACAGATGCTTGTCTAACATGAATGCATCGTGCATGTTTCAGCATAGTTAATAGAGGGGAATGGTTAGGAAACCTATTGTTATCAGGTCTTTGTTCGCTTGTGAGGTTGAACCTGTCTTGACCGTGCAATATGTTTGACTTATGCTCATCCGAAATTGCAAAATAAGTAAACATAAACTTTGTCTACGGGATTATTGTAAGGAATATTCAAATATCTCTTCAAAATCCTCAAGTATTTTGAACTAGCTGCCAAAAGAAAGATTTTGGTCTGTTCACTCAGCCATTGCCAACAATGGTAAAACAATGGTAAAACAAAGGATTGTGCACGGTCACGCTTGAAAAAAGTGAACAATAACCTATAACAATAGAGTTTCCTAACCATTCCCCTTTATTAACTATGGTTTCAGTGAACGAGACTTCTGAGATCCTAATTTATTTTCTATACAAAACACTGACAACTGACATCAAAACCGCACGTAAAGTTGGTTGTGTGACACACACTGTCTAAAAATAGCTTACTCCCTAAAGACATGTGTCACGGTCCAAATACAGGATGGACACAGCTAGTTATGGACTCTTGTCAGTCGTTATTTTTGTCCTTGAGTGTTGCAATTAGATAAAAATTAATATGTGGGAAGCAAATAGAGGGCTTTCCGGGTTCTCCAGCTTTCCTCTCGCCGCCAAAGTCAATTTCAGTGGATAAATAGCCACTTTGTGGAAATGCAACTGCTTAATCATTCTTTAGTTAATTTTTTTATTATATTTTATATTATTTAGTAACAGTAAGCAATTTGCAAGTGGTTGGCAAGTAGCCACTAACGTTTGTTAAGCGAGTGCGTGTGGAAGGTAATTGCTGACTAGGAAGTGGATGGTAAAATGGTTAGTATGTGATTGCCATGTCACTTGTTAATGAACCATTCGACAAAACTATTCTATTATAATTAAATGTTGTCTTACCACACAGATGTCTGTATCAGGAATCGTACACATATCTATTTCCTTTTTGTTTATTTCTGTAAACAGAAAAAACTCGCTGTCAAAGTACTCAACTGATTTATTAGCTAAAATTAATATGCTTTTGTTTTGTAGTCTTACCTTTCTTGGACAGAGGTCGCTTGCGCACGCATACACATATCTGATGTTCTCCGATCTATAGGGAAATGAAATTAAAGGCAAAAATAACTAGTAAGTGAAAGCGGATAGATGATAATAAGAATAAATCTCAGTGGATAGTGTTTTCATTTAATTTTCATAATCATCTTGTTCTAGGGAGGGTGAGTAACTAAAAACCTAATATAATGGAACTAGGACTAATTTAAATATAATGTTACAATTTTCCGTTTTGATATATATCGCAGGTTTCTATAGCAGTTTGGTGTTTAAGGGAGGATGCTGGTCACCATTCTAGTTTCTGAGATATTATCTTGTAAAGTCTGAAAACAAGGTTGCAATTTTGAATACCGCATAGGGGCACAGGGGCTTTGCACGGCTATGAACCATGTTCGGTTAAAATCTTTTTCTCTCATCTGCAGCATAGTTAATGGTTATGGAGTGGAATGGTTTGGAAACTCCATAAAACAAAGCTACTGTTTTGTGTTTGATGTTGAACCGTACCATCGCGTGTTACTGACCGTGCAAAATAAACCAAAGCAAGTATGGCTGAAAATACTCATTTCCTAATTATTTTCATGTATGAACAATTTGAAAGTAAATCTTTCATTCATATTTCCGCGCAGATACAGTTAAGTTACTAGATGATAAATAAGAAGCATGAAAAAGGGCAATTCCTTTCCAATAAACAGTTAATATTAATCACATAGGATTAATTAACAAATAATACATATTTGAGAACGATTTTTAAGGGTAAAAAACTTTTACATTCCCTAATACTGAGAACAAATGGAGAAACTTTTCCTTCACTGTGCACTGTCAACGTCATATAACAATGGATAAAGACGAACAAATACACAGAACAATAGGTCTCCTAACCAATCTGCTCCATTACCTATGTCTACAGTATACCAACATTTTAAGGGTAAAATGCACTAACACTATATTTAAGCAAAAAGCCAGCGATAAGTAGTCTAAAAAAACGAGTACATACATACATTTATTGAGGCTCCTTTTTACAAGGCTTTTCAGCAACAATATAGATAAATATAATATAACACTAATATAAATGATACTATTATAAGAATATAAAATATAAGAATATAAATATAAGTATATACAATTATAATCAATATGTAAATTAAACTACTTTATTGAAACTAAATAATTAAAAAGTCGTTTTCTAAAAATTTTAGAGTCATTTATACATTTTAAGTCTTTCTGGAGACCGTTCCAAATTTTAGCTCCGCGGAACGCGAAAGAACGTTGGCCCGTAGCTAGTCTACATTTGGGCAGATTCAGATCCCCATTGAATCTGGTCGATCTAGTGTGGATTTGAGATCTATATATAAACTTCTGAGTGAGGTAATTAGGTGTTTGATTGTGAAGGCATTTATGTACCATTACACAATCATTGAAAAATAACTTATCTTCTATATTAAGCCACTTAAGAGACTTAATCCCTTTGGATATGTGATCATATTTCCTGAGGCCAAAGACTATCCTTGCCGCGTAATTTTGCACCAGTTGCAGTTTGGCTTTATTTGCCCTAGTGGTATTACTCCATATTGTAGAGCAATAGAATAATTTAGTAAATATAAATGAGTTCATGAGTAATAATATTGTCTTTCTGTCTAATAAGTGTTTAATTCTATTGATTCTATTTAGTTTAAAAAAACAGTTTGAAACAGTTTTTGTTGTATGTTCGTTGTAACTTAGGCAACTATCGATGATAACTCCCAAGTCTTTAGCGACAGGAACGGCTTCGATCTCTTTTCCTAACAGTGTTGCTTTGAGTGATGGTAAAGTTTTTGTGAGCTGCGGTACACCAATAGTTAGTATTTTTGTCTTATCTGGGTTGATGAGAAGCGAGTTCATGCAGCACCACTTTGCAATTTCTTTCAGATCTTCATTTAGAGCAGGGATAGCTTTGTCGATTTCTTTCGAGGGTAAGGCAAGAAAAAGCTTCGTATCGTCAACATAACTCATTACTTGACAATGCTTTGGGATAGATAAAAGCTCATTGACATATAGAGTAAACAGAACTGGTGAGAGAATTGTCCCTTGAGGTACGCCAAAGATAAGAGAGCGAGCGTCAGATAAAGTATTGTCTATCCTCACCACTTGTTTCCGATGGGACAAGTAGCTCTCAAACCATGCCATAGCAGTGTTAGAAGTTCCCATACTTTGAAGCTTTGACAGGAGAATGTCGTGTCGAATACTATCAAAGGCTTTTGACATGTCTAGTAGTGCAATGATTGACACCTTTTTATCATCCATGTTTTTTAAAATTTCATCTGTAAAGTAGAGGAGGGCAGTTTCAGTGGAATGGTGTTTTCTGTTGCCACTCTGAAGATGGGATATTATTTGGTTTTCTTCTAAGAACTCGGTGAATTGTGAGTGTGCGGCTCTTTCACAGACTTTAGACATGATTGGTAGTAAAGATATTGGGCGCGTTTTGGATGGATCATCTGAGTCTTCAGATTTTGGACAAGGAATAACTTCGGCTAGTTTCCACGACTGTGGAAAAGTACTTGTATTGAACGAATTGTTGATTAAGGTGGTAATTACTGGAAGCATCGCTGGTAAGCTGTCTTTCAGGACTCTTGCGGATATTCTGTCTATTCCTGGAGCTTTATTTGAGGGCATAGCGGTGATGATATTCAAAACGTCTTCTTCTTTAACTGGTCTGAAGTCAAACTGTGAAGTAAGGTTGATACTGAAGTTTAAAGCAGGTATAGGCAGTGTATCGGGGACACCGAGATTATGTTCTTTTGAGAGAGCTTTCGCTTTGGCAGCTGTAGACTGGCCAACAGTGGTGTAGTATTCGTTGAACTTGTTAGCCTGGATGGCAGGGTCTTCAGTTGAAGCCAAAAGGGGTCTTTCTCTGGGAAGGCAGCGATTTATAACCTTCCAAATTGAGTTTGTATTTCCTTTACTCTTTTGAAGTTCGGAACGTACATGTTGTTTTTCGGCGATACGGATTTCCCGCTTGACTTCCTGTCTAAAGAAGCGGTATGCATTCCAGTGTAGTTTATCCTTTGTCTTGATTGCACTTTTGTGCCATTGATTGCGTGTTTTCATGAGCTGACGTATTTCAGGTGTAATGTAGGGGTTTGGTCTTGATTTTATTTTTGTCACCTTAATAGGTGCATGTTCATTGAGAACCCCAGAGAATAAGCAATTGAATGAATCAATTTGGTCATCAAAATCGTCGAAAATATTAACAACATGAAAAGGAACCTTAGCCAAGTCTTGGACGAATTTATGTGGATTGTAATTTTTGTAGCTTCTTGTCGTGATATATGAAGCCCGTGGTTTTGGTGCCTTCAATGTGAGAGTCAACAATATTAAGTTATGATCACTAATTGTTGAGGTTTTGACTTCGCAAACATCAATAATGTTCTTGTTAGTTGTCAGGGCTACATCTATTAAAGTTTGTGATGTGTCAGTGATTCTTGTGGGTTCCTTTACAAGTTGAAGTAAATTGAAAGTAGAGCAGAAGTTAGTTAAAGCACGGCCATCGGGGCAGTCTCCCAGCATGTTCGTATTTGTATCTCCAATTATTATTGTGTCAAGTCCCAGTAGTTGGGAGTCTATGAAAGTTGTGGTCAAGTCTTCGAGGAAGCTGATCGGTGTACTAGGAGGCCTGTAGACTGTGCATAGCACAAATGATTTAAGTTTCTTGCATTGTAATTTTAGCCAGAGTTGTTGGAAGTTCGTTTCGGATACTGTTGATATATGCTCTATGGTGGAAGCTTTGTAGTTATCTTTGACATAAACGACTAGTCAGGAGTGTTTGATAAAACACGATATACGAGTTTTTTGAACTGCTTGTTGAGTGTACTATAAGAATTCTAATTGGTCGAGAACCTACGGATAGTTCTAGCTATCAGCATACACCAGCGATTTTTCAGCGGCCGAAAGTTATCTGTAGGCAGTTATCCGCAAAAAAGAGCCTGCGAAGGTGAGCGGATGACGGTTATCTGTAGTTTTTTTAATGCATTATTTTATGACTTGTTTTGGAATAAAAATTATTATAAAATTTCTATCTTTGTATCATCAGTAAGTCTATTTGAACAATATATATTAAAACATTTATTGAATTCGGTTTTGATGACATCCGGAACTATCAATGACTCGGCAACGGTTATTGTCTTCAGTCTCGACATTTATAATTGTGGATATCATCTAATAATTGTTTATTATTGAACGTTAGAGACAGACAGCGGGCACGAAAATTAAACGGATGTTTGGCCAGAAGAGTGATTAAACTAAAGGCTGGTTTTCACTAGCGACATAAGCGACGGAAGCATAAGCATAAGCATGAGCATAAGATCGTTATGTTCTAATGTAAATGAATGTGGCAGAAGCATAAGAGGAACAATAGGAAGCTTCCCGTGCAGAGGACTGAGTACGAGAATTTGATTGGCTTACCACCTTGTGCTTTTGTATGTTAGCGACGGAAGCATAAGAATCTGGTTTTCACTAGCAACATAAGGACGGAAGCAGAAGCATAAGTATAAGAAAAAGAAAACCTTCCATTCCTTCTGCTTATGCTTCCGTCGATGTTCTGCTTCTGCTTACGTCTCCGTTTTTTGATTTTCAAAGGAACATAAGACGTCTTACGCTTCTGCTTTTGCTTCCGCTTCTGCTTCCGTCGCTAGTGAAAACCAGGCCTAAATAGCTATGTATTTTATCTTAATTTAAAAAAAAAAATGAAATCTAAATTTAATATATTTTAGTTTAAAACTTAATACAAAAAACGCAACAAAAATCGCAGGAAAAATCGCCATTTTATACGGGGCTTTAAAGACGCAACATTCATATGAAGAAATATTTCACCATTCAACTATTCACTTTATGAAGAATCAATACTGAAAGTATTGTATCATTCTAGTGAAATTCAATATACTTACAGGTTCGTTCATTGTCATAGCTTTAATATTTAATCCATCTCGGTATTCACTGCAAGCAATATTAAGAAAATCCTTTGGTAGTTGAAAGTGATAAAACCATTCTTCCTGTTTCAATACCAGGAAATCCAGGAAACTACACACACCTGATCATTTGTAAAAATTGCCAGTTTGGATTTCCAGGATCATACTCCTGCTGCAACTTTAACTGCATCTCTTTTTGCTCCTGCTGCTGTGCCCTACAAAAATGTTGACAAATATTATCAGTACATGCACATCATCTATTTAAGGACGCGTCCATGGGCAAAATATCCCATCGTAAGATTTGTTTTAAGTTTTGCACTTAGTAAAATAAGTAAAATAAGCAAATAAAACATGGGGATCCCCAGCTTTGTTTAGACGTCAGAATACGTGGAAGTTCACCCATTTTACGGTACAAACACGCGAACATAAACATGTTAATTGTTATTTACATATACTTAATAAAGTCGTTTTGTTCAAAGAAACTAATACGTTTGAATTAAAACAGGTAATGAAAATCTCATGTTATGAAATAGCGAAATTAAAGTGAATTGGAATGGCATTTTTCCGCCGCAAAATGCTAAAATAACGTATAGCCAAAATTTCATGTAACAGCGGAGCTTCTTCGGCCTGCGCGAGCGGAGCACCATACTTAAGGTGACTCCTTACTTTTGGAAATTGATTTAAACTTTTTTTAAAACGTCGATTTTCCGAATTGAAATTTAATGCTGATTCCAAATCTGGAAAGAAAGATAGGGTGTCCCGAGCTCGTTTTCGAGTTTATCAGCATTTAATGAAAGCCTATGCATGAGCTTTGGAGTAAAAATTACGCCACTGGAAGTGATAAGAAAAAAATTGAGATTCATAAGATAATAGTTATTTGCAGACTATATGATTGCACGAATGAAGGCTAGTCAATCATTCTTCAATAATACATGGATATTTACGACAATAAATGACGTGAGATACATAGATTTATCATATTTTGTAGTTTCGGTCCTCTTTCATAAAGTCCCAACAAAAGTCAATTTTTTCATGTGTTACTGATTTAAACTTTTCCTAAAATTTTGATGTAACAGATTTTTAGGAGTTTTTTCGAATGAGCTATTGAAAATAGTCCCGTGTAAGATTTGAGGGTTTTGCCCTGTTGAAGCTCAAAACGCATATGGTTCTTCCGCAAAAGTTGGTGTCCGTATCCACAAATTTTACGAAAACGGATACGTGTGGACGGTGAAAACAAGTCGAATACGCTGCGTGTGGATGCAAACATTTTCGTATCCGCAAAAATATAATTTGCTCATACAAAAATTTCCGGATACGTGTGGACGAGGCCTAATTGTTGTTTATCGTGGTCCGGAGGGTGCCCCAGCAAGTTTCAGCTTCTTTGATGAGTTCTCGAGTTTACTAGAAGAATTAACTGTGTGTCCAGAAGAGCTATTAATTTTGGGTAATTTCAACTTTCATATGGACGATATAGCTAATAGGGATGCAGGAAGGCTCAGTGACTTGTTAGATGTGTTTAATCTGAAGCAGCATGTGACAGTTCCTACCCACAGGCAGGGTCATATTCTGGACTTAGTCATCACAAGGATAGACTCGGATATGCTTGGGGTGAATGATGTCAGAATTATGGAGCAATTCATTTCTGATCACAAAGCTGTTTACTTCAACTTGAAATTGCAAAAACCACACAACGAACGAAGGACGGTTACTTCTCGCAGGTTGAAGGTTTTTGATTTTGATGCATTCAATAAAATGATTGAATCATCAAGTTTGTTGGAGGATGGTGTTTCTGGTACCTTCGATTCAACGGTCTCGGAATATGATAGTGTCTTGTGTGTAAGCATGGACAAATTGGCCCCTTTAAAATCTTGGACGACCGTCATTCGGCCCACTGACCTCGGTACTCTAAAAAAAATCGCCTTTCAGACGAGGAAAAGACGCAGGCTAGAACGTAAATGGCGTTCCACTCGACTGGAGTGTGATAGATTAGATTATCTGGAACAGTAAATTGTCGTTAATGGGATGCTCTACAAGGCAAAAGAGAAGTACTACTCTGCAGTTATTCAGGACAACGCCCATGATAGCAAACTACTCTTTCGGACAGTTGATAAGCTACCACAGAAGAGCACAATTAAGCAATATCCATCTGCGAAAAGTGACCAAAGACTTGCTGATGCTTTTGCTAATTTCTTCACCACAAAAATCAAGGGTATTCGTATGAGTTATCTGTTACTGAACGTACTTGCTCTTCATGCTTTACTGATTTTGATATGGTTACTGATGATGACGTAAAGTTAGTAAAGTTGATCCGTGGACGTACTATTAAGGCATGTGCACTAGATCCGCTACCAGTATTATGCGAAAGTGCTATACTAGTCTTGTTCCAGTATTTAAAAAGGGTTATCAAATTGTCACTGTCATCTGGGACTATGACCAAGGATCTCAAGATTGCGATGTTGCTGCCGCTGCTAAAGAAATATCATGCTGAGCTATTTACCAACTTCCAGTTTACCAAGTTTTTATCAAAACTAATAGAAAAGGCAGTTTTTGGGCAGCTAAATAACTTTCTCACGGAAAATAATCTGCATGAACATCTGCAGTCAGCTCACAAGATCTCTCATAGCACCGAGACGGCCCTTCTAACTGTCACCTTTGGCATAACGGGATTTGTTCTTCAGTGGTTCAGGTCTTATTTGTCTGACCGATCGCAGTTTGTTAACATCAACAACTCGAATTCTACAGTGAGAGATCTAACAGTGGGAGTTCCTCAAGGGTCCGTTCTCGGTCCCGTGCTGTACTTACTCTATACTTCACCACTTGCTGATGTAATCAGAGGTTATGATCTCGATTATCATCTATAAGCCGATGATACGCAGTTATATTTTGCATTCAAGTCAAAGGATATTGAAGAAGAAAAGTCACGTGCTGAGGACTGTGTTGCAGCTATATGTTGAATGAATGAAACTTAAACCATGACAAGACGGAAATTATGTTGATTCATTAAAAGTATCGTGCCCGTCCACCCTTCCAGTTTTTAACGCTCGCAAGTGAGAGACTCTCTACCACCTTGTTAGCTAGAAGTCTTGGGGTCATCTTTGATGAGAACATTTCTTTAAATGCTCACGTGTCTGGCATCTGCAATTAGGAAGTACCTTACTCAAGACTCAGCGTCAGTGGCTGTGCATGCATTTGTAACATCTAAATTAGATTATTGTAACTCATTATTGAATGGT
This sequence comes from Actinia equina, assembly GCA_011057435.1. Classification (NCBI taxonomy): domain Eukaryota; kingdom Metazoa; phylum Cnidaria; class Anthozoa; order Actiniaria; family Actiniidae; genus Actinia; species Actinia equina. The sequence goes on from WHPX01000536.1 coordinate 144,815, forward strand.
TTATCTAAGTATCAGTTACAGAGGCTGCAATAGAGAGTTTTAGATTGATTTTTTTCCCTCCCCGCAAACGGCAAACGTGACCACATTTTCATCGTTTTCCTGTATATTACTTTACCGTTTACAAACCTTCTGACCAAGCGCAAATACTTTTTTGTTTTTCTACTGCTTGGACTTTTTTGCGATTCTTTTTCAGTAATTTAAAAGAATTTTTTACTGGTCAACTGACGTTTCACGTTTGCCGTGAACGTAAATCTAAAACTTTCTAATGTGTCCAAAACACGGCGGCGAGGGTTATATGTCAAGTAGGCAAGTTCCAGTATATTACTCCTGTCTTGAGGGAGCTGCATTGGCTGCCGTTAGCTAATTCGTAAATCAAGTTTTGTAGACAGATTCAAAAGGACCCTCAAGACTTAACTTTTTACAGAATTTATAAATAGTGGTTCTTTGTTTTTTTAATAATAGGTAATTTATTACACTAGAGGGGTGGAGGCTGAATGGACTGACTCAGAGGGGTTTATTTTGATTATCTTTTATTATTAATATACATATTATTAATAATATATAATATATAAGCATATATGAATTGTAAATAGTTATCTTTATTTTTAAGATTGTAAAGCGCCATGAGCACAGGATATGTGCACTATATAAATAAAGTTATTATTATTATATTATTATTGGTGAGCTGTGTACAAAATTCCTTAGTGGGAGAGTATACTCGCGCGAAGAAAACAACTTTGTGTATTTCGATTCGATTTCACTGCATGGTGTTTATTATGGGAGATACTATCTTCATCTCGAATATAAAATAATTGACGATTTTTTTCCCGATCTTATTTTTGCCTTTCTGATTTATTCAAATTGGGCTAACTGTGACTTTCCGCTCCGCATTTAGGCAGTGCCTAAATATATATATTAAGGTAGTATGTAGGTGTTGAATGTTACGGTGACTGCCTACTTTTGAACGTTTGATTTGAGCCGACGATGTGCTCGCACTCAAAAACCGCTGAAAAATCTACAAGATTTTATTGAGGAACCAAACACGTTTTGAGCTTCAACAGGGCAAAACCCTCAAATCTTACAAGGCACTTTTTTTCAATAACTCATTCGAAAAAAATCCTACAAATCTATGTTACATCAACTTTTTAGAAAAATTGTTCTAATACATGAAAAAATAGATTTTCGTAGGAATTTTTGTTCGACTTCTCATAAACGGCTCGAACAATTGTTTTTAAAATTTAGCTACGTCTTCTCAAGGATATATTATCTGTACCTGCAAAAGCTCATGACAGTTGATTCATTCAGATATTTTTAAAATGGCATTTGAAGTTGGTAAGTCACAAGGCAAGAACTCTACAGTCTCTTTTCGCGGTTCATAAATTTATGCTAATATATTCCTGACAACTATCAGTGCATTTTTTCGTAATTGCTCTCGCTCGATGCCTATTGTATTTTATATGGTGCAAAACCATATAAAATCAAGTTACTCTTTTTAACTCGTGGATACGGGAAGCGTAGAAACGAGTTATTGTGAGGGGTCTGAATATGCAAATGTCTCACTCGCTCGCTCACTCACTAAGATGTTAGCAGATCGATAATTAAACGTTTGTCGATCGTTTTACGTTATCTGAGTGCGAATGTTACACGACTCTAACACAAAGCTCTTATACCATACAATATATTACTTTCATATTTATGATAGATGTGTTGATCATCACAGTGAATGAGCGATCTAAGCGAACGCTGTAAAGAAAGACTTGAAAAAGTGATTTCAAGCTTCAACGGGAATCGAACCCATGACCTCCGCGATGCCGGTGCGATGCTCTGCCAACTGAGCTATGAAGCCAATCATGTTGGCGAGCGGTCATTTTTGTTGGGTTCTTCAAGCCCCCATAGATAATAAGTGTGAAAATTGAATGGGCTGAACTGTGGTGGAATAATGATAGATGTGTTGATCATCACAGTGAATGAGCGATCTAAGCGAACGCTGTAAAGAAAGACTTGAAAAAGTGATTTCAAGCTTCAACGGGAATCGAACCCATGACCTCCGCGATATTTATATGAGAAAACGAAAAGCTGATATTCCATGTGGGATACGTTTCTAGCACTTGTAGACGCCTTGGGGGCCCACTGTGCATGTGCACACTCGCACATAGTGTTATCTTCGAATTATTCATATTAAAAGAATAGAGGAAAGATGCAAGTTAAAGTAAAATTATACAATTAACGCCTGAAATAAAATTTCAATGAGTGAGGCCTTTTTTTGATGTATTTTAAAAAGTAAGCAAAAACGCTTCTTATAGGTACAACATTTCGATTTCAAAAGACTCGTAGAACGAGCCGGTTATCGAAAATAGCTATTTTAATTAGAACTTAAGAGAGTCTGATTTCAAGCTCTGGGAAGACTTTACTCTCCATAGAGACAGCTCAAAGTCACGGCGGTGACTTAGCAATAAAATCTCATAAACCCGATCGAGCAAAGTTTTGATATTACTGATCAACAGTTGGTAAGAGTTAATTACTGAGAACGGAGGGAATAAGCCATATACCTCCCGAGGGCCGCTGGCCCGAGGGATGCATAGGCTTATTGCCGACGTTCGAGGTAATTAAGTATTTTATTTATTAAATTGAGAAGGTTTTCTATTAAATGTTGCTCATTATAAATGCGAGGTCTATATAGTTATTAACCGGGTTAATAACTAACTATACATTAACCTCGCATTTATAATGAGGGTTATAACAAAAATAAAGCCTGGTGAATAAAAAAGAAACCGTGTCAATTTATGGGCGGCCGACACCACCAAACATACATCGTTTGTCGATTGCTCTAGCTATCGATGTCAAATGGTATAGCTAACTATCAATCGGTCTAGCTTAATGTTGAATGGAATAGCTCTAAACTGTCAACCGGTCTAGCTATCGATGTCAAATGGTATAGCTAACTATCGATCGGTCTAGCTTGATTCTGACTGGAATAGCTTTAAACTGTCGATCGGTCTAGTTTGATGCTGAATGAAAGAGCTTACTATGGATCGGTCTAGCCTGATGCTGAATGGAATAGCTTACTATGGATCGGTCTAGCCTGATGCTGAATGGAGTAGCTTACTATGGATCGGTCTAGCTTGATGGTGAATGGAATAGCTAGGCTCCCGCAGACCGTGGTTTCTCGCAGACACACCTTACTAGGAAGGGGTGAGTTGTTGGAGTTAGAGCGCAGTGATCATGAAACCTGATCGCATCCGATCTCTGGTCACCACGTTGGCATCTTAACCTTTACTTTACGTAAGTGATTTGTTGTGTGCCTGTTTTTCCTCTAATTTAGATGTATTTATGGAGGTTTAAGTTGAAAATAAATATATGTAGAAAGATGCTCAAAGTGTTATTAAACCGATGTTAAACATAGAGGTTATTTAGATCAATGTGGCTGCATTGCGTGACACAAATTCAACCTCAGGGGCGGCGGAAGAGGGGGGGGCCGGGCCCCCCACTAGATTTTTTCGGGGGGCCTGGCCCCCCAGAATATAATGCCTCACACACACACAAAAAAAAAACCAGGGAGGGTGGGGGGTTCATTTCAAGGTACCATGAAATATTGGAGTGCCCCCCCCCCCTCCAAACTTTTTCAGCTTCCGCCGCCCCTGAACCTTTATAATTCGGCAGCCGAATTTCAAAAACACTTTTTCCTGTGAATTAAATCGTACTAGAAAATATTTTAAATGTTCTTTGTATGATGCATAGTTTAGATTTAACTTTTTAATAACGTCAAGTGAAACCAAGGCACGTTCAATCGACCCACGATGTTCAGGTCTTTTTTTAAACTGATGCAGTTTCCTAAATATTCTAGCTTTTGTATGAAGGCAACTGCTGCTGCTTTTCAAGTGAAATTACTCAGTTCACGCGGCTAGGGTTATACAAACACTTCAATCAGATTTTTTATCAAGTAAAATAGTAAAATAGCTGATCGATTTCACAAATTTGTTACCTGATATGTTCCCTACCCTACTTAAACGGTTATTTCAACTTAAACTTCGATTAAAAAAAACTAAATTAGAGGAAAAACAGGCACACAACAGATCACTTACGTAGAGTAAAGGTTAAGTTGCCAACGTGGTGACCAGAGATCGGATGCGATCAGGTTTCATGATCACTGCGCTCTAACTCCAACAACTCACCCCTTCCTAGAAAGTTGTGTCTGCGAGAAACCACGGTCTGCGGGAGACTAGCTATTCCATTCAGCATCAAGCTAGACCGATCCATAGTAAGCTATTCCATTCAGCATTAGGCTAGACCGATCCATAGTTAGCTATTCCATTCAGCATCAGGCTAGACCGATCCATAGTAAGCTCTTCCATTCAGCATCAAGCTAGACCGATCGACAGTTTAAAGCTATTCCATTCAACATCAAGCTAGACCGATCGATAGTTAGCTATACCATTTGACATCGATAGCTAGACCGGTTGACAGTTTAGAGCTATTCCATTCAACATTAATTAAGCTAGACCGATTGATATTTAGCTATACCATTTGACATCGATAGCTAGACCAATCGCCAAACGATGTATTTTTGGTGGTGTCGGCCGCCCATATCAATTGAGAAATAATATTTACTTAGTGAGTTCATAAGAAAATAATCAATGTAGATGTACGTAGATCCGTAGAAAAAATGGCAAAAGACGGAAAAAAAGACCAATTCCAATGGAGTTTTGACGGAAGTTCGGCCAGTTTTGCCATTTAAATAAGCCGTACTGAATAAAAAGTAGATTGATCGCAAACAACCGAAGCAATGCTCAGATTGTATGTTGAAATGTGCGAAGGTCTAACGAGAATTCGCTCCTATAAATAATCATTAATTTACCGACTTGGATGGAGACAATAGCATTTCTAAAGGTATTTTTATAACATTTTTGCTTAGTTTACAGTGTAAATACATGTAAATAAATAGTTCCATTTGAAACAAATGTAGGAGCCGTTACCCTTGAAGGTCAAGATAAGCAGCAATGCAAGTCAACACGTATAACGCAATGCTTCATGTTGATCGTCCCGATTGTATCATAAACGGCCGATTATTATATCTCGTATATTCAGTTTTGAGCTCGTAGGTAGAATGATTCCTGGAATAAAACACACAGCCCGCCTTTGAAAATGAAAACAGAGAAAGCGTTTTCAAATAGATATTCTTCCAATTATACTCTATACTTGGCTGAGTTGACTCCGCCCTTCGTGTTAATTTAAGTTCAGTTAATTAATTCATCACAGAATTCGCTTTAAAACTCACCAAAATAGCAAAGAACTAAGTTATTTTTCGAAGTAACAATATTTCTCGAAGAGATAATATTTATATTATGATCATCCGGGTGGATGTAATCCTTAGAAGGACTGTTTGATGTGACTGACGTTTCGACAACCTGTGCGGAAGTCATCTTCAGAGTCAAGTGAAGAAAAAAGTCAGATATGGGTCTTATTTATACTGCCACAATAAACAATAGAACAATAGGTGAAGTTAAGAGATGAATCGCGTCGCTAACTTAATTGGCGTCATTTCGGCTTTGTTTAATAGCCTATTATATGGCGTGGGTAGTTTAATTGAGCGGTTGAGTGGATTCAGCTCAAACTTTGTAAACCAACTCTCAAGCACGAGGCGTTGCTTTCTATTGTTGCAAAAAGAAAGACATTCACTAGATTCCCAATCAATTGCATGGCCAGTCTTGGTATGATGCATGGCAATGTTGTTGACCATTCATTGTAATAAAAAGAACTAAGTGTTGAAAGGAAAATAAAAAGGGCGATTACTCATCTTACTGGATAAATTGAGTATTTAAAATATTAAATCGAGCGAAATATTTGAAATCCTTTGAGAATGTCAACAAAAATAAGGAGGGCACAAGGAGCCCAATCTTCGAAAAGTGCAACAAGTATCCACGAGTTCGCCAAAGGGCGTTTGATTTCTCTTGTCTGTCTGTCATATCTAAATTGCGCGCACTTTTATTTTTTTCAATTTTCGATTTTTCTCGATTTTCTTGCGTCGAAGACCTTAGTTTTAATGAAATATACATTAGTACAATTTTCAAACCAAGAGCAACAACTGGTATAAATTCTGAAATGATCCAGCAAACAGAACATTGTCAACGCAACGATTGAAAAAGTTTGATGATCACGAAACTGTATCGAAACACCTTAAGGTGGATCGATGGGCTTTGATTGTCTCGCTATTACCTATATTCTCAATCAATTAACAAATCGATCAATCAATCAACTTTATTTAAGAAAGGTTACACGTAACAGTTTTCACAGACAAATCCGTGGCCCTCCATTTCTTAAACTAAGTTTCTAAATCAAGCTAGAGATTTTGGAGGATGGGTACTTTTCTCGAGGTTCAGAGAATTTGAAGAAAATCTGTGAGACCATTTTCGAGAAATTTCAAGTTGAAGTTTTGAAGAATAGAAACTTGTAAAAAGCAAAACATATTAGTAACGTTTTGCTTCTTAGATAGAGAACTAATTTAAAAAAAGCATGAATCCTGTTGGTTTGGTTTGTTGAGAAGGATGATAACAAGTAGATGGAAAGGAAAAACATATATTGATGGACATCAAACATTTGCCTTCTAGTATAGAAACCGGAAGATTTGGAAATAATTGCTGGAACCATAGTTAATAAAGGAAGAACGCAACAGTTTTCAACACTCGTCTTGGCATAAAATAAACTTTCAAAAAAAACTATATTGGAAATCGGTTATGAACGAGGGAGTGATGTCGCCGTCTAATTTGCATATAGTGCATTTTTTGAAGAATATCGATCGAAACTTTGAAAACGAAATAGCACACCTTGAAGCTGTAATCACGGTCTACAACATGGTGTAATTTAAAGAAATTAAGTCATTTTCACGTTTTCCAATCATAACGGAAATTTCGAATACAAAAATTCATTGTTTGTAATGACTTTTGAACGTGAACGCAACCTGAAAAGATACGGCAAAATCTATGTGCCTTCCAGATACTGTCAAGACATATATAGCTCTGTACTCTGTGTGAAATTCAAGAAGTTCGGCTTGTGCAATTTTGATTGAGAAGTAAATGGTCATTTTCACGTCATATATAGTAATTCTTAAGTTTTATCATCACTATCATTTTCTTGTTCCTTTTCTTTATTTACGAGTTTCGAAGTATGATACGAAACGAGTGAATAAAAACTGTACTTAATCAAAGAACTTTCCATGGAGTTTTTTTTATCACATTCATATCAAGAATTTTAATTTGGCAATCAATATCAATGAGTAAGATCGTGAGAAAGTAACAGATGTTACAGACAAATGTAAAGCGTTCTTACCTTCTTTCTTCTCTGTTCTTTTTCAATCTTTCAACTTCTTTTACACAATTTGATCTTCGTCTGTTTGCTAAAACATAACACATTACTTAACTCTGTAACAAGAAAATGTTAAGTAGAAAATTTTCTACGAATTTTAAAGCTATCTTATATCAGTAGAATTCCCTAATCAGCCAATGAGTTTAACTAGAATACACAGGGCCGTAACCAGAACTTTTACAGGAAGTGTGCACATCGAATAAAATCGGACCATTGATCGTTTCTTTTAAGGTATCAGGATACCCCAAAATTGCTCAAAAGTATTGATTTTTACATTTTGCGATAAAATATATAACATTCTTCGATCTCCCCCCTCCCCCCTCCCAAAAAAAAATTTCGATAGCGAATTTTAATAGCGAGTAATGAAAAAAATACGGTTTGTGTCAACAAAGGCACTTCCGCTCTGTGAGAAATAGTTTTGCGTTTTTCTCGGAAGTGATTTTGCGTTCAGTTACCCGCACATTTTGAGTCCGATGTCAAACAGAATTTGACTGATTTAACTGAAATTTTGAGGAAGTTATCTTGGATAGTTGTTCTTCAAAAGAGTGTCTCCGATTTTTGATTCTTTGCTTATTTCCAAAGTTGTCGTGGATTTTGGCTTGCATACCGGTGATATAGCAGCTTATTATATGGCATCAATGTTTCGCGCGCTCTGATTGGCTGCTTAGCGGGCAAGATTATCTTGTAATGACCGGTCATTACGGAAATTGTTCTCGGCTTCATTCACGGCTCTTTTCAGTTGCGATCAAAAGCTACGAAACCAAACATTAAATCAACCGAAAACATAAACAAAATACATTTATCTTTTCAAGAACTGAAAAAAATTATTGTATAGCTTAGAGATACTTCTCAGTGTACAATGAGCGACGAAGAGAGCCACAGCGAAAGCGAATTTTACTATCCAGAGGAAGAAGAGGCAAAAAGTGAGCAAAACAACATGGCTGAAGTAACCAATACCAGCACCATCAGCGACAAATGTCGTACATTTGAGTTCTTCAAGTTACTCGCAAAATTCCAAACAGATAACTGCTCCTCCAGACAATAGCAGTGGCCAGTTAATAACAATTTCACAGCAGTCACACAGCAGCCTGAGTCTCCAAAATAAGAAGAATTCGCTCGCTGTGAATAATTCAAGCGACCCAGCAGCTTTAAATGGTGTTTTTCCTGGAGCAAATATCAGTAGTATCTCTCAATGTCAGTTCCAGATCTTAATGGCCCAGTTAAGTTATTCCAACAAGGGGAAAAGCGACGTTGTTAATGAGAACGACGACGAAGAATATTACTTCTCTGAAATCACTGCAAGTTCTCCCCACGTGTTCAAAATTCATTTACAATTTGGGTCTATTTTTTTAAGAGTTTCTAAGAGTTCAAACACTTGTAAACACAGGTATCTGAGATTTGTGAAATCAAAGTGTTCGCATTTTCCTAGATCCTGCCATAATAAAGACAAAAATGTTCTCGCTTTGAACAAAACCGTCTCTGTGAATTTCAATAAATTTGCCAGGATCGCTAGGCTCAGTGAACACGACATCAACTTTGAGCTTGCGTGCGCAAACGGATGTTGAAAATTGCTTCCGGTGTCCATAGTTAGATATATTCATTTATTAGAAATACAGCACTAAAAAAGGCCATATAATAAATAACTTATTAACCTCGTCCGTTCGGTCATTACAGGAAAATCTCAGACCTCGGTCTTTTTTGTACGGACCTCGCTGCGCTCGGTCCGTACTGCCAAGACTTCGGTTTGAGATTTTCCTGTAATGACCTCACTCTCGGTTAATAAGTAGTACTGTAATAACTTTAAGAGCGTATAAAAAAGCAACGGGGCAACAAATCAAAAATCGGAGACACTCTTTTGACGAGTGATGTCTTGTGATCTCAGAAAGGTAATAATTTAATAATTTAATTTCAACTATCAATTCATCATTGAGTTCACCTTAAGTTTCAATCATGGACGCTAGGCTTTGGCATTTTTGTGAAGTCCAATTTATCAGGCATGTTTGAAAGTCAAATTTACGTATGTTTTGACTAATTTGCATACGGATTCAGGAGCATGCGCAGACGTTTTTCACTCGTGTCACCAAAATCCGGTGTTTTTATCTATCTAGTCAGAAATCGCACATCGAAAGAGCACATCCAAGAGAATATGAACTAAGAGAAGGGACCCATTTGCCCCATCGTGTACGCACTTTGATGCTATTTTTACAATCTATTCTAAATATATCATCCAATGATATCATTTATTTGATCTTTTGAATTTCTGCACGCTATTTGCTAACGTTTTCTTGTGCTTTTCTTATGTTCAAATGTCCAAATCGGCCCTCAAGATAACGATGTAGATCGAAAGCTTTGGAAAATAAATGTAAAAATACTCCAGAAAGTTGTACCAATTACTACTTCAATTTCCTGTCGTATTTGCCAAGCTTTCGACGTGCATATTCATATCCAGGGCAGAGTCGAAATGACGGGAAAACCCCAAAACGTAAACAAACAGCGTAGAGCGCGCGCCGTAAATGCGCGTGCAGAAAAACAAATGGTTTTTAAATAGCATCAAACTGTGCACATGATGGCTATATAGGTGGAATTCCTTCTATTAGTTCATTTTCTCTTGGTACATCTGAATCATAATGAAAAAAATGTAAATGGATCCCACAACCTGACGCATTCCAGTGGGATGCTTTTCCACTTAGCTATTGGATACAAAAAAATCATGGTTCCTTTAAAGAGCAAACATTCAGAAAAATAACTTTAAAAACCGTACTTGTAAGTGAAATGATTTTAGTTATTGATGTTGCATTTTTGTATCTGAATTCTCTGCTGACGTTTCCGGCGATTGAAATGGTCGTCTTTCTCGTCTTCCCAGTATCGACTACCTAGATGATGGCTAGTGAAACTAGCGTGGACTGCGTCGGTGTTTCTAATGAAACAAGTTATCGTAGATTTATAAGTTTAACACCGTAGTGACTCCGACGAAGGACTAACGTCCGAAACGTCAGTTTTCTATTTTCACTACGGTGTTAAACTTATAAATCTACGATAACTTGTTTCGACTACCTAGACGCCATTTCGTTTTGAAAGGGTAGAAACCTTATCCCCATGAATCTCAATTTTTTTCTAATCACTTTCGGTGGCGCAATTTTTGCTCCAAAAGCTCGTGCGTAGGCTTCCATTAAATGCTGATAATCTCGAAAACGAGCTCGGGACACCCTATTTTTCTTTCCAGATTTGGAATCAGCATTTAATTTCAATTCGGAAAATCGAAGTTTTAAGAAAAGTTTAAATCAATTTCCAAAAGTAGGCAGTCACCTTAACAATTATTTATTCCATGCGTGCGCATGAATGGCAGAAGTCTTATTCCTCTCGCTCGCGCAGCAAATCACAATCAGCATGCTTTTTATGATACCGGACCGTAGCCTATGAAAAGCTGAGTAATCTACTGGGTATCAGATAATATGCAAAGATTCTCTTACAAGAGTTTGAATTGGTGCTATCCTTTCTTTGAGGAGTATCAGAAACTGGGCCATTTTCAGCTTCGTTTAGATTCAGATTTGTTGGTCTTTCACTCCTCCCTGTAAAGTTTTAAACATATGTGATATTTAACTGAACAATAATTATAATAACTTGCTAGCAACATAAAAACAACAGTTCTCCAGTTTCGAATAGGCCTTTTTCAGCTAAGCATTTACGTGCTGATTAATTCACTGAGAGCAAATGAATGGACATTTTGAATCCCATGGGTGAAATTTACTGGAGAGCAAACAAACTTTCTACAACATATTTTAAAAGATCGTAATAAAACTGCAGTTCATTACAAGTACCTAAAAAGAATTACCAAAAGACGTCTTGCACTAGGAGGTCACGTGATCAAATCCGCCATTGTGGCTGGCATTTTACATTATTTTAGCTATGCGAGAATGTAAAAAAGATGGCGGATTCGGGTAGTTTTTGGTTGACAAAAGGTAAGTTAGCGCACTAAACAACTATAAAAATTTCCTTTTCTTGCAAGAAATATATTCTTAGTAGAGTTTTGCTATTAACTTGCCAAAAAGAGAAAACACATGGTATTTTTTGCGCTACAATGTGAAGACCTACGAATTGTTTAGTATCGTTTTTCTGGCTTCATGACCTCAAAACATACAATATTTGTCCTCTTCCTGGCGAATGAAAAGCAAAATGCTACTTAAAATATCTATTAAAAGTACATTTCTTGTTGTTTTGTCGGTCATGAAGTCGGCAAAACACTTGAAGATTAAACACTTCGTAGGTCTTCACATTGTAGCGCAAAAAATACCATATTTTTCTCTCTTTGGCGAGTTAATAGCAAAACTCTACTAAGAATATATTCTTGCAAGAAAAGGGGATTTTTATGTTTTTTTAGTGCGCTAACTTACCTTTTGTCACCCACCAAAACTACACGAATCCGCCATCTTTTTTTACATTATCGCATAGCACAAATCATGTAGAATGCCAACCACAATGGCGGATTTGATCACGTGACCTCTTAGTGCAAGTCGTCTATTTAAATATAAAAACATACATTTTGCCGTCCAGTACAGACACGTGACCGTTAACTGCAAAGGACTATTCTCTGTTGTACTGGCTAAGCCTCGATTTTGTATGATATTACTTTCAATATTCATGCTTTCCAGTGAAGGTGCGTGGAATTTCAAAGTGTTTGAATTGTTGAAGTTGTGCATTCTTTACATTACCGTTAGTATTCGTGAATGTTTCGACAATAAAATAGGGCTAACCCTGCATAAAATAAGTCTGTGATCAAAAAACATAGCTTTCAGAAATTGTTTTAAAAAACATAGCAGTATTTGACTATTCGAAAACGGTATTTTGTTGGCAGGTTGCTAATAGGGCATCAGTAGAATCCTGGTACACTATGAATGTTGGTAGGGTATTGGTAAGAATAAGTAACAGCAGGCTGAAAATAGATTGTTGGGGACTATTACAAATTATTGGTACTACATTTCGACGAGTAAAGCTTTCTTTCGTTTGTGCTGCGACTAAACAATGACCTTATTTCGCTAAACTAGAAGCTTTTTGTTTAACCATGATGGTGTTAGAGTCAAAAATTAATTAAATTTTTTTTTCATAGTCTAACAAGAATGAACAAATCTATCGTAAGAAACTTAAGCTTACTTAAACTACCATCGTCAATTTTACGCTAATTTACGGTAATTTGTTTTACCGTAATTTGTTTTTAAATAGCCCGATACTACGATTTCAAAATACTACCTACACTACTATAGTTCAGGCTCAACTAAAAAAAACAAGTTTTCTAAGTACTGCACTGCTAGCTTTCTGCAAATTTTGAAGATCAAAATCGGCTCCTCGTCACTCGGCTCCTTGTGTTTGTACAGGTAAATGTCCACTTAACAATCTGAACTTTGAAAACGTTTTTTCAAACTCTTCAGTATTTGGATTTTAATTTCTTCTAGCAGTTAAATGCTTGTTTTCTTTGGCTTTTTAGCTAAAATTTACAAGCAATTCTCGTTTCTTGTTGAACAAATGCGATAAACCAGTTGCATGCCAGCCTGTACAGATGTCATCATTACCCTGTCAAAACTGGACCAATCAGATAGCCATAGGTTGCGTTTTTAACCTATCATTGCATACATCAAATTTGTTTACCTGAGTTTGGCGACAAACGCGCGCTCTTTTCGTAAACAAATCTTTTTTTGAAATTTTACGTTATTTTTTTCGTAAAAATCACCTACGGCTCGAGATTTCTAATTCATTTTTTCCGTGTTCTACAGCTCCAGTCGTGTTTTATCAGACAACAGAACATAGCTAAGCCTGATCTATTTGTTTTAAAATTAGTTATCATTGAAACAAAACTTCCCGGTCACTGACTTATTGGCCGACATGCATCCTTGCTTTCTGTATTACCACCGAAAGCAACAAAGATATAATAAAGATATAATACATATAAATTACCTCTAGTAACTCTTGGAGAAGTAGCTGCAGAGGATTCCACTTTTGCATTCTGAAATATATAGAGCAACTGAATTGATTACACTTTGAACCGTTTCTTTTAGCTTTATAAGGTGAGTTGCTATTTTTGGGGGGCAGGGTTAAGCTTTAAAAAACGTTTTTTTAAAGTGAAAGTGAAATCACTTAACTGTTTAGCAACGCCAATGCACCGCCAAAATAACAATCGATCGAGTTTTTTAATTCCATTTGGAGCGGTCACGTGACACTAGTTTCCCGCTCTTTTCTGATGATTCAAGGTCATTTACCGCATAATTATATAAAGAAGAAATAGAAGCTGCCCTAGGGTACTACCCTGGGAAACGACGCATTTGATTGCCATGAGACTAGATTTAATGTTATTATTTTGACAAATTGTTTTCTATTAGATAAGTAATTAGAAAACCAGCTATGTGATAGGCCTTTTATGCCATATTTATTAAGCTTTGAGAGAAGAATTTGATGCTTCAATATAATTCACTGTATCAAATACTTTATTGAGGTCAATAAACAATCCACAAGTGAGATTCTCAGAGTCAATTGACTTCCTAAGGGTATCAGTAATCTCTAAACTTGCTTGGTCAGTGGAATGGTTTTTCCTGAATCCAAACTGAAATTTATATCTTATACTCATCAATTATTTATGAGCTGCTATTTATTATTTGTACCACGTAATAATTATTCTTTTCAAATAATTCTTGCACATTAGATGGGCGAAGTCCATTTTTCATCATAGCAATGTCCTGTATATGTTGGTTCTTTATTGTTGGTAACTTTCCCAGTTTGAGCAGTTGAGTAACATAGCTTTGTTTCTCTTTAAAGTGCTAGTCTTACGAAAATTACACCATCCCTGGAAATTGTACCATATAAAACTAGATATGCAATATAGCTTACCGTCCAAATTCTTTTTCGATACGAGACTGGGAAGATGTTGAATTTAGCCGATAAAGTTTGGCCGTTTGATTCCTGCCTTTAAGGTAATTCCCTTGTTTTGCACTGCGCATTTTTCTGCGCATGCAATTAAAAGCATGAAACTAACAAAGTTTAGACATTTTTCTTTCGGAAACTAAATAAGAAATACGTTCAAAACTAATTTTCACTTTTTCTTTCTTTTTTGAGTAGAGAAACTGTGATTTTTATCTGACTCGCCCCAGTCTCCAGTCGGAAAAGCGTCAGTTTTCGACAATTTTGAGATGTTTTCTTAAGATAAATCAAAAACGAGGATGGTGACCCCCATCTCTTATTTCAGATTTTTGATAATTGCATTGCTCATCATTATATATCAAAATATGAAGGAAAGATTAATGGATAGATTTTGGAATATTTTGATGGGAATAGTGGGCATGTGCAATTTTTGGACGTTCGTAGAGGCGCACACACCTGTATTTTTCACTAATAGTTCAAGAATCAAATCACCCAATGACTTAGATGGATTTAATAGTATATATTATCTAGTAAACTTCGATTTATAAGTACGCTTTATTACATGAAAAAACTTTTAACGGTGAATAAAGTTTCTTGATTAAAGCTTCCGGTTGCTACCGCATTTCACTATAAAACTCATAAAATGACATATATGGAGAGCACCTAGCGCATAAACGAGAATGGTGACCCCATCTTTTCATTGCAGTTTTTTAATGTCCATAACATAATTAATGTCCATACAAAATATCAGGACAAAGATATTGGCAAAATTTCTTTTAAGGGTATTACCTTAAGCGATTGCGTTCCAGGCAACTTTTAGTGATTTGAAGGAAGTGACGTCATACGCGCAACCCTTCAAAATTCCCGGCTTTTCACAATGTGTAATTGCAACCAAATTGACTATTTTTGGTTTAAAATCAATCCTTAAACCAAGTCATGCCTTCTTACAGAGATTGCTGTAGAGTCAGTGTGGATAAAAAGGATGCCAGTTGCGCATATGACGTCACACTGCTCATAGAAATGGCGGACGAGCTTTTAACAATTTTCGGTAGTAGAATTCAGACGGGGAAATTTTCTTTTTCGAACCAATTATCGTTTATTGGTGAACATTATAACCTATTTGAGCATAGAGAAAATCGTTTTTTTTTTTTGCGTCATTTATATTTTCGTAAGACTAGCACTTTAAATAGGTGTCCTCAAATAGCCTACTTTACTGTAAGCTAGATACACTAAAAATTATATCGAGAACGATGAAGGCGAATGATGTAAACAATAAGGTCATAGGGGTGCAGCACTGGCAATTGTTTTCGACTAAAATCCTACATAACTAGTTCAAACCTTAGCATATTTTTGGTGGTTGTTAATGTCGCACGATTATTCATGTCTTTGAATATAAGTGGGAGTTGATGGCCGAACAGCTTCATCCAAGTCAACAGTCCAATGGCGTGCTCATGCAAAATATTATTTCAAATTATTTTGAAAAAAAAACCTTGGGCAATGAGCCCTGAATCAAAGTAGCTAACAAGAAATAAAATGCGCAGCAGTAATTTTCAACACATGTTAAGGAGCCCTGTCTCGAATCAATCACTTTGGTAATTTCGTTACCTTGATTGACAGCTGTCAGTTGCGTAATAGGTCAGACTCCACACGGTAACTATGTAGCATACGCGCGCATAAGACTCTTAAGTAATGCCGTGAAGACCATTCGATACTAATGCGCAATTTTCTGACACGGAGAAAACTACAGATTTACCACAAGCAACCCAGTAATCATGCAATTTTGACTACATCGGAACAAATTTATTTCTAACTAACTGTTGCATTTGATTGGTCAGAACACGATGTTTAACATCCCAGATTTAAGGTGGCTCCATAGTTTTTGTACGCGTGCGCACCAGGCGATGACGTCACGAAAAGTCTGTGGCATGCGTTGTTTGAAAAATAAAAAGTCGAAAACTATGAGGTCAAATATCTTCAAATTTCTTAAATGATAAGGCAACTAACGCAATATAAAAAATATTTGGACTACAGAAAACCTTTTTATCTTGAAAAATCAATATTTCTTTAATATCTTGGTTTCGGTAATCACGATTTTAATAAAACGCTATCATTAATAGATAACCAAACAAACTATGGTATTCCGCAGTCTAAGAAAGATTGACCACGGAAAACTCGAATTTTAAACTTTTTAATGGCAAAAAGGGCTAACGTCTCGTTGCTATTGTAACTATTCCCGTGATCATTTTCATGAAAAATGATTACTAAACTCATAGTCTTTAATATGGTTACTGTATCAGATATCTGTATTTGCTATAAAATAACTTCTAGTTTCTAAGCCTGAAACTTTATGAAGCCACCTTATTTATTACCCTAAGATGAATGTTTTTTGCATTGATATTCTGAAATACGCTTTAATAATAAGGGAGCATTCATAATTTATAAGGTGGTTTTTGAGGAGGGTCATATACTATATTTTATCCCGTAACATTTTGGAGGGGGGGGGGGGGGCAGGCCTTAAAGCGGGGCCTAGCGAAAGGCTTGCTTTGTCATCAACTACATATTTCTTATACAAATTAAAGAGATGGTTCTGAGTAAATGGTATGCACAGGTCAAAAGTTTGAATTTTTTCCTGCTGCTTAATGTTATGCATTAATAAAAATAGAACAAGCATCTCTTTTATTGTTCTTTACATGTTGAAGACCCATAGTTTACCCATAGACAATATATTGGAATAGGCTATGGGAGGGGGCATCGGTTTCGTGTCAGTTGGTGTTCCGTAGTTTTTTTTTTGGCAGGGGGTTGGGGTTCAAAACCTAAAACCCCAATATCCCCCCACTAGATAAATTATATGAATGCTCCCTAATGGTACAAACCTTGATGTTATTAGGAGTATTGGCAATTCTCTTGTTAGATGTAGGTACAGACTTTGTTGCTGGCTTGAGCTGAGCATTAAGTGCTGGATTAAGTCCCAAGACTTGTTCTAACTCAATCTGAAACCAAAAATTTATTATCCCATTCATTGCATGTCATGGCTATGAGAGTCACCTGTACCATATTGTAAGGTGTTGGTAAATAGTCAGCCTGCCAACCACCTATCAACATCTTACCGTATAGTGTGGGTTAATCTTAAAATTTAGACTGTAGGAGACTTGACCCAAAAATTTTGAACCAGTACCTAGACCAACTTTGATCCTCCCATGCCTAAAGAGATTGATTCCAATTTCATATCCACTAGGACACATGTTTCATATAGACTACATATTTTAAGGAGATCAGATCTCATATCATGTGGTAATGATGTCACCCCTATTTTTAATCTGAGTCGGGAAATGCTTCATGCTTCCTATACCTTGAGCATTTGTCTTCCTCTAGGAGCAGTTTTATTAAAATCTACTAGACAAATTTGGAGATATTTGGGAATATCTAAATTAATAAAGCATCATTAAAGATTTATGAACAATGGATTTCCTGTAGCCAAAAATTGCTACTTCTGAGGTATCTATTTACAAAAAACACTGCTCATTCTATTATCGTATGTTTCTAATACTTCCCTGGAAAATGAAAAGTGGCTAGCAACGCAATCTCGCCAATACTGGAAATATATGATCCGAGATTCTACGCAATAATTTTCTTGCCGTTTTATGGACACTTTATAGCTAAATTAACCATATGCGTTTTGAGCTTCAACAGGGCAAAACCCTCAAATTTTGCCCGGGACTCTCTATTTTTTAACAGCTTATTCGAAAAAAATTGCTAAAAATCTATGTTATATCAAAATTTTAAGAAAAGTTTAAATCAGTAACACATGAAAAAATAGATTTTTGTAGGGACTTTTGTTCGACTTTTTAACAGCAGCTGTATCTGTTTGTCTTTTTGTCGAGAATATCCATGTATTATCGAGAATGATTGACTAGCCTTCATTCGTGCAATCACATAGTTTGCAAATAACTATAATCTTATGAATCTTAATTTTTTTCTAATCACTTACGGTGGCGCAATTTTTGCTCCAAAAGCTCGTGCGTAGGCTTCCATTAAATGTTAATTATCTCAAAAACAAGCTCGGGAGACCCTATTTTTCTTTCCAGAATTGGAATCAGCATAAAATTTCAATTCGGAAAATCGACGTTTAAAAAAAATTTAAATTAACTTCCAAAAGTAGGCAGTCACCTTAAGCAGTAAATCTACAAATTACACCTTACACAACATTTTGGTGGCAGTAAATTAACAAACGCCAGCAAGCTTGACCATATTTCGCATATGTGGTTCACATAAAAACATTAAACTCTTCATATAAATAAATAAATAAATTGACTTTCTTTAATGAGGGTGACATACATTACTGGTGACCCAGTAGTTTTCATTATGGCCCTCCTACAATTAATAAACTGAAATAAAGTAAGAATCCCAACTGGCAAGGAGGCAAACAAGTTGGCTATTTACAAGCATGGTCGAGAAAGTGAATCTGAACTAATCAGTGATTAGGACAAATATAGTCTCAGCTGGATATGGATAATCAAACATCGATAAATAAAAGCAAAAAATTAAGCTTAATGAAGGTGCCTACTAATTCCTAACCATTTTAATTTTTTTCAAATTGTGTCCAAAAAAATTGGGAGTACCCACACATCTACGCGAGATAAACGACGTTAAACACCGATGACGTAATCACTTTTTTTCGCAAGGGAAAAAATCACATTACAAAGTTATGATCGATTTTATCTGAAACTTGTTTCAAATAAACGACTATTTGTACTCTTTATATCAAATAATATATAAAATTTTATGTATTGTATAAGAAACCATGTTTTTAACCAAATCTTGCCTTCTAAAGTGTAAAATATGGTTGTAAAGGGATGCTACATTTTTGCTTACATTTTCATCCAAAACCATTTTTATTTTAAAAATTCTATTATAAAAAATAAGTTAACTATTTCTGTTACATTTTGGAGGAAAAAATAGGGGGGATACCCACGCGTTTTAAAAAGTTATTGATTTTTGAAATATTTTTTGAGAATAAATTATTATTAGTTATATTAGTGAGTGAAAGACGAGTTTTTCCAACGACAAAAGTTTATTTTATGTAATTGTACTTTCAGGAAAAGCTAAAAGAATGGCTGATATTTGGTGTAATGTGTGATTCCTTTTCAATTTTCCTTTAACTTTAAAACAAACTAATCTTATCTGTATGAAAATATTGAAAATGTTCTTTTATTATTCACCGATCCGAGACTATCGAAACTGCTTTTTCTAGAAAGTAAAAACATGATTTTTCGCCAAAAACACCTGAATTCTAGAAGATTACTGTGATCCGTCTTTGACTACATAAATAATAGTTATTGCTGTTGTTCCTGGTCTTAATTTTTTCCAAGGCCGACGTTTTCTGTACCTTTGAGTGTTATGCTTTTGAAACCCGCAGGAATCCCTCAATGCAAATGCGCAGTAAGTGTGCGCGCTGACAATAGTAGGCACCATCCTTAAAAAGAAGTTTTGAGGATCAATTGGGTGCTAAAAGCGTGACAAGCATGACGTGTTTGCACCAGCTCCTTCCTCTCCTCGTGGTTTTACAAGCAGGAGGAAAACTGAAGAAAAAGAGATATTACAAGCCTTCAAAGTACCAGAAAACATATTCAATTCAAGAACAATAATCATTTCCTGTGTAGAAGAAAAGATTTTCTTAAACAAATCGTATGTAAAAGTATTTTTGAAGTCGGAAAAAGTACAAGCTTTTCATGAATGTTTCAGGGCAGTCGTGCATGCAAAGCAAGAACGAGGCAAAAACTTCCCTAAAGCATAAACTTACATTCAGTTTAACTTCACAAGTGCAAGAGACAGATTTAATAAATCAAAATAAAAAATTTCTTTGTCAGTATGGCTTTTGCGTAAGCGTTTTTGAATATATTTTTTATCGAGTGAAAGACAGTTTATATTTCGAAGGTCTTTCAAGAACATGTCTCTCAACGACAAAAGTTCATTTTACGTAATATTATGGTGCTGACAAACGGTACATTGCACCAACATTGCAAGCAACAAATTTGAATCGAGTTGCACACATTGCAAAAAAATCACTCAACATCGCTTGTGTCAGCCTGCTATGTTGGGATATTTGGTCAGCAGTCATAAATTTGGAGCAAGCTGATAAGCTGGAAATTTCAAAATGTTGCAGGTAAAGTTGCAGCCATGTTCACATGATAAAATTTGTTGCGAGCAACGTTGCAAGAGTAGAGCGCGATTCAACTTCAGATTTGTTGCATGCAATGTTGCACCGTGTGTCAGCACTTTTATACTTACTGGAAAAGCTAAATAAATGGTTGATTTTCGGTGTAATGCTTGATTCAAAATACACAAAGAAACATTTAATTGCTGATCAATAGAGTTTTTCCGCACAAGTACCTTACACATGCTAATGAACATTTCTTGACCTTAGGACTGGTATGGTAATTCGTTGACACCCAATTGTTTTAGAGTTGGTCGAGTTTTTTGCTAGCAAGGCGAATTATTTAACAATGAGATCTACAAGCTTCAAAGAATAATATTTTGATTAAATCAAAAAAACACCAGTTTTTTATTTTATTCCTAAAGCTCCTCAAACATTTTTTCTCGCTTGGCCGATACTTTATTCATGATACCCATGCTCTTCGTGGCCTGTTCACACGTGGACTTGTGAGTTTCTTGGGCTTCATAGGCTAATACTGCATTCATGATACCCATGCTCTTCGTGGCCTGTTCACACGTGGACTTGTGAGTTTCTTGGGCTTCATAGGCTAATACTTTATTCATGATACTCATGCTCTTCGTGCTGTTCACACATGGACTTGTGACCTACTTGGGCTTCATAGGCTAATACTTTATTCATGATACCCATGCTCTTCGTGGCCTGTTCACAAATGGACTTGTGATCTACTTGAGCGTCATAGGCTAATACTTTATCATGATACCCATGCTCTTCGTGGCCTGTTCACACATGGACTTGTGATCTACTTGAGCGTCATAGGCTATTATTTTATTCATGATGCCCATTCTCTTCGTGGCCTGTTCACACATGGACTTCTGATCTACTTGAGCGTCATAGGTTAATACTTTATTCATGATACCCATGCTCTTCGTGGCCTGTTCACACCTGGACTTGTGATCTACTTGAGCGTCATAGGTTTCTTTTTTCAGGTTTTTCTTCCGTTTAGCCTGTTGTTCGTCACCCAACTCACCTGCCGACGCGTCATCGACAAACTCAACCATCTTTTCTCGTCTTCGCTGCTCAGGTCCTCGTTTTTTAACCGTATTCCATTTGATCATCAACTATTCTTGAACTTGTTTCCAATTCCGTTACGTTTTTGGCTGGTTCTGTATTGGCTTGCACTCTCTTTATTTGCTCTCGCTACCGCTTCATGTTTCGACTCCTCTCTCGCTATTCTTTTCAGGCGGCGAATGGCAGTGGCTGAATCTTTTTCAAGATAGTAGTCCAATACACGAGAAAACGAAGGCACATAGTGGACATAGACACTTTCACCTCATGAACACGCAAATGATATGCGGCATTTCTGGCCACATTTTTTCCAGATTTTTCCAGACTGGATTCTTAAGTAGCACACATGGTTCCCAAAGCTTTCGTTTGATGACACCAATCGGGCTTAAATTCCCGCCAAACTTATTTCTTATTTTCTCTGGCGTACAAAGGCTATGCAGATATTCCACCTCTTTTGATTCCTTTTAAAGACAATCAGATCCGTTGTATTCGTAACCACAGACAAAGAAGAAACGCTAGACGTTTTAACTTTCGCGAACGTAGAACATAAAAAATATAACAAGTTTTTAAATATCTAAAAGATTATAACTGTATTTCTGAAATATAGCGGCATCCAAGGTGGATATTACCTACTGTTACAGAGTTGTGCACCTTCTTAACCAAAAAACGTATTTCTACGTTTGAGCAGCTAGCAAGAACAAAAAATTAATAAGAGAAATGTTCTGGGAAAACTTTGTTATAAGGACTACTGTCAATAAAAATGTAAATAAGTGAAGCCGTGTGTGTGGTTGTGGACTCATTGTTATGTAATCCGACTAATCTCAACTAACTAGTAACTAGTTTTTTCATCTTTTCACGGTGTATAATTAACGTTTTTTCATTGCTGTAACTCTAAAACAATTGGGTGTCAACGAGTTACAATACCTTTGGCCAAGAAATGTACATTAGTATGTGTAAGGTACTTGTGCGGAAAAACTCTAATATATCCTTTCGCCTTAGTCATCATTAGTTTTATATTATAGTGCTTTGCAAAAATTCTGTAATTGTCAAGTATATCTGTTTATCGCATATATGAACTGATTTCAAGCTTTAAATTTTTTTAAAATATATATATATTTATACAGAGATATGCAGAAATTCTGATCCAACCAAGTATATAGTATCCTCTACTTTCACAACCCCATAATGCCTTGCGTCTTGGGGGAGGGGGGGGGGGGGGTAACCAATCAAAGAACTGTCCCAAATTGGAACTAGTGTACTTAAGGTAAATTTGATTAACTTATTAAAGGAGAGTAATCGCTAACGAAGTGACGCCGGCGCTGCCTGGCACGGATATTGCAGTGGAAATACTCAGAGCGTACGTACAGCTGATTCAAACCAGAAAGACCGGTGGTGGACGTGGTACATATTTTCATATCGTACGGCTGATTCAAACCAGAAAGACCGTTGGTTGGTGTGATTACTATTTAGGATCTATTTAGAAAGAAACATATATCAATTCAATTAGAAATCTAGGAATAACATAAACAATCACACATACATCTAAAACCCAATCCGTCTGTCCCAAGCTTCTATCTTTTTCTGTTTTTTACTTCTTCATTTTATTTTTGGATACCAACCAAGGTATTATCAACATTGTCTGATCAGCCTTCAGCAAAATAAGTGGGTTTTTACCCTCTCGTTACCCCCAAAGACGCAAAGCATTATGGGTAAGTGAAAGTCGAGAACATATCTATATCGGGTGCATTATGGTAATAAACCCACGGGATTCAAAGCTAAGTACCAAAGCGTTGGCTGGCGTACCGAGTAGTGTTGTTTATGAACAGAGCTAAAGTCAAACAAACAAACGCTCCTAATTACAAATCAATGTATTAAAAGAATAATATTATACTCATGTACATCAATTAATAATATATAAGTACTGTATATACGAATAATGTCAATATATAAATATAAATTGAGAAATATAATTGCTAAGTATGACGTTTTTCCTTGCTAAAAACTATAGGAGGAAGCCAAATGATCAAGTGTGGTTCAGGATTAGCGAATTCCTGTCTCAAGCAACATAAGATTTGAAGTTCACGAAGTCAAAAGCTGGTAAAATTACCAACCATTAGCAGGATGGAATTTTGCGAACGCTGGCCAAAGAAATCGCGGGCTTCCACATAAAAGCGTCAATTTGTTTATTTTTCGAAGGATTTGTAGTGAAAGGTGATTTTATTCAGATATTTAACGTGGGAAACTTGTAGGAAATGGAGGATTTTCGCTGAAATTAAATCTGTGGAATTAGTTCTACCCTATGAAAGGTACAAAAGGACTTTTATCTCGCTGAAAGTTTTTTCGATCATGTCACTGGTGGCTTTGATGGAACCCTTGCAGCACATCATCTTGACTGAAACTTCTAAAAAAAGAAATCGAAACTATTTTGAAGGATTTCTTGAATTATATACTGATTAAGTACATCTAGCCTACCAAATGTCTTATGAATTACGACGATGTTTGGATGTCCCAACGTTTATCAATGCATTTTACCTGAACATGGAGACTAAGTTTGGCTAAGCCTTGAAAAACTCGAAGTTTGGTCACTTAAAAAGAAGGAGAAAGGTTAGTAACTGCATTGCTTTTGCAAATGATACTTTGATGTTCTCCAATGAATACATTTTGTTTGACATGTTTAAACAAATGTGTGGAAAAATTCATCAGAAAGATTCTAATCTTCGATTTTTTGACTCAATAACGAATTTTTTTGAAAGCAGTGTAGCTCAAAATCTAACCGATCCCTCCAAAAAAAATTCTTTCATTTTACTTTTCTTTACGTATTCAACCACTCATTTAACATGATTATAACATCGGAAAAATTCGGCCGGGCATGAAAATATTTATTAAATTTACGTATGCACAAAAACTTCCGATTTGCGAGAGGTTAAGAGTTACGGCGGTAGAACCTATAATTCTTGGTGCCCAGTTTTAATTAAATATTAAAATTATCCTTTGAGGTCCTGTCCTTCGACCTCCATAAAACAGCTCTTTTTAAAGTTAATTTGTGAAGCTTCTTTTTTTTACAAAACATTTGTTAACTACGGTGGCCCACAACTATCACGGCGAAAGCAAAAAGGTCACGGCGAAAGCAAAAAGGTCACGGCTAAAAGGAATTCACCGCGGCTAAATAGAATTAACCGCGTCTAAATAGAATTCTTCACGGCGAAGTAGAATTCATCACGGCGAAGTAGAATTTCCTACGGCGAATCACAAATCCTTCGCGGCGAAAAGGATAGGGCCCATTTAAAAATTTAATTTTAATAAATTTTATAAAATAATGAATTTCAAAAGTTTAGAAAATAAAATAAAATATTCTAGATATTTAATATTATGCTATAGCTTTGTCATTTTTCTAGATCTTTTTGGCGAATTTTGTCTACCTTGTGTCACCATGTTTGTATAAGCAGACGCTTGAACATTGATCTGCTACATCTTAGTGAATGAGTGAGCGAGTGAAACATTATTATTATTATTATTATTGTGCTCAGGAGAATGAAGCCAAAAGAAAGGCCAGAAGTAAAAGAGTTTTTTTTGGAAGAGGAAAAACTCTGGAGGCGTAAAAAAGGAAGGCAAAGACGAATGAATGTCACCAAAGAAAAGCGGCAAGCAGAGAGAGAGAAGAAGAAAATCCAGGCGGTATTTCGATTATGAACAAGGAGAACATGATCGTGAAAGAAAAAGGAATATGAGGCAAAACTTCACGGATGAACAAAGAGAAAATGAGCGTGAAACTGAGACAAAGAAATTTGAAGCAAAACTACTAGCTAAGGCGACTCTAAAATGAACAGAAAAAATCGCTTTAGGGAAAGTTATAGACCAAAGACAATTAAAAAAGCTTTCATGTATTCAAATATGGATTAAGAAGTGTTCTCCAAGAATTCAGGTGTGTTGTTCAGCAAACAATCGTTTATTATTTTTTGACAAGCATTTTTTCTCGACGAATCGACAAATCAAAGACTTTCACTAGCTTCGTCTCGTTCTGTAAAAGACGTAATTATTAAAGTAAGCTTATATTTTGTTCACATTAACCAGTTTCCAAGTCTGTTTTTTGGTCTTGATTTGTCCTAAATATCCAGATTTTCGATTTCAATGAAAGACATCCGAGGTAAATTTCACTAAACTTGATATTGTATTGGATTATCTATAGATATCTTTCGGTTTTTTTTAATTAAAAGAGATTCAAAGCCTAAAAATATCGTTTTTTTGGAAACCTTTGTCGAAGAATCTTCCAAGAGCAAAACTAGCCACTGGGGGTGGTGGTGAGTTGTGTACAAAATTCCTATGTGGGAGATATGTATTCGCGCAAAAAAAAACAAACAAACAAACAAACAAAAAAAACAATGTAGTGCATTTCGATTCGATTTCACTGCATGGTTTATATTATGGGAGAAATTACCTTCATCTCGAATAAAAAATAATTGAATATTTTTCCCCCGATCTTATTTTTACCTTTCAGTTTCATTCAAATTGTTCTCCCCGTGACTTCCGTATCGGGAGCTCCGCTTTTAGGCAGTGCCTAAATATATGTACTCATCAAGAAAATGGTGGAAAACAGTGGATAAGATTACAGGGAGAGCGCCTACGGAGGTGCCTTTGTCTAGTATCTTTAATCTGAATGGAATTAACAAATATTTTCAACATTGAATGCCACTGAATGTCACTATCAGGACTTAATTGATGATCATACTAATATTTCTACTATTGATGAGCTCGCTACTCTACTCTTCTTTTGCTTCTGGTAAATGTCACGAACTCAATTTTACGATTACAGTAGCTTTCAAGTATTGAAAAACGCTGGATAATTTTGCAGCGGTTTTTCAACGATTCAGTCATACTTATGATGCAAGGTCTATCAGAGGTCGATCACGAATTCAAGGAAAACCTGTTTTACTAGATTTTGTCTGTTAGCCAATCAAAAGCTGCGGCAGGCTCACGAAATCAAACAACTGATAAAAACTGGTTTTTGAGTTGAAGACATTCAAACTAAAAACTGTGCAACGAAGCTTCACAACTACTTCTACGAGTGATTACTGGAAAGTTTTGGTTCAAAAATCATCAAGTTCAAGTGGCAAAGTCTTTACAAAAAAACTGGTTTTGTGCTACATTTGGGGATGGTAAACACAGCGAAAATCATTGAACTTAAAACAAGAAACTTCCAGATAACAAACAACTTTTATCGGAGAGAGTTTCGGAGGAATTTTATTTCAGGGACATTTCTTTTTTTCAATTTCCATCTAAAAACAAGACTCTTCATATAGATAACCAAATATCTTTATGTGAAAAAGAAGCAAAAGTAAGATTATATTTTGCTTACCATTATTTTTAAACCAGTTTCAAGTCTGTTTTGCAATGTCGATTTTTTTATTTTTGTTTTTTACAGCTTTATTTGGGAAAACTAACATTACAATTCATTGAATAGAAGAAAAACAAAACAAAACTAATAGTTACCCAAAAAGGGAAGTCACAAACGGGACACGAGACCCATGCAAGGTGACCACCTCATGAAATAATTTAACATAAAAATATATATGCCAAAAATATATAACATTGTACGTAAAAATAAAAATAAAAATGGAAAAATAACTTCATTAAGATAAAAATGAATAATAGTGTACTTTATGAGGTTAACTTCTATGACAGGGACATTCTCGAGAAGCAGACCAGTATGGTGGCCGAGGGCTGCCAACGAAAAAAATCATTTAGTTTCTATTTTATTTCAGTTTATTTTATATTTCATTTTATTTTTCATAGCATTTCACTTTAAATTTGATTTCACTTTAATTTTTATATTTCTTTTCATTTTGTTTATTATTTCATTTTACTTTTATTTTTCATTTTACTTTATTTTTAATTTCATTTCACTTTTACTTCAAAATAAACTTAAAAGCAAAATTAAATTGCTCTTTAAAATTAAATGTATTTAAAAATAAAATCAAAAATAAAATTCAAAATCATTTTAAAATCAAAAGTAAAATCGTTTTCATTTCACTTTATTTTATATTTCATTTTATTTTATTTTATAGAATTTCACTTTAAATTTGATTTCACTTTAATTTTTATATTTCTTTTCATTTTGTTTATTATTTCATTTCACTTTTATTTTTCATTTTATTTTATTTTTAATTTCATTTCACTTTTACTTCAAAATAAACTTAAAAGCAAAATTAAATGTATTTAAAAATCAAATCAAAAATCAAATTCAAAATCATTTTAAAATCAAAAGTAAAATCGTTTTTAGTGGCAGCGCTCGGCAGCCGGACGCTGCCACGATCCTTTGCGCGCCCTGATTATCCCGGCATGCATTGCTGTTTACCAGTGGTAAAATTTATAGTAAATATATATCTTCCCTTCCTTCAAAGTTATTATATAAGTGTAAGTTTAAAACAGTTTGCGAATTAAATGGACGAAAGAGTGGCGCCTTGGAAAGACGACGAGAGACTCAAGGAGTCTTTGAAGGATTATGTTCGACAGGGCTTGCAAAGGCGAGAGATGCTAGACTTCATAAGTCGAGATTTCACAGAGTACATGCGGAGTCTTCGTTCGCTCGACCGACGGCTTCGTCATTTTGATATATTATAATTGCGAAGACATCCCAGATGATGAAGTGAAGGCAGCTGTCGAAAAGGAGCTAGAGGGCTCAGGAAAGCTACTTGTATTTCCCCAGATATGGGGCAAGGTTCTTAGAAAATACCACTATATATAGTAGAGTGCACACACTACATCCATAAAACAAACTGGAGACAAGATCTTAGTAACATGCATAGCAAATAGAGCATTTGATAATATCTTAACTTTTTGCAAACTCTTACTGAAATACTAAATCACTTATGTCTCAAGCTTTCACTTGCTGTTACAGTCACAGTAACTTGACCTTCAGTATCCGCCATTTTGTGCATAACTAGTTTTCAGTTTACAACGGCGTAGGTTAACACAGCAACGCCAATGCAATTAAATCGAAGTCAAAATAAAACTCAAACAAAAAACAATGTTTATACCTCTGTTTGCTTTTTTAGACTTTTAGAGTCCAATACTTTATTGAAAACAGCTCATTGCAAGGAACTCTAATGCTTCCAGGGGATTTCAGAACATTTTATCTATCTACCACTATTCCCCCAGGTACTGGGGCAAGGATTTATGGCTAAGTCCCCACTTTCCCCCACATTTTCCCGAGTCTCGCCCGGGGTCCCCCCCTCATGGAAGCCGATGACAAGTGCATAATTAGTACTGTTTTAGGTTAGCATAAAATAGTGTTGTTTCCCAGTTATATTGTTTGCATTCTAAAATATACATTTATAGTTTTGTTTTTTTATATTCCAAATTTGTGTTTATCACATATACAAGCACTTAAAGAACAATACATTTTAATTAAAAAATTCACTAATGTATTACATGATATTGTATTATTAAAATTGGCTTTCTGAAATACCATAAAATGACATAAACCTTCATATTGATCATTATACATTTCTATAATTTATATATAAGAGAGTTCAATCTTTTTTGCGTAGCTTTGCTTTGGAATGATCAGAATACAAAACAGACTACTAAGGTTTTACAGGCAATACAACTTCAACTTTTAATTATACAGCTTGTCATTAATCCCATATATGTAACTGTCCACATATTTTCTTAATTGGACAGGTCTTGTTGATATGGGATTAATTAGGCAGCTATATAATTAATAGGTAATGGGATTTCATGCCCCCCAATCAAGAAATAGATAGACTCAAACAATTCCTCTGACTGCCAAATTGAACTCTGACAGCCTTGTCCAATTTTGTCAGTCCTCAGAATTTTCCTCGTCCAAGCATGGAGTCCTATCACATATACTAATAATCCAGTACCTGTATGTTGATACAGTGCACGAGTTATTGAAAACTATTGTTATGGTATTGGCAATACCCAAAACAAAATGTTCTGATAAACTGTCCATCACAAATAATATGTTTTTCTTTAAAATATATGGATAGTGATTGAAAAACTTACTTTCAAGGACTTTTTTGATAATCTCCCTTAAAACCCAAAGTATAAACTAGGAATTTGATTAATAAGAAGTTGTAAATCAATTTTGGTTGACATAATACTAGAATGAGAGATTTATAGCTGTGAAGAGAAAACCAAATTTAGCCAATAATGGCAAGGTACCATTTTTTTACAGACTCCACATGTACTCTGTGAAATCTCGACTTATGAAGTCTAGCATCTCTCGCCTTTGCAAGCCCTGTCGAACATAATCCTTCAAAGACTCCTTGAGTCTCTCGTCGTCTTTCCAAGGCGCCCCTCTTTCGTCCATTTGATTCGCAAACTGTTTTAAACTTACACTTATATAATAACTTTGAAGGAAGGGAAGATATATATCTACTATAAATTTTACCACTGGTAAACAGCAATGCATGCCGGGATAATCAGGGCGCGCAAAGGATCGTGGCAGCGTCCGGCTGCCGAGCGCTGCCACTAAAAACGATTTTACTTTTGATTTTAAAATGATTTTGAATTTGATTTTTGATTTTATTTTTAAATACATTTAATTTTGCTTTTAAGTTTTTTTTGAAGTAAAAGTGAAATGAAAACGATTTTACTTTTGATTTTAAAATGATTTTGAATTTGATTTTTGATTTTATTTTTAAATACATTTAATTTTAAAGAGCAATTTAATTTCGCTTTTAAGTTTATTTTGAAATAATAAACAAAATGAAATTAAATATAAAAATTAAAGTGAAATCAAATGTAAAGTGAAATAATATACAAAATGAAATTAAATATAAAAATTAAAGTGAAATAAAATAGAGACTAAATGATTTTTTTCGTTGGCAGCCCTCGGCCACCATAGACCAGGTACAAGACCTGTCGATATCGAAAATAGAATCTAGTAAAGAAAAGTAACGTACTGAAATGTGGTTTTTGAAATTAGCTATACTAGAAAAACATGTAGAAGGAGAAGATTTACAAATGGAATTCCAAAGTTTAACGATGCGATTAAAATATGAGGCCTGAAAAGTATTGGAGTTACAGAAAGGAAGCTTGAGCATCAATCTAGGATTAAGACAGTTACGTATATTACTATGCCTACTAATATAAAGACGACAAAGTCACTAATGTTAAAGTCAATATGTCCATAAAGAGCTTTATAGAAGAATATTAAGTCTTTGACTTCCCTGTCGTAGCAAAAGGGAAGCAGATGTAGAGCTAGCAGGCGTTCTTTATAGTTGGTGTCACCTAATCCTGTCTTCAGAATCCATCTATTTGTCCGCCTTTGGACGCGTTCGATTTTAGCCTTCAGCAAGACCTGGTGCGGCGACCAAACCACCGTAGCGTAAAAAGGTATAACTAGCTAAAACTAGTGTGAGCTGCGTCGGTGTTTCTAATGAAACAGTAATGATGAAAAGGTAAATTATACACCGTGAAAAAGATGAAAAACTTACTGACGTTTCGGACGCTAGTCCTTCGTCGGAGTAAAAGAGGGACTCCGACTCCGACGAAGGACTAGCGTCCGAAACGTCAGTAAGTTTTTTCATCTTTTTCACGGTGTATAATTTACCTTTTCATCATCACTGTAGCGTAGCAAAGCTTGGACTTGACCAATGCAAGGACAAATACAGTTTTCTGCGAACTTTGATTTGTCCTTAAGAAGTTCGGAAATCTTCAAAATTTGCATTTTAATGAAAGACATCCAAGGTAAATTTCACTAAACCTGATATTTTATTGGATTAGTGTAATTATCATTCGTTTTTCCAGTAAAAATAACCAGGAATTCAAAGCGTAATTTTCGTAAACATCCAAATACATAAGTCATTTGTTTGCCTTGAGCATGCTCAAAATTTTAAGCTCTCCCATGGACATACATTCTATTTCTGTCTTAATTTTATGTTGCCTTGAGTATGCTCAAAAATTTTGTGCACTCCCATGGACATACATTGTATTTCTGTCTTAATTTTATGTTGCCTTGAGTATGCTCAAAAATTTTGAGCACTCCCATGGACAAATATTGTATTTCTGTCTTAATTTTGTGTTGCCCTGAGTATGCTCAAAAATTTTGAGCCATGTGGTGGTAAAATTTATCATATAATGGCAAATAGCTTGTAAAGGAGGATTTACACAGCTTGTTTAGTAATAAAAAAGCATGCAGAAGGACGTGAAGGATTAAAAGTGTTAATTTTAAGCCAGTTTTAACATTGCATTTACAAAAAAAAACATTGAACCGTGTCTTCTCACACTGTTTCGTAATAACCATGGCAAGTGATCACTGAAAACCCCTTCCTTTTGTTTATCCTTATCCATGACTTCATAAAGTACATATTGTAAACACAGATATTTTGCCTATCATTAAAGTAAAGGAGAACCATACTTGCGTATTGCCTATTTATTGAAGTAGCTTCCAAAGTCCCTCGCTTAGGTTTTCATACCAAAAAAAAAAAGAATTTTCGCTGAAGTTTGCTATTGTTTGAAAAAATTATTAAACAATGACTGGCATTTCATCCATTGGCATGCTAGTTTGGCTAATAAAACCATTTTAATTCATTATTTTCTAAAATGGAAAATCCCAAAATACTTTGGAACCGGTTTTTGATGCTGTAAAGTATCAAACAACGATTTGTCTTAAATTAATTCCTAAATTTGGTTGATCCGACCTTACAAATCATTATCAAACTCATTAATAATTCATGAGGAACATATAATAGAAATCACGAACATAAAGAAGGTTTTATATCTGATATAAATTCGTCTTCATTTGCATAAACTTTAACTTAGATTTTCTTGGGCAGATTCAATTCAATTTTGAAAATTTTTGTGAAACACAAAGGAACTAACCTAGACATTCGATAAGCAATCTACAGTAGTAGTGACCATATTTTATGCTATATACAAACGCGTCTTACTTTGGGGTACGTAGGTAGAATGGCTAATTGAAGGGTAGAATTGATTCGAAATGTTGGAAATACCTAGTAGGCGTCGAGTAGCAAACTTAATACTTATAAGAACACGTGTTATTGACTATGATTGACTAGAGGGATCGAGTTACTTAATGATTGATAAATTGGTAAAAGGTTAACTAAAGTTAACAGTACCTAAAGAACCAAGTACATTGGTACATAATAATTGTTCTTCTAAAGAGGTGGATTCCATTAAGAACTGGGCCACCAATAACAAGATGTCTATAAACTTATCTAAAACTAAAGAGCTTAGGTAAAGAGCAAGATACTGTAAGACCAATAACATTATAAGCATATCAGGAACAAATATATTTTGAAACCATATTTGATTTTGTGAATTCAGGACTGTTGGATAAAACTCCATTTCATCAGCTACCCATGATCAGACAACAATATTGCTTCATCATCGTATACAATAAATACCACATCTTCCAACAGCACGTTATCGCAAAAACAACTACTATATTTGGTAAAAAGGTATATTTAACTAGCTAAAACTAGTGTGAGCTGCGTCGGTGTTTCTAATGAAACAGTAATGATGAAAAGGTAAATTATACACTGTGAAAAGATGAAAAACGTCAGTAAGTTTTTTCATCTTTTCACGGTGTATAATTTACCTTTTCATCATAACTACTATATTTGGTCATTAGAGCGACAATTTCAGT
Organism: Actinia equina; assembly: GCA_011057435.1. Classification (NCBI taxonomy): domain Eukaryota; kingdom Metazoa; phylum Cnidaria; class Anthozoa; order Actiniaria; family Actiniidae; genus Actinia; species Actinia equina. The sequence continues at coordinate 177,952 of WHPX01000536.1, forward strand.
AAGAGTTTTGGAAATACAATTTACGATTTTCTTTGTTAGTACAGTCTATGTTGTAATCTTTTTTATCAGTATTTTTAACACAAATTCGGCTTTTTCTTCCACGAGGGAGACAAGGCTGCTCTACCTACATGTAGCTACTACAGCTGTAGACCAACATTGTCCTGGGGGAAAGGAGGGGGTATGGTGAATCAAATAATATTTCATTAAGGGAAATTGTACTTATTCATGATTGGATGAACAATTCTCAACTTTTTCATGCAAGATTGTAGCCTCAATTGATGCAACCCCTCATAAAGGTAGAAATGGCAAAAATGTTTATTTTAGGTACTGTGCATATAGGGGTGGCCTGCAACAAAGACAACCTTTTCTCATTGATTCTACTACTGTACAGGTCCTTTGTTTCTTACCTCTTTACCCTTTGTTTCGCCATTCTCAAACCATTCAACTGTAACACTCTTGGTATCTAGGTTCACCCCACTAACCAATGCAGAGTGAACGCGACCTACAAAATTTGAAAATCATTAATCATGTAACTAGTTGAAAATGAACGTGGAATAGACATACTAAATTCATACATGTTTTCCCATCTTGTTCATATTTCATTCTTAGACTGTAGAAGGTAATCATGGCCAAGAAAATTTAACACCTGAACAAAAATTATACCGCTTAGTTGTTAATGTGCCTATCAACCTTATAGGACCGATCTCTCCCTGATTTCAAATCCCTTAATCAATTAAATCAATTAATGATGCTGTTTTTTTTGGTATTTAAATTCTCTGCTGACTTTTTCGGCAAATAAATAATCGCTTTCTCATCTTCCTCGACTCAACAGTGTAGAAGCCATTTTGTCTTGAAAAATAATTAAACCACATCTCCCTTGCAACAGTTACATGTGAAATTAAAAATTATGCATAGAAAATTTCCTCTATGGTATTATTATCGTAACGTCTGCCAAAAACTTCCTGATTTTATAGGTACTGTAACTGTATGATTGAACAAGAATAAGCCTGAAGCGAGATGACATTTTACCCCCGTCTCTAGACCATGATCCTTTTCACACTGCTTTTGCTCTTTAATTATAACTATTGTTACTGTATTCTCTAAGGAAAAAAAAAATTTTAATATAAAGAATTTTAAAAACTGGTATAGAGTCGGGGGTAAAATGTCATCTCACTTCAGGGTTATTGTCCAATTCTTGCCAATCGTAAGTAGCCTTCTTTGAATAACAGCTATTCACCAGCTTCTTGCAACATGTTTAAATTTTGTCCAACAATTGTGAAACGTATGAAAAATAATTTAAATAGTTTAAAAATAGATTTCATGAATTTGGTGATTAAGGTTTTAGGATACGAAAAATGACGATTTGCTTGGAAAAAACTATAACATTGAAACGTTTAAAGAGGACGGAATTCTAGATGTGGAAATAGAAAAAAAAAATTACATAGAAGAATTACATAAAAAATTACATAATCACTAGAAAAATGTACAACTTTTTTTTGAGGAGAAAAGTTTTATCAAAAGATAGAGTTATTTGTTCTATTTAATGCGAAAAGTTATTTGTTCTATTAATGCAAGAAAGAAATTAAATATACATTAAAAATGAGAAATTTATTCTTAATAATTACTTATGAATGTAAATTTTAATTTTTTCTTAAACGTATACAAACTTGTCAATTTTTTTGTGGAATCATCAACTGAATTCCAAATTTTTGGACCATTAAGTAATGGAATGATAATGATAATAAGAATGATAGCGCTTTCTATTGTTCTGCGGCATATCGCTTGCCTCACATCAGAATTTTGAGATTTTCTACTGAGGGGGATGTATCAACCTATGGAGAGATGTTTGTGAAAAAATAAGAACTAAAAGTCGCTTCTTAAGACGTTTACTTTGGAGTTTGAGGTTTTCAACCAATCACAACACCCAAAAACAATAGAAAGAAAAAGCCTCAAATTTGTCATTTTCCTCACATAGAATTTCTGTCGTATTGAAGCACAGAAGATTTAAAGGGTTTTAAAGACTAAAAGGGAGTTTATCAGTAGTTAAATATCACAAAAATATAATTTTCCTCCATTTTTCGTGTTTCGACCAATAAGAAGATTGGTTTAAACAATACTACAATTATCACCTTTCTACATTCCATGCCGCTGAGTGCTATCGTTCTTATCTGCATCGTTACTTAAATCTAACATTAAATTTACCATAATTTTGGTGTTAGCTTTTGGTAGATAAAAGTTATTTCTAGCTGCAGATCTAGTTTGGTACTGTATTTGTGTATATCACTAATTAATCGGAATGAAAAAATCTTTGAAAATAGTAGGAAGCTGGCTATTTTGGTATTTAAACATGAAAACTGCCACCAAATATTCAACAAGATCATGAAATTTCATTATATTTAAATTTTTAAACAATGGGCTCGAGTTGGCATCAAACGGTGAAAATGTCATTAATCGTACTGCCTTTTTCTGTAAAATAAAAATTGGCTTCAAAGTCATTGGGTATGTACTACCCCAGGCCAATATTCCATAAATGAGAAATGGATATATCAAGGCATAATATGGATCGACAGGAATATTTATGTTTACATAATAGCGCAATTTAGACAAAATTCCAACATTTCTTTTCATCTTTTTTGAGATGTAATCAACATGGGTTTTCCAAGAAAGGCAAGAATCAATATATAGATTTCTAAATATTTTACAGATGCTTCTTGTTTTAATTGTTTGTTATTGAGAGTGAGGTCAAAGTCAATTGTTACTTTCTTCTGTCTTGAATGGAATAAAACGAAATTTGATTTCTCAATATTAAGAGACAATTTGTTGGCACATTTGTTTTAAGACATTTACTAGAAGCAATGTTTGAAAAAGTCTGGGGCACCGATGTACAGAAATCATCATGCCCAGCCAAACTCATACATTAGTTGGTAAGTACGTTCCAATTTCCAAATCATCTTTATGGAACAAATATAACAAGTTAACCACATAGTTCTGTGACACACTGTCAAACTTGTAAAATGGCTTTGTCAAACGCAGGTTCCTGGTATTTTTGTTGTTGATCGTAGACTTTCAACAAGCAATTAGCATTTGTTACACATTCAGAAGAACAATCATGAAATTCATCAGCGAAATGTCAAAACCAACAGAGTAGAGTCCAAAAAATGTTTAAAATCTTCAATTGCTTTAAAAGTTTGACATGTTATAGTGCATATTTTTAATTTTAGATAGAGGAAACTTGAATGGAGAAGTTTTTAAGCAACGGCCTTCAAAGTGGAAAGTAACAAAGAAACTGTGCATTTTAAAAAATTACTAAACTTCACTAAAACTTGTCTTGCTTACAGCCGTTAATCTAATGACTAGACAATCTTGAAATCATACAAAATAAAAAGAACAGGATTTCTTCATTATTTCTATATAAAACGTTTTATCTTCATTGACCAGTAACAAAGTTTACAAAAATATGTTTTTATAATAAATGATGATTTGCAACTTTTATAAGGTCAAATAAAAACGTTTTCTCAAAATCATCCTCATAGAATTTTTTCAAACTCTCATATATTATGCCCACATATTTGGCTCATAAGACACAATATTTGGTAACTTATGTAAGTAACATCCAGATTTTGATAAATTATCCAAGAATTAAAAAGGGCACCATATCAAAATAAAATCAATGAAAAGTCGGATCTTGATAAAACTTATATATCAAAATAAATTTTTATTTATTAGCTGTGTCTCTGGAAAAAATAGTAATTGCAGTCCTTCTGAAATGCTAGATGCATGTAAAGGGATTTAATTCAGGTGGTCGGGAGTTTTGGAAACTGGAATTATGAGCTATATGATTAAGAAACTATTAATATTCCAAACAACTGACCCACTATCATAATTTATTGCTCCCCTAGATGCAAGGGGTAGTCCTTTTGAGGGTACTGTAATGAAAACCGACTTTGTAACATTGGGTTAGTGATCTTTTGTATTTGCCAAATAAAATCTTAAACTTTAGAAACATGAATTTGAACCTCTTCCAAAAATTGTGGATCAGTGAACCATGCTTTGCTCTATTGTTTTCCCAAATAAAATGCAACTGAACAATAAGTATATCACTGATATGTATATGTACCTCATTTAATTATTATTAATGTATTGGGAAAATAAATTACAGAAAATATCCATACCCCTACCCTTGGTGGCATTTTGGCAATTTGAAGGAATGGGGAGGGTTTTCAGATCAAGAATTGTGAAGGAGAGAGGAAGCATCTTGGTCTGGAATGTCAAAAGGGGAGGGGAGAAATCTTTTTTGAAACATTAAAATATGTGAAAAGGGTTGATCAGGAACAGCTGATCTTAGTAGTTTTGATCTCATTATAGTATTTCAATCGCATTATACTGTATTTTTTATGTTTGCATCATAGTCTAAGTTTGATCACATTGTATGCCTTTGGTGGTATGGATATTTTCTGGTACTACCCATTATTATACACAGAAGCCCAAAACAAAAATATTTGAAAACAGAAAGAAAAAAAAAGAAATTATAACTGTCTATTTTGCATAATTAATATTATATTTTTTGAAATGATTCACATATTCAGTATTTATTTTTATCTTGGCATGGTTCTTAACATCCTGCAAGCTACTGATCAAAACTTTTGTCTGTGATTCACACAGCTACTGTAGTGGTTGTCATGTCTTAATTTACAGACTACAAACCCAAATAAAAATACCATTGAGGACTTATCACACCCCCTTGCCTTCCCTGGATCTAACCCTGAGAGATCTACCAGTGCAGTCAATAATTACATTAATTGTTGAAAAAATGGCTGAGGTTACAAACAAAGGTTACATTACAAAGTGTGTGGTCATTACCACAACGCCACACACAAACACTTTGCAATATAGGTAGGCATAGGATGATTAAATTTGTCAAGACCTATTGGACAAAACCTATCGTTCAAATCATTTTTATCAATATCCCAATACATCAATATCTCAATGGCAATGTTTACAAACATTATGTCTACCTATTGGAATCAAAACTGATACTGAATATGTAGAATGATATGGAGTTTGAATCAAAGCCAACTGTGCTTTTATAAAATGTGAAAAATATTCCAAAGCTTCTACAGTTATACCTTAGAATGCGTAATTGGTGAAACAAGATTATCATCTTAATATGCAACGTAGTAATAAATTATGCGTTCGGTGTGTATACAATGAAGTAGAGAGAATAGAGAGATTATCTTAATATGCAGCTAATATAACCTGTCTTGTTCGATACATTCAAGAAAAATAGAATTTCATTGTAATCTTTTAAACTTCATTTTCCAGGAATTTTACAATAAAATAACAAGACAACAGTAAAAAAAACTAAGAAGGATTGGCTAAGCACAAAGTTCAGTGTGTCAAAAGTGATATATATTAGATCAAGTAATCGTCTGAAAGTTTTTTCAAAAGTGCATATACTGTAGTTTATATAGAGAGAGAGGATATTACATGGGGGCTAGATATGGTATCTTCCACTGGTGAAAGATATCACGTTTTCAACACTAGAGAAAACCTGTTGTTTTATCCATATCTATATAATAAATAGAGGATATTACGTGGGTGCACAGAGGTGTGAAATTTATCTTCGAGTGTTGAAAAGAACTCTCATGAGTGAGCGCAGGGAACAAGTGAGAGATTTTCAACATGAGAAGGTAAATTTCGTATTTCCAAGCCCCCATGTAATATTCTGTTTTTTATATATTTATCCATAAAATCAACTTAATAAGCTTTTTATCATTATAAAAAGTTTTTATTCATAAACAAATAGCTTAAATACACATGGTAACGACATTTTCACATGTGAAAATAACATGTTATCTTCACATGTGAAAATATCAGTTTTTTCAAAAAGGAGAAATATAGGTATTTTATGGAAAATAGTATGATAAATTTCACTCTCATATGTATCACATTTATGTCGACCAGTCCGATTTCTGCCTATATATGAATCCAGACCAAATCTACGGAAATATCAAACTCAAGAATATTAATTTTTCTAATATTTACAAGTAAATAAGAATAGCCTAATTTACTAGAATACCAACACACGCCTAGTGATTATAGAGAAATAAATTAATCATATAAACCTAAATCTAGAAATAGGGAGGTTCAAATGACAAACAGTACATTTCATGTACGTTTACATGTAAAAGTGATAGAGTTTTTAGAGTACATTTGTAGTTTTTGTTGATGATCCCTTATGTTCCAGTAACATTGCCTTTGATATGTGTTTGTGTGTGTAACCAAGACGAAGTGCGATTAAAAACATTAGAAACGAAGACTCTCTCCAGCAGATAAATAAATATTATATTTATTCATATTTACCAGTATGGCCCGTCCTCGTATGAGTCGAACATGAGAAGAATTAACATTGTATATGATTAAACAACTAATAAAAGGGGCTCATATATGTGAAAGATTAAGAGATCTACAGTAACTATAACCGTGAGAAAGCAAAAACGGTCTCAAAACCAAAGTACTCAAATTTGGTTTGAAGGAACTCACCGTCAGTCCTTTGAATATCGACCTTCGTACCAACCACCACTTTGCTGTATTTCTCCATTCTAGCTACGAAGCCAGAGGTAAATTTATAAATCTAGCTTTGGTCAGCTTTTTGGTAAACAAGAAATTAATTCACATAAAGTATTTCAATAAATTTGAAATTTCGCTTGAACCAAACAGTCAATGGCGATACATCTGAGCCCCCTGAAAGTCTGTCGACTTACACAGCGGATTCTGGCAACACCACCAAAGCATTCTGGGAGAAATTTAGGAGAATCAAACAAAAACTAAATTTTGCCGGCAACTAAAATCGATTTCGATCATATAGGATTTTAGAGCGAGCTTTCTCCTGCCCTGATTCTAGTATTAGGATCAGGAAGCCAAAACAAATCTAGTTATTAATGTATGGCGTACGATCCCCGCCAAAATTCGTGCCTTGAATTTGACGTTCAAATTCAACATCCAAATTTTACACTCGACATTCAAGTTTTGAATTTTACGCTCAAGTTTTGAACTTCAGCACTCAAGTTTTATATTCTACATTCATGTTTTAAATTCGACATGCAAGTTTTGTATTCTACATTAATCTGATGATACTCACGTACTCTACCATTCCACATTAACTTATATTAAGAATTAATATACATTAATATGGAGTTAAACGATCACCGCAAAATTTCGTGAATTGAAGTTGACATTCAAGTTTCAAATTCAACATCCAAATTAGTACACTCGACATTCAAGTTTCGAATTTTACGCTCAAGTTTTGAACTTCAGCACTCAAGTTTTATATTCTACATTCATGTTTTAAATTCGACATGCAAGTTTTGTATTCTACATTAATCTTTTGAATTCGACATGCAAGTTTATACAGCGTTCGAGAATTTATAACTCTTCTTTTGTATCTTACATGAATGGGCGACATTTTTACTCGCCCCGTCAAATCTCAAGTCGGATGCGGCAATTTTCAACTCCAAGCAGTGGATTGAAAATTCACCGCATCATATTTCGAACTCGACCTCGTACATTTTCAACTCGACTTTTATATTTTCGTTTACGCTTCAGTGATCTTGAGATGGGAAGCTTTTGGGGGAGGGGGAGGGGAGGAGGTCAGCTGATGGAATTTGCCTCTGGTAGGCTCTTTTGTCCAAAATGCTTTACAAATTTAAAGCATAGAACCTCGGAAGTTAATCCGAGAATACTATGGAAGACACAGGTATTCGGACTCAAGCAAGGGGAAAGGGGAAAGGGCTTTTGGTGCGTAAAAGTGTGAGGGGAATGCGGTACACTATTAAGAGAGCACGAGGACATAGAGGAGAATGAGTTTCGTACGGATATTATAGATAGAAAGGTAGAGATATAATAAATTGATAGCATCAATGATGTAAAGGGCAAATGGGGAAAATATGTGATTTATAGGGTTAAATCTAAGAATAGAGTGAATAATTGTAAATACGCCGCGTATGGCGATGGCACGTGTTGAGGGGGCGGTTTTGAAATGATGTATCGAAAAAAAAAATTGGCTTGTAAGTTTGTATGATGAGCTCATATGTAGGTAGAACCGAAATTGTATGTGTGTTAGACCTAGCGCCCTATGATGCATCTATGCAAGGGATGAAGATGCAAGACAGCGAAGAAAATCGACGTGTTTCAAGACTAATAGCCCCAAGAGCTTCACCCTAGCTGTAAGCTAGATAGAGATGCTACGGCAGAACCTTTTCCAGCCACAACAGAATCCGTCAATTCCTCATTATTTATAAGGATTCGATTTAAATATTCTAATCGAAGCAAAATACCACTGTAATCACCACCCTGACAGGCATCTATGCTCTCTAAAGTTTCTTGTACTGCTTGTACTATGGCAAAAGCGAACTCTGCCGCCATGCTTGCGCCTGTAGTTAGTAGAATGTCAATGGCTTTCTATCTCAAGTATAAACCTCCTCCCCTTCCTCTCCCCCAAAGGCTTCCCATCTCAAGATCGCTGAAGCGTAAACGAAAATATAAAAGTCGAGTTGAAAATGTACGAGGTCGAGTTCGAAATATGATGCGGTGAATTTTCAATCCACTGCTTGGAGTTGAAAATTGCCGCATCCGACTTGAGATTTGACGGGGCGAGTAAAAATGTCGCCCATTCATGTAAGATACAAAAGAAGAGTTATAAATTCTCGAACGCTGTATAAACTTGCATGTCGAATTCAAAAGATTAATGTAGAATACAAAACTTGCATGTCGAATTTAAAACATGAATGTAGAATATAAAACTTGAGTGCTGAAGTTCAAAACTTGAGCGTAAAATTCGAAACTTGAATGTCGAGTGTACTAATTTGGATGTTGAATTTGAAACTTGAATGTCAACTTCAATTCACGAAATTTTGCGGTGATCGTTTAACTCCATATTAATGTATATTAATTCTTAATATAAGTTAATGTGGAATGGTAGAGTACGTGAGTATCATCGACCTCGTGGTTCTTTCTCGCTGTTTGCGTCCGTTCGGTCACATCGCTTTTCATCCCTCCGTTTACTCGCGTATATTTCTCTACAGTGTCTTCCAAAGCCTCAAAACGTAAGACACGTACTAGTACCTGCCCTGGTTGTAAACTATCAGCCGCTTTCCACTCATTCGGCCCTCCTGGTAAGGATTGCGAAGGTTTACTTCCCGGCCACTCTGATGACGACTTGGATCAGACGACCACGACTTCAATTAAGAGGGAGACAACGTCAAACGATTACGGCCAGCTTCTCAAAGCCATTCGCAACTTATCTGTCCAAGTGGGAACGCTCCAACATGAGCAGGAGAAAATAGAATCCAGTCTTAATGGCGTAGATGGCGGGATTCGGATCCCGGGATTCCCAGCATTGCAAGCCATGTTGCTGCAAGACCCACGAGCCACACAGGTAATACTAATGCTTATGCCGATTTGTTCAAATTACTAACGAAGAACGACCCCACTCACACATACGATGCCGATAAGAAGCGCGAACAAGGAACAATCGAATCATTTGATCATTGGCTTGAATTGGACTATCTACGAAGGGATTGTAATGAGCGAAAATCCAACACCTCACAACGTGCTCGCACGCTACCGATCAATCATTCAAAATGCCAACCGTAAGTTTCGTTGGAAGACTGTTTATGATTTCGAAAGACAGTTTCGCCAATCAACAACAAACATGAGCTTATTATCCATCAAGTTAACAAACCCCCGCAAAGGTCGAGCACAAGACGACAATCCCGAACCTGCGTTCAATTACATTTAAAGAGCTTTGGCAGCAATGGCAGTCACTGCGTGGTCTACGATCTTACGTCAATCACGCAAGATCGTATTTCATTGTGATAATCAAGCGGTCGTCCACATACTCGACACCGGAAGTAGTAGATTTCCTTATATTATGAATTTGATTCGCTATTTATTCTATATCTCTTCCCAATTTAACATCGTAAATAAATCTGTTCATATTCCTGGTATACCAAATTCTGCATCTGACGCTCTGTCCCGTTTACAGGTGACTCGCTTTCGAGAGCTGGTTCCTCATGCTCGTCCATTACCAACTCCAGTGGTACCGTTGAACTTGGCCATCTTCAAATGAAAGTTAACCACTACTTTAACAAAGGCCTGGCAGCGAACACTCACAATACGTACAATACAGGACAGCGACAGTACTTACGATTTTGCGACGAACACAACTTACAAGCACTTCCCGGTTCAGAGAACACTCTACTGCTATCTGTGTCCTACCTCGCGGATAGAATAAAACCGCAATCAATTAAGGTTCATTTGGCTGCAGTAAGGTCGTTACATATCCTTTTACGAACACAATCAAACTACAGCAAACTCTACGAGGAATTCAGCGCGAACACTTTCAACCTACTAAGCAGAAATAACCTATAACATTTGACATTCTCTGTAAATTGTTTCACTTCATTGACCACTCATCACCTCTGGACGTAGTGTACTGGTCGGCCAGCACTTCCGCCCACTTCCTGTTACTTCGCGCCAGTGAATTTACCATGTGTGCGATGAAAGCCAATCTACATATTCAGAGTAAAAAAGCAAACTGCTCAGAAATCGCCCCTTTATTCCAGCTCCCTAATGGTGAGCCTATTTCACGCTGTAGTCTAATGGACTTTACTTCTCCACTGCTTCGCCTAGCTGGACTAGAGCCCCCGTGAGTACAGTGGCCACAGCTTTCGCATTGGAGGAGCAACTTCAGCATCAGTTGCTGAACTTCATGATTATGAGACCAAACTCATGGGACGGTGGTCATCTGACTGTTATAAGCGTTACATTCGCTCGCCTTTAAGTGTATTTTTACGTGTTGCTAAACGCTTTGCACGAGTGTAGCTAGAAGTCGAGGGTCGAGGGTAAAAAGTCGAGGGTCTGAAAATCGTAAGGCATATATTGATGTAATCGTAAAAATTATAAACCTTTTTTACAAGAGTTTCAAGCAAAAAGAAAAGTAAATTTATTCTGAAACATATTTTTGTCATATTCGTTGGCGTCAACCATATTCTAAAACGAGGAGAATCATGTAAGAACTTTAACCTATATTTCTATTCTATATTCTAAAACGGTCTGAAAGTGGGACTAGTACAAAAATCCCTCGAAATTTAATTTGGCTGAAACTTTCTTGGAATAATCTAATAAACAATGGTAAAAGTTTCTTCTTGATATTTCGATGAGAAGTATTATATTTTTACGAACTTTTAAGGGAGTCTGTGACGTCACTCAACACCAAACATCGCTCCATACATCAGCATAAGAAGATTTTGTTTGTTCGGACATCTTAAGGTGGCTGCCTACTTTTGAACGTTCGAATTGAGCCCACGATGAGCGCGCGCTCAAAAACCGCTGAAAAATCTACAAGATTTTATTGGAGAACCATACGTGTTTTGAGTTTCAACAGGGCAAAAACTTCATATTTTGCAAGGGACTCTATATTTTTTAATAGCTCATTCGAAAAAACTCTCATAAATCTATGTTATATCAACATTTAAAAAAAGTTTAAATCAGCAACACATAAAAATAGATTTTTGTAGGGATTTTTGTTCGATTTTATGAAATTTTTAAGAGCACCAAAACAACAAAATATAAGAAATTAATTTATCTTTTTGTCTTTTTGTTGAAAATAACCACGTATTATTGTAGAATGATTGACTAGCCTTCACTGGTGCAATCATATAGTCTGCAAATAACTATGATCTTATGGATCGTTTTTTTTTTCTAATGACTTCCGGTGGCGCACTTTTTAATCCAAAAGCTCGTGCATTGGCTTCCATTAAATGCTGATTATCTCGAAAACAAGCTGGGGACACCTTATTTTTCTTTCCAGATTTGGAATCAGTATTAAATTTCAATTCGGAAAATCGAAGTTTTAAAAAAAGTTTAAATCAATTTTCAAAAGTAGGCAGTCACCTTAAGAGAGATTGACTGTAAAACCCGACGAAATCGCCGAAAATGCGGATTCTCCAAATTCCACCAAACTTCTACCAAAGAGAGAATATATCGAATAGATAAAATTCGTGGATTTATTTTTGTCTCTTTTTTCAATTTAAGCGATGAAAAAATATTTCCAATTTTCTCGGAGAAAAGGGCCTGGGGCGAGAGCTTATTCTTGATGATTTTATGGTAGTTTTGGATGCGATGGAAAGCAAAATTATAGAGGAAATTTGACTAAACAACCATGATTATTATGTTTAGGTATGTATTTAAGGATTATAATAATATCATTTTGCATTCATTTGCTTTCAACACTCGCAGTTGAGAATTTTTCAAGCACGATAGTTTTTGTAGTGTTTAAAACACGATCTACGAGTTTTTTGAACTGCTTAAGACACTCACGAACAATTTATAAGATTTTGGTTCAACTGCATCCTCTTAGTATTCGAGTGGTCTTTATATAAGGAGCACATGTGTCTTGATATAAAATCACTTGAATAGTAATAAAGAGGATTTTATCGGGTATAAAGGGCCATGCACGTGACGTGTATGGTGGCTCCAATTGGACAATAAGCGTATGAATTATTCATGAGTGTTTTAATAAGTTATCGCAAAAACTCTGATTTTTACGATTTTTACGTCTTAATGAATTCTGTTTTGAGGCATCGTCTGACCGCCAAAACCACAAAATATATTGATATTTCTTAAGCCAAAATCCTAGTCTTTTTTGTGACATGTTTTTTTGCTGGGTAAATTTTTAGAGAAATCAGTGAGCTAAGTTTACACATTTGAAAATGTCGAATTCTTTGCGCTTGCCGAAAAGTAATCTAATTCTAGCGATGTTTTTTCCTGATATTTCTTTATAAATGTGCTAACTATGAAGGAAACCAAATTAAAATAAATGTTTAGCATTAATTTATATTAAGGTGATAGGTTGAGGTGCTGATTTGACGCATTACAACAGATCATGATACATATGACAATATCGCGAAATGCAAATAAAAACAGATCTCGGTAACGATTGTAAATATTATATGAAATTCATATTTTATTTAATATATGAGATATGTGGTAAAAAGAAAGTAACATGAAGTAATGCCGTCAAAGCATTAGCACAGCCAATTTTATAAAGAATTCATAAAGTTTTTTATCTATGGCTAAATAACTAACTGAATATTACTTGTTTGGCGTCTTGCCAACAAGTTGTGCGGCCCGAACATTATCTTATATGCTTTGTGAATAGCTTTCTATTTTACGATACGAATTCATCTCTTCAGGTATTAATTTGATGAAGCTAAAGATATTTTTTATCAAATACAAATCAATAAAAAAATTGTAGATTTTGTTCACGTTGCAGTATATTAGTATCAAAATTAATGCAAATCTTATTAGAAAGATCCCGGGGCATGCCTTTAAGAATTTAGTTATATCAGACGTTGGCATCTGAATTAATTAGCTCAAATTGTACAGGCGAGTGCTTATTTAAAGAACCTGTAGATCGGCTCCGTTTTCAATTTTTTAAAGTCAAAATGAAGTGTTCTCTTCGAGAATTAGATGTTGATTGCGGCGATGTATCAGAAAATGTGAACCTACAAGAGATATTTCAAGACATCTATCGAACATTCGAGTACACGATATTAAAAGTGAACATGAGTTCATTCTGGCAAAGCAGAAATTTTCTCTGACTATGAGGATATTTTGTCGACATACACTATTTGTGGGAAACACCGATACAATCTTGGTAGTGGTTGGGCTCAAGCTGACAAGAGAACACTTGTGTGCAGATACCCCGGAGCACCAAGGCAATTCCAAGCCAGATCGATCTATAAACAAGTGCCATTCAGAAATTATTTACAAAGAATTTGGAAAAATTGTTCCTGTTGGATTAGGTAAGAGAATTTTAATTTTTAATTAATAAATAAAGGGAATCAAGCAGAAATCGAAACAAGTGTGGTCTGATACTGCTATATAAAAATGTTGAGTATAGAGGATAATTAATACAATGGGAGAATAAAAGAAGGACGGAAGTAACCTAAGAATGACAGATGGACGCACGGACGGGAAGAAATGCGGACGGTTGGAATGGCACACGGGTGGACTAGAAAATATACAGAAAACTCTCTAAATAACGGAAAGTGCGTGAATATCAACCAAACAACAACATCAATAGTTATCATTAATTATACCCTCAGTCAAGTCTAATCTGAATTTCCGTAGTGGCCCCAAATAATTCCTGTGATTACTCTTTCGTATAATGATGAGGTGCAGTGCCTTTATGATTTCTCAAATATTCACTGTTTTAGGCATTTGTCCGTCATGTCCGAAGAAAATGAGTAAGATCAAAACAGAAGAAGAGTAATTTGGTTAAAGAAACAAATAACTATGACAAGAATACGGAAGGTTCACTTTGCTTACCGCCAAAAAAGGAAAGGTGTGCGCGATATTGCTATGATACACCAGAAACCGTCTCACCAGGTCTTCGTACTCCGGGTTCAGAATGCATACCCACGCCATTAGCAAAAACTGAAGCGTTATCTGCAGTAAATGCATTATTAATTACCAGGGGTCACAGTCCATTCAGGTATACTCTTAGAGATCCGTGGGATGAAAACTCAGACAGAACAAAACGGCAACATCTTCTTAAAATTCGCTAAGGGATAACCTCCGTACTTTAGACAATTGCTCCTGGGCAAGAAAGCCTTTTGTGGGAAGCTCTAAAGAACTCTAAATCAGTTGAGCAACAATTGGAAGATGATGACATTTCAAACCCCCTTGAAAATAATCAATCAGTTTAAGCTCTAGTTTCTGCTTACGAGGCAGCTGATTACAAGGAAACCAAGACACAGATTTTGTCTATCTTTGCTGATATATATTCACTTTCTGAGCTACAGCTCCTAATACCAGAGGTTAATGCTTACAAGTTTCGAAAAGCAAAACTCCACCTTAAACACTTTGGACGAGGAAATCTTGCAACCCTAGAGCCACAATATCGAGTGCGAATGTCCTTACCTTACCTACTTCATTGTATACACACCGAACGCATAATTTATCACTACTTTACTATGTCTATTAATTGCGTACATATTTACGGTGTTCAACTTATCTATAGAGAAAAAATATCGCTCTGGGATCCTCACGAGTGCCCTACATCTCATATTTTGGCTGCGTTACCAGCGTGGTTGGTCCTTGTAGTGTAGTGGTTAACACATCGGACTAGAATACCGAAGACGTGGGTTCGAATCCTGCCAAGGGCATTGATATTTTTCTCTTATCATTCTCTCTACTTCATTGTATACACACCGAACGCATAATTTATCACTACTTTACTATGTCTATTAATTGCGTACATATTTACGGTGTTCAACTTATCTATAGAGAATAAATATCGCTCTGGGATCCTCACGAGTGCCCTACATCTCATGTTCTGGCTGCGTTACCAGCGTGGTTGGTCCTTGTAGTGTAGTGGTTAACACATCGGACTAGAATACCGAAGACGTGGGTTCGAATCCTGCCAAGGGCATTGATATTTTTCTCTTATTCTCTCTACTTCATTGTATACACACCGAACGCATAATTTATCACTACTTTACTATGTCCTTACCAAAGGTGGACCATTTTATATCTGTTATTTCAAGACGTGCATATGGTTCGAGAACAATCCGACTTAGTATAGGAGAATGCTTTCAAATTCCCAATGTTGTCCGCACTATGATAGCATCAAGGATAATTAAACAATATGAACAGTATTGTAAAGAAGAAGACTTTGGTCCTTTGAGCTCTAGAGAATTGTATCGAATCCTCCAGCTTTGTCCTGCTCAGCAACGCAAATCATTACAAGGACTGGACAACACTATGACAGATGGAGTTCAAGGGATTGATCAACTATTAAAGATTTCATATCAGCTACTTGAGAAAGGCTTAGGAAGTGAATGGCAAAAAGAAACAGTAAGAGAGTTAAAGTCTTTAAAGAATTACCTCAAAGGAGATTACAAACTACACATCAGTGAATCTTCAGAATGTGCCGATCACTGCATAGCATTTGCCCTTAGTGATCCGAAAAATTCAATCTTTCTACAGAAGTGACTGCGCTGGCGCCTACGAAAATGGAGGATTGCTACTTCCAGTAAGACAAATTGGGCAGCTCACAGGAATATCAGTTAAACGGTATGACCTGTCTGAGCCGCAATGCGGGAAAGGAGTGTGTGATCACAGTGCTGCTCATCAAAAAACTCACGTTTCTAGATTTCTTAACGAGGGCAATGATATCTGTACTGCTTCAGAGCTTAAAAACGCTATCGATTCATTTGGGGGAGTTAAAGGGTGCAACGCAATTGTTGTCGAGATCAAGGGAAGCAAAGAATCAAAGGCTATTCCTCCACGAATTCCTGAAGTAAGCTATCTTCACAACTTTGAATGTAAAGATAAAGGTTTGATGGTCTGGAAGGCCTATGGAATGGAAAAGGGCAAATGCATTAAATGGACAGAGCTAGAAAAATGTGGGACTTTGATTCCATCTGAACTCATTATTATCCAAAACAGCTCTATGAGTTCCAAGTGCAGCAACCGTAATTCTGATGCATCCAAGCACTCACACCAAAATGCCAAAGCAAAGAAACCAGTCAATGCAAAGAAACCAGCTAATGATGAAGAAGAACTAGGAATTTTTCTGTGCCCAGAAGAAGGCTGTGTTAGTGAGTTTCTAACCTTCAATGGCTTGGACAAGCACCTGGCAACTGGTTCGCATAATTTTAGAGTAAGCTCTGCAGTGCCACTTTCAGATATCATAAAGAAAAAGTGGGCAGCCAAATTTGACAGCAATTCTCAACCCGATTGTACACACAAAGAATCTGTGCCATTACCTGAGGAGCAAGAACCGTCGTCCGTATGTACTCCACCTTCCATTAGTTCACAAGGCTGGGCAATAAGATTTCGAAAAAACGTACGGTTTTCTGCTACCGTAAAATCGTACTTGAAAGAAAGCCGGTTTACAATAGGAGAAACCACAGACAACAAATTCGATCCACAAACATTTGCCAACGATCGCGATATGCGGCTAGCAAGGGATGAGCAAGGAAATCGCATGTTTGCAGCTAAATATTGCCTCACCCATCAACAAGTGAAGTCGTCCTTTTCAAGACTAGCAGCAGCTAAAAAAGGAAATCTCAAAATCCAGAAACTGTAATCGACGAAGACGTGTTGGCAATCGTAACCGACTATAAATGCAGAAGAATCAGAGAGTGAGCTGCAAAGACTGAGAACTGACCTTGTTGCTCAAGTTTCACACCCGCATCCAATAACCTATAACAAGAGAAGTAGAGAATAAGAGAAAAATATCATATGCCCTTGGCAGGATTTGAACCCACGTCTTCGGTATTCTAGTCCGATGTGTTAACCACTACACTACAAGGACCAACCACGCTGGTAACGCAGCCAGAATATGAAATGTAGGGTATTCGTGAGGATCCCAGAGCGATATTTTTTCTCTATAGGTAAGTTGAACACCGTAAATATGTACGCAGATAATAGACATAGTAAAGTAGTGATAAATTATGCGTGGTTTGTCCTTGTAGTGTAGTGGTTAACACATCGGACTAGAATACCGAAGACGTGGGTTCAAATCCTGCCAAGGGCATATGATATTTTTCTCTTATTCTCTACTTCATTATATACACACCGAACGCATAATTTATTACTACTATAACAAGAGAATATGAAGTAAGAGAGCTTATCCCTGTGACCCATGAAAGTTTCTTGAAAATCTACTTTTAGCTCCGCGCGCAAACCTGAGCTATTTTAGCATGCGATTTCTGATTGGTCAGATCGTAGTGATGTCATGGGTACACAAGAGATCGGCAGTGACAAAGCAAGTTTCATGCAGTTGACAAACCAAACTTTATTCTGATTTGACGAGAAAATGTGTTTAGAGGAAATTCTGAAAGGTTTTTGAAGGAATCCATAAACAGCATATGTGAAAAATTCTCAGCTGAGACTACATCATTCAAGCTTGTTTTTAAATCAAAACAATGGTTGCTCGCGGATTGAGACTCATTCATTTTGGAGTTGATTGCAGTTATAGATGAGACTGTAAGTTATTCTACAATTCTTCACCTAAACTGAAATACACTTAATATTGCTGTATCCCAAGAACACGTACCTCTAACCTGAACTTCAGTGTTTTCAAAATGACAAATTATCCAATGGACATCTAAAATGAAGGTAGATTAGACTCGTTTACGAAAGAGCCGGATTTTTGATGAATAAACTTGTTGAATTTACTGGGTCAAAAGTTTAAAACACTTTAAACTCAGAGAGAAAATTTAGCATTTACTGTTGGAATCAGTTGTTTACCAGTAAAAAGAAGAGGTTTTAAGGTAGCTGAAAACAGTCAAGGTGCTTGGAATGGAAGAATTAAACATAAGGACACAAATACGCCGAACTGAGAGCATCTGGCGGGAAAAAATGTACTTGGCTGACATCGTGATTGTATTTCTTTTGTCTGTTGGGGACTTTAGAGTTTGAAAACTTAGGGAAAAAGTGTGTGAATAAATTGAATTGAATTGAATTGAAGGTTGATGCGGAGCAAAAATTCATGGTACAAAATATGAAAGCTAGTTCTAGTTTTAATAGTCGAACTTTTTCATTAATTCACCTTTTCTCAATGGGCAATGTCTTTTGCATAAAGTGACATACCGTATTTTGGCAAGCTAAACATATTAAATAATTGTGAAAAATCATTTCAGTGCCCCTGTAGTTTTTTCCTCTGTGAAAGCAGAAATTTTTCTTCGGCACATTTCGGTACAAATTTGTTCTGATTCGTGTGTAAAAAATACTTATCTTGTTCATCGTCTTCTAGATCACTTTAACTTAACTTAGAAAACACTACGATAAATACTCAGTTTTTTAGCTGTCTTCACTGTAGGTTTTTCGCTATTTACATCGCATTTTTCATCCCCTGGCGTCTTTGCGGTTTTCAGCTTGTTCGTATACTGAAAATCATCCTGATTTGATCTTTTTCGATGCTCCTTTTACATCAACTGTTAAAATAATGTAGTAATTCGTCTATGAAGAACACTTGATACTTTAATTATTTCAACTTTTTACTGATTATGAAGGCATTTTTCTCGTCGGAAACTAAAAGTATTTTCCGCTCGCATTAAAGTCACTACAACTCTTGGCAATCAGGAATCGAATGCTAAAAATAGCTCGGCCTTGCGCGCGAAGCCAAAAATAGATTTTCAAGAAACTTTCATGGTTACAGACCTATGTATGGGAGATGTGCTCTCTTACTTAATATTCTCTTGCCTATAACCAATACAATCTATGTGAGTTAATGAAAACTCCAGAGAAAATTTAAAAGAAGGTTCTCAATAAAGTGCTACAACAAATGTGTGAACACTTTGGTATAAGTGTAACAGAGATTCCGCAAATCGAAAGGAAGGATTTGTTGTGAAAATCCAAGGACTTGCCTCCACGTGTACCTGCATGGCATACAAGTGCTGATGTCGCAATCAATTCCAGTAACATGTTCATTTGATTTTTCAAATTGTTGCCTCAAGAATGACAAGAAACATATTTATAAATATCGTTCTACATGGGGGGAAAAAAGAAACAGAAAAAGAAATAAAGATGAGCTGTCTAACAGTAGAACTGAGGAGAGTATTAACTCTCCCGGCTTCAAATAGCGCAGCGCACATCTACGTCTACATTTATTAACTTGCAAAACCGAGTCCTGCAACGCTAATTCCCATGAATAGCTACAAAGCTCAGACATACATTGTGGTATGTTTTACAGACTAAAATATTTCACGTTATTAAACTAAATTACTGACTGCCTGTGAGTGGTTAACAACGCAATCTGTAAAACTAAACGTTATGCCTTTGTTATAAAATATTGTGACGTCAACATTTACTTTTTCCATTTTCCATACATTGGTTCACTGGAGTAGATATAGAATAGGGGTTCTACGCCCGGTGCCACCGGTGCGAACCGGTGCTCTCCCCCAGACCCTACTCCGGGCCCGTATTAACGGTGACGTATTCTATAGTGAGGTACCATTGTTCTACGCCACTCGAGTGAGTTACCATTGAGGTACCACATTCCAGAGGTGACGTTATAGCCATTCTAAGTGAGGTACGTTCCAGTGAGGTAGGGGGGGGAGGAGTGGTCAGTTATATTTATTCTTAGTTGACTGGATTGCACCACATCCTATAGTTTACGTCAAAGTTTAATCCTAATAAAAGTTTCTAATTATTCATAAAAACTACTTTTTCTGTCTCAAAGTCTTAAAGGATTAGTTTAGGCTTTTGTTCAAAGACCTTATGGGTATCTTTTCGTGGATCTCAAACCAAACACACCAGAAGAATGCAGGCTTCGGACGAATGTTCTTCCCAATGATCTGCCTGCTTTGCAGACGAAGCTATCAAAAACAGTAATATCACAACTTGGTGGTGGACAGTCAGATGTCACGCAATCTATTGCTAACTATTTCGAACGTCAAAGCTATTTACAATTGCCTATATTAAAACGATGCAGAACTTAGAGGAGCAAATGACTAGCATTCTCAGGGATTCCAATACCCCTGCGGAACTAAAAATCAAAAAATATTCGCAGCTATACGATCGATACCTTAATCTACAACAGCAAATTCAAAGTGGTTCGCCCCACAGATCAAATTTAGAAATGGTGTAATCACCACAGGTACCACCATTGACAAGGCCCAGTCTCCCCACTAGTCTAACATCCCCAGAAGATGTTACTTGAACAAGTCTCACTGATAGCGGCTACACCACACCCAAAACTAAAACGCCTTCATTCCTAGAGCAGCTAACTTCAAAAATTAGAACTCCTGCTCTGGAACTCAGTCGAACGAGAGCTTCAGTTTTACCGGAGGTACCTTCTACTCCATTAAGAACCATGACTAGTCTTGATCAACCCTCTCCCATTGCCTCATTTAGCACCCCCAAAACACAATCCCTGCCACCTCCACCTGATTTCCTATAAACTCCTCCGTCAAGCAAAGAAAAATCTGTGAAATGGATTAGCTATCAAGATTCAAATAAATATCTTGGATAAAATCTTAAAACCACCACGACGATCAGAACGATTGAGAGCGATAGCCAAGTCGATACCCGACTGGCAAAATGTTTAGTTCGGAGTTTAGCTGTAGTGACTGAACTATGAAAATCAATCAAAATACTGTGTTTGTCGAGTCTTCTATTGTTTACAAACGTGGTCTTGATATCTAGTAGTTGATTCATGTGATTAACTCGGCAATTATGCAGAACACAGTCCTCTATTGTGACGGGTGTTTCTATTGAACAAATATATGCTGACAATCATCATACTTGGTTAAATAATGAAAAAAGAACTCAACTTTTCTTGTATTCACATGCATTGAGCGTTTTCTGAATAAACTATATATATATATTTTTTAGAAAACATGTTTGTTGTTGTTCCTTGGGCAAGTCATCTAATTGTTTGTTTTTTGATGAGTCAACTTCGTAGAACTCAATTAGGATGAAACAAAAGCATAAAGTAAAAAGAGTCTAATCCTTTAAGACTTTGAGACAGAAAAAGTAGTTTTTATGAATAATTAGAAACTTTTATTAGGATTAAACTTTGACGTAAACTATAGGATGTGGTGCAATCCAGTCAACTAAAAACATTAGAATAGCCATTACGTCACCTCTGGAATGTGGTACCTCAATGGTAACTCACTCGAGTGGCGTAGAACAATGGTACCTCAATGGTACCTCACTATAGAATACGTCACCGTTAATACGGGCCCGGAGTAGGGTCTGGGGGAGAGCACCGGTTCGCACCGGTGGCACCGGGCGTAGAACCCTATTCTATATCTACTCACTGGTCAAACACAATCTTTTTTTCTGTGGTCTCTTCTTCGCCTGTGTCGAGTTTTAGCACCGCTATATTCGCTAAACGCCTCCAGAGAAACTAAAAAATCGGCAGAAGCTAATAAAACACCATTGGAAAATGATTACAGTTTGTGTTTTATATCCGTCAACCCCCATTTTCCGACATTCTTCGATTTTTCGTCGAGTTTTACTGTCAACCCCTCTTAAGTTTACAAATAAAGTCTCTAAGAAAACACAGCAAACAGAAGTAGTAGAACTGTAGCAGTTGTTCGAATCAGATGCAATGAAATGCGGATGAACGCCGAAATGCCATAATTAAAGATAAAGATAATAAACCACAGGAAATCGATCAAATTTCGCAAAGCATCCATTGGCAACATTTATTTATTTTCCAAATAAGACGTCAATCTTGAAGTCCTGCTTTTGTCTTATTCTATCTTATATACACTCCTTTCTACCACCTCTTTCTCTTTTACTCCGACGAATGACTAGCGTCATCTTTTTCACGGTGTATAATTTACCATTATTATATACATATTGAGATTTTCTTATCAAATTTCCCTGTGTGAAAAGCAAGTTCGCGACTCTTTTTAGCCAATCAGAGAAGCGCAACGATTAGTCACGCGTGAAAAAAGCGTTTCGTCCAATCGCAAACCACTGTCGAGGCGAATCGTGTTTTTCGCGGTCATCGTCGGTAGCTTTGTCGATCAGCTTTTAAATATTTTCAGTGTGTTCAAGTTGTTCGTAGTTCAAATTAAACTTATCTAAAAAAGATCTAGGAGATATTTATGAGGATGGCTGAGCAACCAAGAACTGGTTTGTGTCTCTAGACAAACATAAAGACAAGTTTATCGAAGAACAAAAAAACAGAAACTCTCTTTCGAAGACACGAAGAGTTGTAAGTTTGCTGACTGAGTTTCTCAACTCCAAAAATGAAACGAGAAGAGTCGAGAAAATCACGCAAGAAGTGCTTAATGGATATACCATTGAATTTATTGTAGCTGTTAGAAGAAAAGATGGTGAAGATTTCAAGCAGTTTAACATAACAATAAACACTTTCAACAAGTCGCCCACTTTCACCGATAACTCATTCAAGTCAACAGAGTCAACACGTAGCTTCAAACGCATCAAGCGTGTGTTTGAATCGTCAGACGAAGACAGCCCTCCGCTTTGACAAGCTAAGTTAAGACTTCATTGACCTACCGATTTTGGATGCTTATTTCGTTATTTTCAAATGAACAAATTCATATTTAAAGTAGTAATAAATTATGCGATCGGTGTGTATACAATGAAGTAGAGAGAATAAGAGAAAAATATCAATGCCCTTCGAAGGATTCGAACCCACGTCTTCGGTATTCTAGTCCGATGTGTTAACCACTACACTACAAGGAACAACCACGCTGGTAACGCAGCCAGAATATGAAATGTAGGGTAATCGTGAGGATCCCAGAGCGATATTTTTTCTCATAGATAAGTTGAACACCGTAAATATGTACGCAGATAATAGACATAGTAAAGTAGTAATAAATTATGCGTTCGGTGTGTATACAATGAAGTAGAGAGAATATGAAGAGTTCTCTACTGGCCACTAGGGCCTGGACACGAGTTAGATACCGCTAACCGGCTCAGTAGGAGCGGCCATCCTGTTTACGTTAAGATCACGTTTTAGGACAGAACTATAATACAAGACTATTCAGCACCAGTATATCTTTATTTATGTAAGTTTTCCATTTATTATATGTGTAATCGTTTACTTCACATTTATCTATACATGTTTACTTTAAGTGCTATTATTTTATGGTGTACCATCCCCGCCAAAAATCGAACTTTCAATTTGACATTGTACTTTTTGGATTTTGGATAACATTTTCCATTCTTTGTTTGACTTTTCTTATTATGGGCAAAACATTTAGTATTGCAACATTGTACTGGTAAAACCTAACTTATACACCGCAAATTCTACCATGTCAGTTCTTTGTATAACCACTGTATCACTATGTTGTCACGCAACTTTCGACTCCGCAGACGTTCTGTAGGACCACAGCCGCTTGTGCTCTGCGGCTGCAGACACAGCCAATCCTGATGGCCCAGGCTGGTTCTGCATGGGTTGAACTGAATCTAAAGATGCAGACGATATACCAGATGCTGCCAATAATTAAACAAAAATACGGTTATAAAAGGTTTAGTGAAGAACAAATAAAACACATTTGTCTTGTGACTAGATTGCAATTGTGAATATGTCATATTATTTTCAAGATTTACGCACCTGATGATCCCTGTGTTCGGGTCAATCTATCTGCTACCCGTAGGAGTGTGTCTTTAACTTCGTTCAGTTCTTTTGAATTCATTTCAGCCGGATTTTAGCACGATTCAGAGGGTTTTCTGCGGAGTTTCAAGTTGTTCGACGAAGATTACCACGTGCGAGTAGAAAGGTCACCGAAGAGTAATGGTTAACGAATTGAAACCGGAGATCGCTGACATTTGATTCCCCTAGCTCCAAAAGTTGTCGACGATTTCAAGAGTACAATGTCAAATGAAAAGATTCAAAGTTGGACTTTATACAGTCGAAAGTTGCGTGACAACATAGTGATACAGTGGTATATACAAAGAACTGACATGGTAGAATTTGCGGTGTATAAGTTAGGATGTACAATGTACAATGTTGCAATACTAAATGTTTTGCCCATAATAAGAAAAGTCAAACAAAGAATGGAAAATGTTATCCAAAATCCAAAAAGTACAATGTCGAATTGAAAGTTCGATTTTTGGCGGGGATGGTACACCATATTATTTAGCTTAGATTTGATATATTTGTATCTTAGGACTCTATCATCGTTGTAGAATAAAATACTATCAGACATCGAGAAGCATCTCTTTCTTTATGATAGAGTCATGGTTGTAGTTGAATGTTCTGTTCCTAGCTGCACCTTTAAGACACAGGATGTCACAGACGCCGTCGCCGTTGCACTACTAAATAACCATGGGCTAGCACACAGAGACACTGCCACAACGCTCCAGGCCCCAGCGTCAAGAGGACCGAAACTAGATCGGCCGAAAGTAGACATCGGCATTTCAATAGAGGAATGGAACGTATTCGTCCGCCGTTGGGAAGTATTTCGCTCTGGGTCTGGCATAGACGATGCTTCAGCCCCATCTCAGCTCTTTCAGTGTGCTGGACCTGCATTGGGAGATAGCATCCTAAAGGCCAACCACAAGGCAACATCGGAATCCCTCGGAAATCTTCTCTCTGCTATGCGCTCACTGGCCTTCATCCCGGTTGCCACGTGCGTTTTACGCACCGAGTTGCTGCAATTACATCAGGAACGCGACGAGGCATTCCGTGCCTTCACAGCTCGGGCGCGAGGAAAGGCCGAAACCTGTGCCTACAGTACACGGTGCGAGTGCGGCAAAACCGTTAACTATACAGACCACATCCTCCGAGACGTCCTACTCAACGGCATTTACGACCCCGACATACGTCGCGAGGTACTCGGGAACAAAGACATCCTGCAGAAAGCGGTGAACGACGTTATTGCCTTGTTGGAAAACAAAGTAATGGCCCGAAATGCACTCCCACCATCAACCCTCTCTGGCATGTCATCATTCCAGCAACAACGAAGAACACAACCCTCTGCGGCCCCATCACATCCAGATCAAGCCAAAGAGGCAACTTGCCCCGACTGTAAGAGTCCCTTCAAAACCTTTACAGAAGGAGCGCGAGGATGGAACACCAAGCCCCATCAAGTGTGCATAAACTGCTACAGGGCCCGAAGACGAAAGCAACGCCAAAAACCCGCCAACATCCAGGCACTAGAATCTGAGCCCAAATCACAACAGTCAGCGTACACAGCACCCACAACAGTCATCGGCGCCGAAGAAGACAGCACTCTCAACGCTATAAACGGGACCTGACCATAACACATAGTACAATCCATAGGCCCCCATCAACGAGACTAGAGCATCACATATTCTCCCAGGGCGAATGGAGAAGAGCCCGTTTCAGAGAACTCCCCAGAGTGTCCGTCATCATCACCGTTGACGGACCAAACAACCGATCTCACAACCACTGCTTTAACAAGGAGGCAAGAATATCTGCAATCGCAGATACTGGCGCACAATCAGACCTCTGGTCCCTAGAGGAGTTCACTGCCTGTGCATTTTCCTTGATGACTTGCGACCAGTCAGTCTTGGCCTCTCAGCCGCCAACCGCTCCCCTATCGCCATTGAGGGTGCGTTCTTTGCCACACTAATAGCAGCCTCACGAGACGGTGCCAAAACAACCTGCCGCTCGATGGTGTATGTAAGCAGCTCCGTGCGAGACATGTACCTGTCCTACGAGTCACTGCTCAACCTCGACCTACTGGGCGAGCACTTCCCTACCAGAGAGAACACAGAGACACCCCTCAACGGCATACACGTCCACGACAGCGTCCATAAACCACAACAACCCTCATCCATCAACGCCAGTAGGTTTATCAACGATGGCTGTACTACGCCACCCAATGCCAACGACACAACGTGTTCATGCCCTCTGAGCACAGCCCCACCACAACGCCCCAACGAGCTACCATTTCCGTGCACCCCGGAAAACAATGAAAGAATGAAAGCCTGGCTCCTCGAACAATACCCTCCTCCGCGACGAGGCACTCGGTGTTGTCGAGCGAGTGCCGTATGGGGAACCGGTGACCTGGTGCCACCGCATGGTGGTCACTCGGAAGCACGACGGTTCACCCCGCAGGACTGTGGACCTATCACCCCTTAACAAGTTCTGCCAACGCGAAACTTTCGCCACTGATCTGGAACAACATTGGTGGAGAACGATTGACTTCCTGACCAGAGTCGGCCAGTCCGGCATCGTCCTCAACCCAGATAAGTTCCAATTTGCAGGGAAAAGTGTCAGCTTTGCGGGATTCCAGATATCGGACGCAACAATCGAACCGCTCCCCAAGTACCTGGATGCCATCCGCGACTTCCCCTTCCCAGAATCAACGACAGACATCAGGAGCTGGTTTGGCCTCGTCAACCAGGTGGCTAACTACGCACAGTTGCGAGACACAATGGCCGTATTCAAACCTTTTCTCAGCCCTCGATGTAAGTTCACGTGGTCCCAAGACCTGGAGGCAGCATTCCAACAGTCCAAAGAAGTCATCGTAGAAGCCATCCGGGAAGGTGTTGAAATCTTTGACATGCAACGGCGCACCTGCCTACGGCCTGATTGGTCCATGCAACCGCGGGATCGGTTACTTCCTGCTTCAGCAACATTGCAACTGCCCCTCCGGTATACCAGACTGCTGCCCAGGGGGATGGAAAATCATGCTAACAGGTTCAAGATTCCTTTCATCAGCAGAGCAGCGTTACGCAGCCGTCGAAGGTGAGGCACTTGCTGTCGCTTGGGGCCTCGAACAAACACGATATTTTACGCAAGGATGTGACAACCTTGTGATAGTAACCGACCATAAGCCACTAGTAAAAATCTTCGGTGACCGCACACTAGACGAAATATCGAACTCCCACCTGTTCCGACTAAAGCAGCGCACCCTACCGTGGCCCTTCGAGATTGTCCACAGACCCGGGAAAACCAACCACGCCGCTGACGCCACTTCAAGACACCCCTCACCATCGAGCTCCGAGAACCACTACTCACTCGGTAAACCAAGCGAACCTGACCTAGCAGAATCAGCGCTGATGTCTACAATCCGCGAAGACGCTCAAGGCCTCAGTGCAATATCGTGGTCCCTCCTAGCACAGGAAACAGCTAAAGATGAATCCCTCTACCACGCTCTCCGTCTCCTCGAGCAAAACGGCAATATAGACAGCAAAGACCCTACCTTAACCAGTCTCTCCCCAATCAGCGAATCCATCTATATCCAAGAAGGTGTCCTGCTGTACAACGACCGCGTCATTGTTCCCTCCTCCCTACGCCAAGGGATCCTCCAGCACCTCCACGCTGCCCACCAAGGGGCCTCCATGATGGAACAGCGTGCCCGTGCCATCGTCTACTGGCCTGTGCTATCAAAGGACATTCAGGACACCAGAGAAAGATGTGCCGACTGCAACCGCAATGCCCCGTCACAAGCGGCCACACCCCCTCTACCCTCGCCACCACCATCCACCCCCTTCGAAGCGATCTTTGCAGACTTCTTCGACCACGGGGGTTTCCAATACCTTGTCGTCGGAGACCGCCTCTCAGGTTGGGTAGAGGTTCTACGCTCAACAGCTGGCACCGATCTTGGAGGATCAGCAGGCCTGGTCCATCATTTACGCAGATTCTTCGCTACGTTCGGCGTCTAAGAGGAACTTGGAAGTGATGGTGGCCCAAAGTTCACAGCAGGTAACACTCAAAACTTCCTCCGCTCCTGGAACGTGCGACACCGCGTGTCCTCAGTAAGCTTCCCCCAGTCCAATGGGAGAGCGGAGGTCCACTGGTCCAACCGGGAACCTCGACCATGACCGCTTCTTGCGTGCAATCCTACAGCTGCGAAACACGCCCGACCGCGACTGCAGCTTATCACCCGCACAAATAATCTTTGGTCGTCCACTACGAGACTCACTTACCTTTGTAAGTCGACTACAAAAGTTCTCAAACCCCAACGTCCGACCACTATGGCGTCAGGCTTGGATAGCGAAGGAAGAAGCCTTGCGCACAAGGATGTCCCGCACAACCGAGTCCTTGAGAATCCACTCGAGACCACTTCGCCCACTAACCCCTGGCGACAGAGTCTTCCTTCAAAACCAGCATGGCCCAAACCCAACTAAGTGCGACCGATCTGGCTTTGTAGTTGAATCCCTGAAGAACGACCAATACAGAGTGAAAGTAGATGGATCGGGACGGCTGACACTGCGCAATCGTCGATTCCTGAGAGCTTACACACCAGTCCACCCGACAGTCCCGCAGCAGACAGTATCCCCGCCGCCGTCCCTAGGAAGAAGCCAGGAGCAGGAGCACATACTGATACCCACAGACAAGGGACCACTTGAAGAGGCCTGTGAGCTACCACATGTGCCACATCCCCAAACGTTCCTCAACCCATCGTCTCCACACTCCCCCAATCACCAGCCACCGAGGGACCACAACCAGACGTCAGTCCCCCAGAAAACCCGTTGACCCAGGCACCTCCATACAGACGCCCTACACGTGACAGAAGGACACCACGGCGCTATGAGCCCGAGACAGGCACCTGGGTTAGAAACTGAGTCCAGTAATTCTGACTGCCCAGTCAGAGATTCCAGGACTGGGGGGGGATGAAGAGTTCTCTACTGGCCACTAGGGCCTGGACACGAGTTAGATACCGCTGACCGGTAATGTCTATTATCTGCGTACATATTTACGGTGTTCAACTTATCTATGAGAAAAAATATCGCTCTGGGATCCTCACGATTACCCTACATTTCATATTCTGGCTGCGTTACCAGCGTGGTTGGTCCTTGTAGTGTAGTGGTTAACACATCGGACTAGAATACCGAAGACGTGGGTTCGAATCCTGCTAAGGGCATTGATATTTTTCTCTTATTCTCTCTACTTCATTGTATACACACCGATCGCATAATTTATTACTACTTTAAATATGAATTTGTTCATTTGAAAATAACGAAATAAGCATCCAAAATCGGTAGGTCAATGAAGTCTTAACTTAGCTTGTCAAAGCGGAGGGCTGTCTTCGTCTGACGATTCAAACACACGCTTGATGCGTTTGAAGCTACGTGTTGACTCTGTTGACTTGAATGAGTTATCGGTGAAAGTGGGCGACTTGTTGAAAGTGTTTATTGTTATGTTAAACTGCTTGAAATCTTCACCATCTTTTCTTCTAACAGCTACAATAAATTCAATGATATATCCATTAAGCTCTTCTTGCTTGGTTTTCTCGACTCTTCTCGTTTCATTTTTGGAGTTGAGAAACTCAGTCAGCAAACTTACATCTCTTCGTGTCTTCGAAAGAGAGTTTCTGTTTTTTTGTTCTTCGATAAACTTGTCTTTATGTTTGTCTAGAGACACAAACCAGTTCTTGATTGCTCAGCCATCCTCATAAATATCTCCTAGATCTTTTTTAGATAAGTTTAATTTGAACTACGAACAACTTGAACACACTGAAAATATTTAAAAGCTGATCGACAAAGCTACCGGCGATGACCGCGAAAACACGATTCGCCTCGACAGTGGTTTGCGATTGGACGAAACGCTTTTTTCACGCGTGACTAATCGTTGCGCTTCTCTGATTGGCTAAAAAGAGTCGCGAACTTGCTTTTCACACAGTTACCAAAGTAACGGTTTGCAAAGCTATTTGTGAGTAATTAACATGTACTTATATAATAGACACTGAAAAGAAGATAGTACTGTGCATTGAGGCTCTTTTTGCAATATTATAGACCTTTTTGACAGATACGGCAGGCATCTTGAATTATATGGGTTGCCATGGGGGAAAACATGTAAAAAAACATAGAGGAGAACTAGTTGCATTTATATCCCAAATTGTTTGATTAGAACAATAGAATTCAAGATGGCCACCACCATTGGTAAAAAAGTCTAATTAGTTGTAGAACCCGAATGCCCTATGAGTCAATAGCCCATAAGACTGAAGGCTATTCACTCATAGGCAATGAGGGCGGGAAGAATTTTTTTTTGTCAAATCCAACTAGTCGGTCAAATATATTGATAAAAACAAGTTTTAAAATATTTTAAGTAAATTTCATGCTTTGGCTTTCATAGCTGGTACTTTTCTCTACTGGTAGACTAAAATACCCTAGAAATAGCTCATCCAATCAGAATGCATCGTTGATGATAGAACACTAATTGGATTTGGCTAAAAGAAAATAGTGGGTACGAGGGGGGGGGGGGGGGGGGTGTGAGTAATAGGGGTGCCTCATATTATAATTTGCATGGCCATTACAGCAAAAATCTTGGAAACAAATTGAAGCTAAAAGAAGTTAAAAATATAATTAATAGTCATGACATTTTTGGCCTTGAAATTAGAAGGCTATAAATACTATACAAAATGTCGTGACAAAACAGGGAACCGCCATGCTGGAGGAATAGTATTATATATAAACAATAGAATCAGCAAGGGCGTTTCCTATATACCGACAGTAGATATGAAATGAGAGTTCTGCACCACTCGAGTGAGGTACCATTGAGGTACCACATTCCAGAGATGACGTTATAGCTATTCTGAGTGAGGTACGTTCCAGTGAGGTAGGGGGAGGGGTGGTCAGTTATATTTATTCTTAGTTGACTGGATTGCATAGATATAGAATGGCGGTTCTGCATCACTCGAGTGAGGTACCATTGTTCTACGCCACTCGAGTGAGGTACCATTGAGGTACCACATTCCAGAGATGACGTTATAGCTATTCTGAGTGAGGTACGTTCCAGTGAGGTAGGGGGGGGGGGGAGGGGTGGTCAGTTATATTTATTCTTAGTTGACTGGATTGCACCACATCCTAGAGTTTACGTCAAAGTTTAATCCTGATAAAAGTTTTTCATTATTCATAAAAACTACTTTTTCTACCTCGAAGTCTTAAAGGATTAGTTTAGGCTTTTGTTTTACCCTAATTGAGTTCTAAGAAGTTGGCTCATCAAAAAACAAACAATTAGATGACTTGCCCAAGGAACAACAACAAACATGTTTTCTAAAAATATATATATATAGTTTATTCATAAAACGCTCAATGCATGTGAATACAAAAAAGTTTAGCTCTTTTCATTATTTAACCAAGTATGATATTTTGATTGTCAGTATATATTTGTTCAATAGAAACACCCGTCACAATAGAGGACTGTGTTTTGCATAATTGCCGAGTTAATCACATGAATCAACTACTAGATATCAAGACCACGTTTGTAAACAATAGAAGACTCAACAAACACAGTATTTTGATTGATTTTCATAGTTCAGTCACTACAGCTAAACTCCGAACTAAACATTTTGCCAGTCGGGTATCGACTTGGCTATCGCTCTCAATCTTTTTTTTCTACTTTATACTAAAAACGTTTTTACAATCATAGGAGGCTATCAGAGTCTGCGTCAGAGAATAACTGAATCATTCGTTATGCACTGCAGGATTTTGAGTCATAACAAGAGGTTTTAGCGTATTTGATTTTAAAGAAAGTGTATGCATTAAATTACAGTCTTCGCAACGATAAGACATTTGTTTTGTATTTTTGGCACTGATAGCAAAAGGGTGTGTGCAAACGTCACACACGACTAATTCGTTTTGAGAACTGTGATACGCTTCGTGCCAACAACAATTCGGGCATTGTGCCACTGATATCTTAAAAAACGATATATTTTTAAGCTGGAGCTATTTATGATTCCGTACAAGGCTGTTAAAAATACTATTATAGGCTCGGCCCGGCTCGGCTCGGCTCGTAGGCTCGGCTCGGCTCGGCTCGGCTCGGCTCGTAGGGTCGGCTCGGCTCGTAGGCTCGGCTCGGCTCGTAGGCTCGGCTCGGCTCGTAGGCTCGGCTCGTAAGTAATTTAATGATTTTTGGACGATGTATGTTGGTCGATGAGAGGTCGATGTGGGGTCGATAAGAGGTCGATGTGGGGTCGATGAGAGGTCGATGTGGGGTCGATGAGAGGCCGATGAGAGGTCGATGTAGGGTCGATGCGGGGTCGATGTAGGGTCGATGACAATATACACTAGAATCTAGTAGTAGATTCTACACTAGATTCTACACTAGATTCTACACTAGATTCTACACTAGATTCTACTACTAGATTCTACTACTAGATTCTACTACTAGATTCTACTACTAGATTCTACTACTAGATTCTACTACTAGATTCTACTACTAGATTCTAGTGTAGATAGTAGATCTAGTATGTAGATTCTACACTAGATTCTACTACTAGATTCTACTACTAGATTCTACACTAGATTCTACTACTAGATTCTACTACTAGATTCTACTACTAGATTCTACTACTAGATTCTAGTGTAGATAGTAGATCTAGTATGTAGATTCTACACTAGATTCTACTACTAGATTCTACTACTAGATTCTAGTGTAGATTCTACTACTAGATTCTACTACTAGATTCTAGTGTAGATTCTACTATCTACACTAGATTCTACACTAGATTCTACTACTAGATTCTAGTGTAGATTCTACACTAGATTCCACACTAGATTCTAGTGTAGATTCTACTACTAGATTCTACTACTAGATTCTACTACTAGATTCTAGTGTAGATTCTACTACTAGATTCTACACTAGATTCTACACTAGATTCTACTACTAGATTCTAGTGTAGATTCTACTACTAGATTCTACTACTAGATTCTACACTAGATTCTACACTAGATTCTACACTAGATTCTACTACTAGATTCTACTACTAGATTCTACACTAGAATCTAGTGTGGAATCTAGTGTAGAATGTAGAATCTACACTAGAATCTAGTGTGGAATCTAGTGTAGAATCTACACTAGAATCTAGTAGTAGAATCTAGTGTAGAATCTAGTAGTAGAATCTACACTAGAATCTAGTAGTAGAATCTAGTAGTAGAATCTACACTAGAATCTAGTAGTAGAATCTAGTAGTAGAATCTAGTGTAGAATCTACATACTAGATCTACTATCTACACTAGAATCTAGTAGTAGAATCTAGTAGTAGAATCTAGTAGTAGAATCTAGTAGTAGAATCTAGTAGTAGAATCTAGTAGTAGAATCTAGTAGTAGAATCTAGTGTAGAATCTAGTGTAGAATCTAGTGTAGAATCTAGTGTAGAATCTACTACTAGATTCTAGTGTATATTGTCATCGACCCTACATCGACCCCGCATCGACCCTACATCGACCTCTCATCGGCCTCTCATCGACCCCACATCGACCTCTAATCGACCCCACATCGACCTCTTATCGACCCCACATCGACCCCACATCGACCTCTCATCGACCAACATACATCGTCCAAAAATCTTTAAATTACTTACGAGCCGAGCCTACGAGCCGAGCCGAGCCGAGCCTACGAGCCGAGCCGACCCTACGAGCCGAGCCGAGCCGAGCCGAGCCGAGCCGAGCCGAGCCGAGCCGAGCCTACGAGCCGAGCCGAGCCGAGCCGAGCCGAGCCGAGCCGAGCCGAGCCGAGCCGAGCCGAGCCGAGCCGAGCCTATAATAGTATTTTTAACAGCCTTGTACGGAATCATAAATAGCTCCAGCTTAAAAATATATCGTTTTTCAAAATATCAGTGGCACAATGCCCGAATTGTTGTTGGCACGAAGCGTATCACAGTTCTCAAAACGAATTAGTCGTGTGTGACGTTTGCACACACCCTTTTGCTATCAGTGCCAAAAATACAAAACAAATGTCTTATCGTTGCGAAGACTGTAATTTAATGCATACACTTTCTTTAAAATCAAATACGCTAAAACCTCTTGTTATGACTCAAAATCCTGCAGTGCATAACGAATGATTCAGTTATTCTCTGACGCAGACTCTGATAGCCTCCTATGATTGTAAAAACGTTTTTAGTATAAAGTAGAAAAAAAAGATTGAGAGCGATAGCCAAGTCGATACCCGACTGGCAAAATGTTTAGTTCGGAGTTTAGCTGTAGTGACTGAACTATGAAAATCAATCAAAATACTGTGTTTGTTGAGTCTTCTATTGTTTACAAACGTGGTCTTGATATCTAGTAGTTGATTCATGTGATTAACTCGGCAATTATGCAAAACACAGTCCTCTATTGTGACGGGTGTTTCTATTGAACAAATATATACTGACAATCAAAATATCATACTTGGTTAAATAATGAAAAGAGCTAAACTTTTTTGTATTCACATGCATTGAGCGTCTTATGAATAAACTATATATATATACAATGTGTCTATCTGGGATATCGTATACGATCTCATGAGATCGTACACGATATCATATCCAACACGTTCATTCTGATCGTACACGATCAGTTTCGTTGTGTGTAAATAATCGTACACGATTCAGATTTGATATCGTACACGATCAGTTTCGTTGTGTGTAAATAATCGTACACGATTCAGATTTGATATCGTACACGATTTTATTTATAATCGTACACGATATAGTTTTGGATTTTGTACACGTTTCGGGATAAATAAATTTAGGGCTCCCAAACGCGCATGACTATGGATATAACATCACTGGTGACGTAATGATAATGATCATTCGTCTATAAAAACGGACTAAAGGAATAAAACATAGATGGGACTAGAGGGATGAAACATAGATGGGACTAGAGGGATGAAACATCTGTGGGAATAGAGGGATGAAACATCTGTGGGAATAGAGGGATGAAATATAGATGGGACTAAAGAAATAAAACATATATGGGACTAGAGGGATGAAACATCTGTGGGACTAGAGGGACGAAACATCTGTGGGAATAGAGGGATGAAATATAGATGGGACTAAAGAAATAAAACATATATGGGACTAGAGGGATGAAACATCTGTAGAAATAGAGGGATAAAACATCTGTGGGACTAAAGGAATGAAACATCTGTGGGAATAGAGGGATGAAACATCTGTGGGACTAGAGGGATGAAACATCTGTGGGAATAGAGGGATGAAACATCTGTGGGAATAGAGGGATGAAATATAGATGGGACTAAAGAAATAAAACATATATGGGACTAGAGGGATGAAACATCTGTGGGAATAGAGGG
This sequence comes from Actinia equina, assembly GCA_011057435.1. NCBI lineage: Eukaryota > Metazoa > Cnidaria > Anthozoa > Actiniaria > Actiniidae > Actinia > Actinia equina. The sequence continues at coordinate 213,446 of WHPX01000536.1, forward strand.
CTGAAACATCTGTGGGACTAAAGGAATGAAACATCTGTGGGAATAGAGGGATGAAACATCTGTGGGAATAGAGGGATGAAACATCTGTGGGACTAGAGGGATGAAACATCTGTGGGAATAGAGGGATGAAACATCTGTGGGACTAGAGGGACGAAACATCTGTGGGAATAGAGGGATGAAATATAGATGGGACTAAAGAAATAAAACATATATGGGACTAGAGGGATGAAACATCTGTGGGAATAGAGGGCTGAAACATCTGTGGGAATAGAGGGATGAAACATCTGTGGGAATAGAGGGATGAAACATAGATGGGACTAAAGGGATAAATACCGGATAAGACATAGCTTATTGAAGAAAGTTACCATAAAAAGTTTTATTGTGCCAATTGCTAATCCTTTCAAGTTGATTTAATTCACCATATACTGTTCATACCTTTACGAACATAGCTTATTTTTATTATTATTCTTCGCACTCGGAAACCAAATGCATTTTTGTATGTTATCCAATCAGACAAATTCGAATGTCGCGCTAAATACACAAAAACTTCTCACAGGTTTCTTGTCGTTTTTGACTTCATATCGCGTCAAACATATCGCGTCAAACATACTTGACAAGCTGTTCTGCTAGGAAGTGCTGTTCTGCTAGTAAGACCCCAATCCCCTTTACATGATCGTATTATGATTATTATGCCTGTCTCGTTAGTTATAGAGGTTTGCTTTTTAGTTCTTATTAAAGTTAATAAACAAATAAATGAACAAAACATTCAAACACACAAAAGAACGAACTAACGAACGAACGGGACGACCGAACAAACGAACAAAAGAACGACTGAAGAGTACTAGCTCTGAATAATACTAGTATTATTCCCTAGCAAGTTATGCAAAGCAATTGACGAACACAAGTTGACCGCTGCGCTACTACTAGATCTGAGCAAGACTTTTGACAGCATACAACATGAGATTTTTAATACATGGAGTCCCACAGCGCTCTATATTAGGGCCGCCGTTATGTAACGTCTATATGAACGGCCAATCTCCAACGAGGATATAGACAGGACATGTAAGTAAACATTTGAATGACTTAATATCCGTTGCATCGTTGTGTTGTGCCAATCGACTCCTAATCAACCCTACCAAGATCAAGTTATGATCATTACAACTGTTAAAACGTACCGCTCTACCTTATCGACAATCATTTTTTATTCTTTCAATTATAATGAGCAAAACAATTATTTTTATTGTCTTCAACGTTTGTTGTGCTTTCTTATTCTATTGGAATATCGGAAAAACATAGTTAAATTACCTAAACTATGAGAAGATATTTTCATTATTTTCCGTTGTGCATTATTTTTATAGGAAAAATTGAGTAGAATTCAGACTTTTATATGTACGAGTGATGTTTGAAAGCTTTCAAAATTGGAGGCGAGTTCTTTTAATAATAATAATGGTAATAATAATAATAATAATAATAATCTTTATTTCACTCTAAAAAAACATACATCCTAGATTACAATATAACTATAAGAATATATAACTAAAAAGAGTTTAAACAAAATACTATTATAGTAAAACCTATCTATACCGATCTATCCCATAAGATAATAAATGATAATATAAATAAAACTGTATTCCAAAAGAATAACTGTATGCACCTATACATAACAATTATTAAATCTTTAATCATCATCATCATCATCATCATCATCATCATCATCATCATATAAAAGCTGAAATAGTTGACTAAAAACCCATGAAAATGACCCCCAAAAATGTTTGCATAATATCATGCAGCCCCTCATTTTTGGTTGAACAAAAAGGTATCGCCCCTTCCCATTAGTACCAGCCCCCCCTTCCTGTAAAAAATGGCCAGTCCCCTATTAGTAAACCAACTATAGCTTTCACATTTGCTTTCTCAATTCTCTCCGCCATTTTTTTTTTTAACGCTATCGAAGTATAAAATAGATGGCTCTGATTGGTCAGTTATAACTACCGTGATTCGAGCTTTGTGTTTACCCCCCCTCCCCTGGGTTAACCCTCCCCCCCTGGGTTGAAAAGAAACAGAATCAATACATACATAGTGCAGACCTCCTAAGCAAAGCATTTGGAATTCAGTCGAGTAAATAGTCTAAAATGTAAGGTCAACAATTTTAGAACTCTCGAATTCTCAATTGAAAGGAAAACACAGAATATATTTCCATTACAAAGCTAGCCGGACTATAGCTGCAGTCCTTTTTTATCTCATGAGCTAGTTTCAAAACATAACTTCAATAATAACTTTAAAACATCTCAATAATGAATAGATGTGAAAATTGACGGGTGGAAAAGTTAAGTTATGTCCACCGTTAACAATTATAACTATTATATTATCAATATTAATTCTTGTCTGATCATTTCCCATTAAATGCTTATTATATCAAAAACGAGCCCGCGACAGCCATTTTCTCTTTTCAGATTTTGGAAGCATTAAATTTCAATTCGGAAAATCGAAATTTTTAAAAAAGTTTATTTTTTCCCCAAAAAGTACGTAGGCAGTCAACCTAGTTTGAGTAAACAGTAACTGAGTAAGCTTCCTTTTTGGAAAATTATAGAATTTTTAATGGAGTTACGAAAAATTCTACGCGTTATTTTCGCGATGTTAAGAATGTTTGTTTGATAATTTTTTTATTATTAATTCGTGTAAATTACACTGGAACTTTTTCTATATCGATATTTAGTATTTGACTGAAAATTACGATGAAATACCTCAGAGGACATAATTGACATATTTTCCATATCCTTATTAGTCAATATAATGTTTAATATGATAATAATAGTTTAATAATTAATAACACCTTACAATGGAAGAGGTAATACATGAACAAGTTATATAATCATAAATAGAAGTACAATAAGAATATAATAATAGTTTGAAAATCATCTTTAATATATGGCTAGTTTTTTATACCAGAGTGAAAACAAAGGAATTTGCATGAAATTGTGCTATTTAGTATTAATAAAGTTTCACGGTTATATTGTTTTCCCTCTATTGGGGATGGTTTATGTAGTATAGGGGAATCATTGAGGCAAAGTTTTCAAAAGGGCTATCTTCGCCTCTAAAATCTCTCCACATTTGTTCGTCCAAAAAGCTTTGCAGGTTACTGGGTCTTATACCCTTCCTGGTTTTTATTTTGGTTTTCAGACGGTTCCATGCCGATTCAATCTCTTGTGTGTGTACTCCCGTTACAGGGTCCACAAAATTATCAGCATGAGTCACCACCCTGTGGCATATAATGTTGGGCGCATACTGTCTTAAGTTGCAGTACACTGCACTGTCGTCAGTGTGCAGTTCGCTATTAGGCATCAACACCGTTCGAATAATTGGCATCAAGGTTGCCCTATTCCTCTTTTCGACGACTTGGAAATATCCCCGGCAAGGCGATTTTTCAGTGGTTATTATACCAAAAACCCAAGTATCTTGCTGGCTTCGTCTTCCCCGCTGTGCCTATACATTATTAATAAAATGGGCTTAGAAATGTGTTTACAAATTGTGGGGAGGGGGGGGGGGGGGGGAGGTGTTTACAGAAGACTTTCCGGAAAACCATTGCTTGCGTTAATAATAATAATAATGATAATAATAATGACAATAATAATAATAATAATAGTAATTTAATCACTTATTATTCGCGCATTGCATTAATAATATATGTAACTATTTTTAAAACTATCTACAAATAGAATGAAGATATAACTAGCTAAAAACTTGTGTGAGCTGCATCGGTGTTTCTAATGAAACAGTAATGATAAAAAGGTAAATCATACACCGTGAAAAAGATGAAAAAACTTACTGAAGTTTCGGACGCTAGTCCTTCGTCGGAGTAAAAGAGAAAGAAGTGGTAGAAAGGAGTGTATATAAGATAGAATAAGACAAAAGAAACCAATGAGAACAAGGTAGGCAAGAAAACAAAAACAAACAATTAAAAGAAAAAAGAAAAGGTTAGTTAAAAGTAAAGCGTTCATTAATCCCGTTGGGACTAAGAGTGCCCAATAGATTAATAAGCCGCATTTCTTTGGTCTTGCGACAACCATTGTTGCCGTTAAGCAAAGAAAGATCGAAAACAATGAAGTCAGAAAGAGAATGATTAGCTAGATTAAAATGCCGGGAAACTGGTTTGGTGGGATCGTTATTGCGAATATCGTAAAGATGATTGCAAATGCGGTCACCAAGACGGCGGCCAGTCTCGGTACATTTAATACAGTATACGACATTAGGAGTGGTACAAACAAAATGGTCAGTGATGCTAACAGTGGATTTAGGACCAACAACAGAAGTGTGAGAAGCTATGTGAGGACAAGTGTAACAACGTTTACGAGAACAGCAAAAAGTACCAGGTTCTTTGTTAGAGGGAAGAACTCCCTAGACCAAGAAAGAACGAAGATTACGATCACGTTTATAAGAAAAAAGAGGGCGGTTGTTGAAAATAGCAGAAGTGCGAGTATCAGAGTCAAGCAGAGAAAAGTTGCGGTTAACAATGGGTTTAATGGAATTATTAATAGGATGATACGTGAGAGTGAAAGGAATGCGATCATTAGAGGGACGAGTGTGAGGAGTGAGAGCGGTGGTACGATCAATAGTAGAAACAATAACATACTTAACACCAAACTTACCAAAATTCAGGTTTTCTGGAGGGGCATATGCCGCCCCATTGTTTTCCTGGTCTTGCGTTTACATGGGGCAAGTATTAAACCTTTGCTAGATCTTAAGTTATAACTCCCCTTATCTTTTATGTTTATAAGCTCAAAAATGTGATGTTACTTTATTGGGCCTTAATTTTTTATGTGAATGTTAAAAAGCTGTCGTTTAATTATTAAGCACCAAACATTCCCCTTGCCGCTTACCTTAGATTTGTGATTAAATTTACTTTCATCACACTTGCAAACGGTGTTTGGACCTCCAAACGGGTAAATTGGTCTCCTTACGAGATCCAACGAGCACACACTTCTCAATGCCTTGAAAACCCGGCCAACTAAATGTGGAGTTACACCCAACATGACCGCTGTTCGTTTCTGTGATTCTTCAACCGACCAGAAGTATAGAAGCTTCGTTAGGATAGTCATTTTTGTTCTTGGAAACATCTCCCAAAAGCTATTAGTTCGTAGACTTCTTTTCTTCTCACATAATCTACATTTCCTAGGGTGAAATTAAAAGAGAAATGGATCGCATTTGGTTATTTTTTCCTCTTTTTACCGTATAAAAACTATGAATACTTCATAAAATAGTTGAAAAATCAATGACAAAAATGATAGATTCTATATCGACAGATAGAATAGATACATTTAAGTAGCTCAAAAAGTGACTTTAAGGTGGCTGCCTACTTTTGAACGTTCGAATTGAGCCCACGATGAGCGCGCGCTCAAAAACCGCTGAAAAATCTACAATATTTTATTGAAGGACCATACGCGTTTTGAGCTTCAACAGGGCAAAACCCTCAAATTTTGCACGGGACTCTATATTTTTTAATGGCTCATTCGAAAAAACTCTCAAAAATCTATGTTATATCAACATCTTAGAAAAAGTTTAAATCAGCAACACATGAAAAAATAGATTTTCGTAGAGATTTTTGTTCGACTTTATGAGATTTTTAAGAGCACCGAAACTACAAAATATAAAAAAACAATTTATCTTTTTGTCTTTTTGTTGAAAATATCCATGTATTATTGTAGAATGATTGACTAGCCTTCATTTGTGCAATCATATAGTCTACAAATAACTTTGATCTTATGGATCTTATTTTTTTCCTAATCACTTCCGGTGGCGCAGATTTTACTCCAAAAGCTCGTCCGTAGGCTTCCATTAAATGCTGATTATCTCGAAAACAAGCTCGGGACACCCAATTTTTCTTTCCAGATTTGGAATCAGCATTAAATTTCAATTCGGAAAATCGATGTTTAAAAAAAAGTTTAAATCAATTTTCAAAAGTAGGCAGTCACCTTAAGTAAATAAAACATGACGAGGTCTTCTACGTTGATGATTTTGTTTCTTTTTAGTATAAAAAAATTAATTATATCAAATAATGTATACCTTATATTTTATGGAATGCATGACTAAACAACAGAGGTCTAACATAACTTAAGGATTAAAAACCTACCACAGATATCCATCCACATGCTCGTTCTCTCTAGCGTTGAGTTCCATATGTATATTGCATGACTGACAATATAGTGTATGGATTATCCTCATTTGAATTAACCAGTCAATAATATCTAGGCATGGCTTATCCAAAAGGTTACACAACTCGAATAGATTCATAATAACTTTGATACTATTGTCATATCTGATGGCGAAAGTTTTGCTTTTAAAGATAGAAAAAGACGTGAAAACAGATACCTCGATGATCCTATTTCAATTTTTGTATAAAGCACATATCAAGTAACCGGAAGTGTAGTTATGCCATACAAATGAGATCGATTATCGATGACAAGATTTAATTTCTTTGGTCTGAATGACATTTTGGACATAGTAAAGTAGTAATAAATTATGCGTTCGGTGTGTATATAATGAAGTAGAGAGAATAAGAGAAAAATATCATATGCCCTTGGCAGGATTTGAACCCACGTTTTGGAGTTGAGAGTCGAGGGTACTAAGTATTTGCATCAATAAGTTACAAAGTATATTATGCGATTACCCGACAAGTTAAAGAAAACAAAACCACTGACAAGCTTTCGTATCTTGTTACAGCGTAGGATAGAGAAAGTAACAACAAAAACAAAAATATTATTGGTTCAATATTATTGAACCTCGACAGTTAACGATAATTTCATCAAATTATGAGTAAAAAGTGCAAGCAGCTCGTTTTTTCTTTTTGTATTGTCATTTTCATATCTATTTGTCATTCACGAGAATAACTCCAATTATGTTTTCGTTTCATTCAACAGAGTATTTTATTGTAAAGTATTACAATAAAATACTCTGTTGAATGAAATTGTTTTATTGTTTGCTGGCATACTATATATAGTTGCTTAATACACTGATAACTGTAAATATACGCAGAAATGTTACTGTGCATACCACACTATAGTTGAACTTACATCAAAAAACTCACACGATCGATCGATAACCATAACGCCCATAATCTGTAAAGCTGTGTAAATTTTCTTTTCTCTTCTGGTGTCTTATAACTTATAGAAGAAAGTGGTGCTGATTGGGGGAATTGACGGAGTCCGTCTTCTTTTTGTAAACCCATTATGAAATTAGTGTTGAAATATATCCATAAGAAAATGTTTGCCATAACGAGGATTAAGAAATCAAAATTTAACCATGAATTAAACTTTAATATATTCGACTAATTGTATGTCGACCCTGAAAATTATGACGCCATCTGGAAGGGTGCTTGGCACACATCTTCCCACCATCTTTCCTTCCTTTACATGACAAATACTGCCATTATTTATCAGCTGAACGTCGTCGTTGCAGGTGAGTCTGCAATTTAGAAAATATAAAAGTCAATGAGCAAATGAATTAGTGTATGGGTCAATGGATGGATGGATGGATGGATGGATGGATGGATGGATGGATGGAAAAAATGTGGTGTAATACTAATAGCGTTTATTACTTACGTGATTCGAGCATTGATTGGCTCATACGATGATAACAGCTGAAGGTATAACCTTCCCTTTCCTACATAAAATAGAAATCTCCATTTTTTCCCTTCTCTAATCAATTCGTTGCTGGTAACGGGAATTCCTTCCCTTTTGGATCTTTCCAGGCTTGCATGCTCACTTATTTCCCAAGTGTAGGCCCATGCTTCTATGATATTTTCTTTTAAATGATTACGGATTTTGTTGGGCTGAAATTAAAAAAAGAACAACATGCCATTGTCATTACCGACTATTTTCTTAGTTCAGCATAATAAAATCGCATACTGGAAATTTTTAGTTTAATCTTTCTTCTGCGTGGCGTAAAGGATTTACACTACTCACCTGGTTCATTATTGCCGACATAAGCGTATTATTCAAACCACGAAGAAGAACATTGTGGTGGCCCAGAGAAGAAATGGAGTGGAGTTTGAGCTTCTGTCTAGTACCAATGTAGGTACAGCCTTGTACTGCGCACTTGTCGGCTCGCTGACTGCAGTTCCGCATATGCAAGACACTTTCACACCTGAATAGAACATAAGTGGGTTACGAATGATTTATGTAAACTTTAAAACAACACACTACTTCAGCACAGCCAACTAGAGGCAAAAGTGTAGCATAATAAAGTGTAGCATAATAAACATTTTAACAGTGAGCTGTCAACTAGTATAGCGTGATTTGATTGGTAATTGATTTCGGTAGGCCAAGTTATGGTTGTTTAACTTAGGTGTAATTTCCTGAATTTTGCGACTTTTATCGCTCTTTTTACCGTGTAAACGCTCGACTATCAATCAAATTAAACTAGCTTAGAATTGCTTCTGTATTGTTACCATTGGCATTTCCGGATTTTTTTCTTTAGGAGGTTTAAATTTTCCTGCTAGAAACGCACCCAGTGTAAACCACAATCGAAACGCAAATAAATAAATAATAACACCTAAACTTGATATAGTTTGCTCCAAACTTAATTTTTAATTGTGATCTATGATGGTTTACGATAAAGTATGATAGATGGATGAATGAATTTTTTCCCCCCTCAATCTAATATTATATTCCCAGTATAGTACGCTCATGGGTTGTCAATACATACATTTTTGTGGTGTGTCTGTCGTCGATGGACCAGTAATAAGGGCAGAAGACTTGGCGGTGTTGGCATTTATCTTTTTTGTGCTCCTGCATTACATTGTGGGGGATTTGGCTTTGGCATTCCCCACACTTCTCTAGCCTAAAGAGGCATGTCTTTTGATGGCCGTCCATCAATTCTCTTTTACAAGAAAAGCTACATCCTTCAGCATGAAAGGCGCATTTAATATCGCGGTATTGACAGATGCCAGAGTGCGCCTCGTGCTCCTCAACTTTACCCTTCCACGGACATTCCTGGATTTTGCACATTGATTGAAGGCTCAAAAGTAGTTTTTTGAGCATGATGTTACTTGGCACATCACTTCTTTCTATTATCGTCCTGCATGATGGACATTTTCTTAAATTAAAGGATCCTTCAATAATTCTCTTAACACAAGGAGCACAGAAAGTATGCCCACATGGCAGGACTTTGGGGTCATTCATGAGACTATAGCTGTAAATAGAAAAAAAACAATATGAAGTTATACTCAAAAAGGGCGTTCATAAGGCTAGATCCGATAAACGGGGGGAAAAAAGTACAGCTGTAATAAACTTGCGATAACATACCAGACTTCACAAAGTAAATAACAGTGGGTCCTGTCTGTTATGATGCAATCATGGTAAATCCATCTAGCGTCTTCCGTATTCATCATTTAAAGTAGGCGAAGTAAGAACTGAAGTTTTCAGCTTTTGCTGAAAGGTTTTTAAGAAATATTTAAGACAATCCTGTGAAAAATTAAATGAACTCGTAAATTGAAAAAACAACGCGGATAGCTGAAAAGATAAGTGGTTTAATATTATATCACACCGACCAGGAAAACGTCATGAATACTCCTTTGTATTAACTTCCGTTCGACAAACTGACGTTACTTATCGTATTTGACACGCCTTTCAAACTGTGATCACAGTCCAAGTTAGGGTTGCAAATACTCTACCATCATGTCCGATATCGGCTCTGACGTCGAGCAAACTGCGGAAGAATTCGAACAACAAATTCGAGTCAGAAATGCTCAAAATACGAGAAGAAATAACCGAGCACTGAAGAGAAAGTTTGTCGTGCTTCGAGCGCGTGATATGAGATTTTGTGCTGTGCCGCGCCGAAGCAGAATGTCGGATCTGGACAACGCGGGAAGAGTACAAGACATCCATTTCACGCAAAATGACTCCTCAGAAGCCATGCTGGCGCTCATTATAGCTACCTTTCCTTTTCTTAGAATGGAAAGTAATCTTCCTGCAAGGTAAGGCAGCATAATTTAGTATAATATAATATTTAGTATAGTATAATATTTGAGATATATATAACGCGCGCGCTGAATGGCTGCATAATATATTTACGAGGGCTGAGACAAGCTCAATCAAAATTTTTCACTTTATAAAATATGTAATATAAGACGACTGCCTTTCTATGCATACGTATTGTGATATAAAACATACTGGGAGTTTTGTACCATGCACTAGAAGCGTACTATAACGACAGTCATTTTCATTCATGACAAAAATTGGCTTTGTTCGCACATCTGATCCGCTCTACAGCTCCCAGTATGTTTTTATATCGAAGCAGTCATTATTGATTTGGTGATCCTCTATCATACGAATCAGTGGAAACTTTTGACAACTATACTATCAAAAAAATTACTCTCATTCAAAATCATGGAGTGCGTACAAAGCTTATTGTTGATTTTTTCTTTCGTTAAAGAAACTAAACATTTTAAAAACTTTCTTTTATATCACTGGTGATATAACTCCTTCGACGGCGCACGGGTTTTATGTTCATACTTGCAGTATGGGATTTGTCATTGATTATTTTATGGGGTTTTTTTTTTTTTCAGATTGGAGTTTTTTAAGTCGATCGACAGGGGGAATGACAGGGAAATGGTATTTGAAGGTGAAGTCCCCAACGGTTATAACTTGAAAAACGCTTTTAAGACAGGGAAAGTTTTCATTCACCTTAAACCAAATTTTGAGGATACAATTAGTAAGTGGATTTTAAATACTCAAGTATATGTTTTCAGTCGGATTTGTACAACTGATAATATGTGTCGTTTTGAACCTCATATTCTCATAACTCTGTCATAATATCTACAGTAAATACTTCAACTAGTTCCAGTGTACCAACCGGCTCTACAACAATAACACAAACAAACACAACAGAAACGAACTCAACACAAGCAAGCAATATACAAACAAACGATCCACAAACGAACGATACACACATAAGGTATCCACAAATAAACACAGAATTGAACTCAACACAAGCAAGCAATACACGAACAAACACTACACAGGCAAGCAGTCGACGAACTAGCACTCCGAGGAACACGGCATTCTACCCATCAGCTCCTTCAACGTCTGGATTGGGATTGGATGGAATAGGTAATGTGGCTATTATTTGTTATTTGCAAATAAGAATTTATTACAATGAAAAATCAATCATTCATAATTCTTATTGACTAGATTCGGTCGATCTCACAGATGATGCACGAGATTTTTTTATTGGTAAGTGGCATTTATCTAAAACACACAACTAAGAATGACTTTACGTGGACGTTTTTATTTCTATATTAGAGAGTTTTATATTGACTTTTTTTCTCCCCGCAAACGGCAAACGTGAGCACGTTTTCATCGTTTTCCTGTATTTTACTTTACCTTTTACAAACCTTCTCACTAAAGACAAATATTCTTTTGTGTCTTTCTACTACTTGGACTTTTTTGCGTTTCTTTATAGGCTATTTAGAATAATTTTTAAATGGTCAACTGACGTTTCACGTTTGCCGTGAACGTAAATCTAAAACTCTCTAATGAGCCAGATGTACACTCTAACATATCTTTGTGTAAAACAAAAAAATAAAACAAATGTTATTTTTTAAATATTTTAAAAGTTTATTTTTATTTCTTCAGTTCTTTTCATTTGATAACTAGTCTAACCTCCAAAATTCAAACTGAAAATGAAACCTAAAAAGAGCAATATGCATCAGGCAAAAAAAAAAAAAAAAAAAAAAAAGCATAAAAATGTATTTATTTATTATTTCACTCATGCAAAAAAGTCATAATACTTGAGCAATAAATAGCGCAGAGCAGTCGTGACGTCTTAAAAACGAAGACAAAGGCGAAATTCGGACAAACAAACTTACAAGTTTACTTTCATCAGATAATTTTCACAGCCGATCGCAGTTGATCTTAGTTTACATGGGTTATTATTGTAACTTTAAGTAAGAATGATAAAATCGGTTCGTATAATCATCGTAGCGGTTAAACAATGCAATATTTGTCCGAATCTTTAAGCTATTTTTAGTGTCACTTTACAATTATAATTATCCTTTTGTATTTTTTCGTACCCTATAGGAGAGTTCCATCCAACGAACGATTTAACACCAGGTGAGATGAGTGATATTATTCAAACAACAAAAACAACATCTTTATTACGATCCAAATGTCATACATTAGACAAATAATGTTAGAAATAGCCAAAACAATGCGAAAGAATAAATGACAACTACATGCAATTTTGTTCGTTTTTTTTACCGGTCACGAAGGACAAATCCCTATTAGATGTCAAGGTAAAATTTCACCTGTGAAATAACGGAAAATATTCCTTCTGTTTGCAATTGATTTTATAATATGATTTTCCTTATGAAGGCTCATTTGACAAGCGGTTTTTTCTAATTTCAATGTCACTATGTGATTCTGACTACAAGCGTAAGAAATTTAAGGCTGAGTAGATTTTCACTTCAGAAATTGTTGAATTAAGATTGTAAAACATTTAAAAAATTTTCAGTATCAGTGCCATCAGAGAGCGATGACGATCAGAGTGATACTGAAACTAATCATAATGGCCAAGGTATTTCATCAGTAATTGTTTTTGAAGTAACTTATTTAAATGATAATAATAATGATGGTAATAATAATGATGATAATAAGAGGAAGAGGAAGAAGAAGAAGAAGAAGTTGAATTTTAAGGAGGGAGGAAAACCAGAGAACCCGGAAAACCATTAACAATCCAAAGAAACTACTACCATTGCTTTTGTTGTATTCATTCTGATTTAATTATAAATTTTTGAATTATATTATATTTCAGGTATCGATCTCGAGAGTCCAACTTTTTATGGTGAAGGAATAAGAGGTAATAAGTATATAAAATCGCACAATTTCAAGTACAATTTCTAATTGATAGGTACGAATGATGTTTTGAAATGTTTCAAAACTGGACGAGCCTTTATAATGATAATGATGATGATAATAATAATAATAATAATAATAATAGTAGTGGTAATTAATAATAATAAAAGTAATAATAATATTAATAATATTAATAATAATAATTATAAATTATTAAATTAGGAGAGTTCGATTTGAAATCTTTTATAAAATCACTATTACTTCCGAATTGTACGAGAAGAGTTTGCGAGTTTTTGTTTATTATACACAAAATTGAGCACCTTAATTGGGAATCTACAGAGTACGATTAGCTAGTTTTGTAATTATAATGCTTAATATAGAATCCTTTCCTTTCCTTTGTTTTATTTTTGTTTGTTTTGTTGTTGTTTTTTTTCGTACATTACATTATTACATTATTTATATATGGGTTTTTTGTTTTGTTTCAGTTGGAACATTGAAAGAATGTCCTACGCAGTGGGACAACGACCATCTCGGTAACTGAACTTATTGTCTTTTTATTTTTTGTTAATTCTTAATCAAGTAACAAAGCATTTCGTTTGTTACATTATGCATATAAAGCCTATATGTACACATGTGTATTCAAAAAGTCTATGTAACAATTTTATTCTATCTTTTTACTCATTTTCCATTTCATCTAAACAGAGCTTCAACTTTGGTTCGACAAGAATGTTGGAGGAGATGGGATTCCATCAATTGGGTCATTCGAGCAGGTAAAAAAAGCTTTAATAAAATAAAGGTGTTCATGGTAAAATCATCATCGTATAGGTATAATAATATGACTGTGTAATGTCTGTGTGCCAAATATTTTTTTCAGTTGGGGCACCAAGCATTAACGTCGGAACGGTCGCTGCTCTTTGTTGTCGTCGACGACACCGTAGCTGACATGCCCGAAAATTTGAAGGCGTTCTTAAGGTATTTACTTTTGTTTAGTTTTATTTAGTTTAGTAGCCTTTGTTTGCACGCACACCGTGGGTTTGATTACCTCAAACGTTCAACAGTATGCAACAGTCACACCATAAGAAAGACATTTTTTATTTTCATTTATATAAAGATACAAATTATTTCCTATTTGAAGCTTCAGTATTTTTGGTAATTTCATTTGACGACCCTCGTTTCTCCACGAGCATGCGAAAGTTAAGTTTACATTTATTTTGCCAAAACAGGTCCATTTCTAACATGGTTGCCCACGGTGTACCATTGGTGAAAATTACACCAAAGGGAAGTCAGGAGGGGAAAGCTAGTAAGTTGCACGGTATTTTTTCTGATCAGTTCAAAGACAGCCACTGTAGCAAAATGGAAGTGAAACCTTAATAATATTGTTCTTTCTTACAGTAATGTCAAAATACGATTTAAGGATGAACGAGGGCAGCTCCGTTGCGTTTGTATTGTGCGTCCCCACTATAACAGGCCGTCTTTTGTCAGTCGAGAGGGATGTTGGTAAGTTATGATGTCCAGTAACTTATGTAAATGCTATCTAAATATATTTTTTGTACCAAAGTGTAAGTAAGTACGTTTCACGTGTCATGTAATTGCAGTTATTTAGTGATCTATTATTATTCTTTGATAGGACTTAATTCTGTTGACGATGCGGTTGCCTCCGTAACCAATTCAACTGTACTAGTTGAACAGTATAGAATATATAAGTAAGTTTTCGTTTGGAATTGGGATATGAAGGTAGTCATTCTAACCAGAGCGATAATACGTCTACGGCGTTATACATGGTGTTTTTATTACTTAGAGAGGGGTTGAAAGGATTTCCCTTATAGGTTGGTGGAGGATATATATATATATATATGTAGAGAGAGAGTGAGAGAGAGAGAGAGAGATTAGGGGGAGCGGTTTACGGGCACCATAGGATCCATCCTGTTTTTTGATATTGCGAACTAGATCTTTCCTTCGGGTCCAGAGGCTTTTTGTTCGTTCTGACTATTGATGTTCTGAATGAAAATCGCTCGTTACAACCCAGTACAGGAAGCGATTCAATAGAACCTCTGGAGTCGAGAGTAACTAGATCTGGGTTTGTATACCAAATCGATTTTTCGCTTCGCATTTAGGAAGGAGCAACGTGACAAGGAACTTGTCAATTTTGACATTACTGTAAGAAAGAACAATATTATTAAGGTTTCACTTCCATTTTGCTACAGTGGCTGTCTTTGAACTGATCAGAAAAAATACCGTGCAACTTACTAGCTTTCCCCTCCTGACTTCCTTTTGGTGTAATTTTCACCAATGGTACACCGTGGGCAACCATGTTAGAAATGGACCTGTTTTGGCAAAATAAATGTAAACTTAACTTTCGCATGCTCGTGGAGAAACGAGGGTCGTCAAATGAAATTACCAAAAATACTGAAGCTTCAAATAGGAAATAATTTGTATCTTTATATATTATATATATATTTATACATTTTAGACTATTTACTCGACTGAATTCCAAATGCTTTGCTTAGGAGGTCTGCACTATGTATGTATTGATTCTGTTTCTTTTCAACCCAGGGGAGGGGGGGTAAACACAAAGCTCGAATCACGCTAGTTATAACTGACCAATCAGAGCCATCTATTTTATACTTCGATAGCGTTAAAAAAAAAAATGGCGGAGAGAATGGAAAAAGCAAATGTGAAATGCTATAGTTGGTTTACTAATAGGGGACTGGCCATTTTTTACAGGAAGGGGGGGCTGGTACTAATGGGAAGGGGCCATACCTTTTTGTTCAAACAAAAATGAGGGGCTGCATGATATTATGCAAACATTTTTGGGGGTCATTTTCATGGGTTTTTAGTCAACTATTTCAGCTTTGATATGATGATGATGATGATGATGATGACGACGATGATGATGATGATGATGATGATGATGATGATTAAAGATTTAAGATGTATAGGTGCATACAGTTATTCTTTTGGAATACAGTTTTATTTATATTATCATTTATTATCTTATGGGATAGATCGATATAGATAGGTTTTACTATAATAGTATTTTGTTTAAACTCTTTTTAGTTATATATTCTTATAGTTATAGTTAATCTAGGATGTATGTTTTTTTAGAGTGAAATAAAGATTATTATTATTATTACCATTATTATTATTAAAAGAACTCGCCTCCAATTTTGAAAACTTTCAAACATCACTCGTACATATAAAAGTCTGAATTCTACTCAATTCTTCCTATAAAAATAATGCACAACGGAAAATAATGAAAATATCTTCTCATAGTTTAGGTAATTTAACTATGTTTTTCCGATATTCCAATAGAATAAGAAAGCACAACAAACGTTGAAGACAATAAAAATAATTGTTTTGCTAATTATAATTGAAAGAATAAAAAATGATTGTCGATAAGGTAGAGCGGTACGTTTTAACAGTTGTAATGATCATAACTTGATCTTTGTAGGGTTGATTAGGAGTCGATTGGCACAACACAACGATGCAACGGATATTAAGTCATTCAAATGTTTACTTTCATGTCCTGTCTATATCCTCGTTGGAGATTGGCCGTTCATATAGACGTTACATAACGGCGACCTAATATAGAGCGCTGTGGGACTCCATTTATTAAAAATCTCATATGTATGCTGTCAAAAGTCTTGCTCAGATCTAGTAGTAGCGCAGCGGTCAACTTGTGTACGTCAATTGCTTTTCATAACTTGCTAGGGAATAATACTAGTATTATTCAGAGCTAGTACTCTTCAGTCGTTCTTTTGTTCGTTTGTTCGGTCGTCCCGTTTGTTCGTTTGTTCATTTATTTGTTTATTAACTTTAATGAGAACTAAAATGCAAACCTCTATAACTAACGAGACAGGCATAATAATCATAATACGATCATGTAAAGGGGATTGGGGTCTTACTAGCAGAACAGTACTTCCTAGCAGAACAGCTTGTCAAGTATGTATAAGGAGATATGTTTGACGCGATATAAAGTCAAAAACGACAAGAAACCTGTGAGAAGTTTATGTGTATTTAGCGCGACATTCGAATTTGTCTGATTGGATAACATACAAAAATGCATTGGGTTTCCGAGTGCGAAGAATAAAAATAAAAATAAGCTATGTTCGTAATTGTATGAACAGTATATGGTGAATTAAATCAACTTGAAAGGATTAGCAATTGGCACAATAAACCTTTTTATGGTAACTTTCTTCAATAAGCTATGTCTTATCCGGTATTTATCCCTTTAGTCCCACAGATGTTTCATCCCTCTATTCCCACAGATGTTTCATCCCTCTAGTCCCACAGATTTTTCATCCCTCTATTCCCACAGATGTTTCATCCCTCTAGTCCCACAGATGTTTCATCCCTTTAGTCCCACAGATTTTTCATCCCTCTATTCCCACAGATGTTTCATCCCTCTAGTCCCACAGATGTTTCATTCCTTTAATCCCATTTATGTTTCATCCCTCTAGTCCCATCTATGTTTCATCCCTCTAGTCCCATCTATGTTTTATTCCTTTAGTCCCACAGATTTTTCATCCCTCTAGTCCCTTTTCCTTTTCCATGTGTTATCCAATATTTATCGCTTTTCCCATCTATGTCCGTTTTTATAGACGAATGATCATTATCATTACGTCACCAGTGATGTTATATCCATAGTCATGCGCGTTTGGGAGCCTTAAATTTATTTATCCCGAAACGTGTACAAAATCCAAAACTATATCGTGTACGATTATAAATAAAATCGTGTACGATATCAAATCTGAATCGTGTACGATTATTTACTCACAACGAAACTGATCGTGTACGATATCAAATCTGAATCGTGTACGGTTTTTTACACACAACGAAACTGATCGTGTACGATCAGAATGAACGTGTTGGATATGATATCGTGTACGATCTCATGAGATCGTATACGATATCCCAGATAGACACATTGATCCAACTTATTTGACTTCCATTTATTTGCAAGTGGTTCAAATCTTTTTGCTTCTGATGACAATCTGATTAATTTGGAATATAAAGTTAATAAAGAATTAGGAAATATCTACATACATGACGTATGGTCTCTTGATTTGGGGAATACATATCCATCTGCTCTTTTTAAACCAACTATAGTTATCCAAAAAAAACTGTGAGAATCATGACTTTTTCTAGGTATGACGCACATACCAGTCCTTTGTTTAAAGATTTAATATTTTAAAATTTAAATATGCAATTTATTTATTAAACTCCATATTTATGTATAAATACAACAACAACAAATTACTTTTAGCTTTTCAGGATTACTTTATGTATGTCTCATCCAGAAATGCTTATAAAAAGCTGTCATTGAACTGTTTTAAAAAGAAGTTCAAGGGTGACTTTCTATTAAGCTATTGACTCCAATTGCTTATCTTAATTTTCCCTTCTTCTCTTTCAATAATTATTTATTATACAACTAAATCATGCAAAATTACCTAGGATACCATTTGTGTGTATGTTTCATGTTTGTACTTTTACGTAAATTACTTTTAGATACATATTATATATGATTATACTTGTGTTCATTCCTGAGTACACATGTATAAATAAAATGCACATTATAAATCTTTATCTTTTATATCTCACATGATTGCCATATTAAGTAACGACTCTAATTTATGTCTATCTAACCTGTTCGCTCCCCAACTCGATTAGCTTTTTAGCTATTCTGGGAATCGAATTACCTTCTATTTAGTACTCTAACCTTGTAACTACTTATTTTATTTATCTGATGGTAAATAAGATTCATATTCGATTAAAGTGTTCTCTCTCACTCCCTCTCTCTATTGTCTTTGTTCCCTATATAACTTACAATGGTGTCCTAGGGCTGTCACAGTGTAGCCAATATGCTGCTATAAATGAAAAGTGGCAAGTTCAAATGACCTTTCTTTTTATTTTAAATCCTTTTTTTAACACTTCGATACAATCACCACTGAAAAAATCAAAATGGTCCGTGGAAATGGGCATGATAATAAAAGTAAAGAAAAAAGGTATGTTCGTTATGAAAACATCCACCAACACCAAAGAGGACAAGTTCGTCTAGAAAAAATCTTTGACAACATTCTTCGACGGTCAACAGCTTTATGCACTGCGCGATGAAATATAAAAGCAAAGAAAATTGGACACGATATGAGGTGGCAATGACTACTCCTTTTCAGTCTTTTTAATTTTACCACCAGAACTTTATGGAATAGTAGGCAGGTTTCTGTGATTCCCACCTACTTTAATTTCTTAATTCGCCCAAACAAGGACTTGGCATTGATAAAAACAGCATCTTACAACCATCGATTCGTTGCTTGGCAACTATGTCGATATAATGCTTCCTGTTATGATGAAGCCGTTGTTTGCATGAGAGCAACGCACTTAGTACAAGTAAAAACACGATCGCTGAAACGGAACTGTTAACTTTAACCGCAGGCAATAATATTCGGTCACCCCAACCCTCCCCTGTTCTGAATGTTTTTGTGTTATTTAGCTTTCTTTTTTTTATTTTTTTATTGAGTTTTAGTATTATTATCATTAGTTTAGTATATTGTTTTTCTAACCTCCTGTGAATGGATTTACGCATCTAAGGCAATCTTAACATATCAATCTAGTAGTGTTCTTTTCTACAAGCTTTAATTATAAAGAACTATTTGAGTTTTCAAGTTTAAAGTGCTTGAGTATTACTTTTTTCTTTTCAGGGATTGTTTTTGCTTGTCACTTCGATACTTATGGTTTCATGCTTCAGTCTGACGCAATTTACATCAGTGATTAAGGTAAGATAAAATGAAATAACCAATACAGAATTTTAAACTTGTGAAAACGACGGTTACTTTAAGGTGGCTGGACCCCCTCACGCTTGACCGCTACCTTCCATGTTTTGAACGCTGGTGCATAAACGTGTTTTATTTGATTGAAAATCTTTTTTGCACATAAATCACATAAATATTGAATTAATGTTTGCTGCAGTTTTTAATGAGAACGGACGTCATAACATGTGATTATGTTGAAATATTTGTTTTCGTTTAGAAAACAATTTTAGCCTTGCAGAGCGTTCAACACTAAATTGCTTTGTACCACATAATTATATACTAGATGCCTCAATTTGTAGGGATTTTTGAAAAAAACAATCTAGCTAATTATGGGATATTTGAAATTCTTTAAATATAGTGCATAATCTACTTCAAAACTAAACAATGGATTTGTTTTCTTCTCGTCTCCAATAATTATTATTTTATTATAGTCTTACAATTATACAGGACCACATCAGCCACGCTGTAATATCAATCGTGGCTAAATAAATATCATAAATATTATTTTTATTATTACTATTATTATTATTTTATTATTATTATTATTATTATTATTATTATTATTTTTATTATTATTTTTATTTTTATTATTATTATTATTATTATTATTATTATTATGGCAAGTTTTATTTGTCTGTATATATCATGTTTACATTGACCAGCGGACTAAGTCTAGGCTGGTTAAGTTCATCATTAAAAAAAAAAAATTTAAATCCTTTCTTCAGTTTATGCATATTCATAGAACTTCTTGACTATATTAACGTTCTGGCTTAAAATCCATTTCTGACATCGTTCTATAAGAAAGTTCACTTCCCTGTCTGTATTTGTAATTGTTCTTAGGTCTTTTCTTAGCTGTTCGTGATGTCCTGCGAGAAAGTCAAATACTATGTTAATCTGATTTACGCTTGAGCTTTTAAACTCTTTTTTGATGCCTGCACGTAGTTCCGTGTATTTTTCTTGTTTTTCAACAGTTCTCTCCGCAATCTTACCAACTTGACAAACTGTGCCTTCAAATAGTGTCCAAGCATTAGTTTCTTTATCTTGTACGACTATGTCGGGTTTATTGGCACTGTTTTCTGGAGCTTTCTCAAGTTGAAAGGGTACATTCCAGTATATTTTTGCCTTTTCATTTTGAAGTACTGCTGATGGTAGACTTTGTTGGTACCATGGCTTTCCATTGTCACTTTCCTGGAAGTTGTACTTTTCGAGCAAACAGTGGTATATCGGTCGACCTCAGCATTCTGTCGTGTCTGGCTGTGTAAAGGCTTTGGGCGATCTTTGAGCAGCCACTTAGTACATGTGTTGTTGATTCTGTAGCCATATGGCACATTCTGCATTTGCTGTCTGTGATGGTCATCTGTGCTTTGCTTTGTTGGTATGTCTTTGTTGGTAGTAGTTGTTGGCGTATTTTCTTGTTTACGCTGTAGACAATATCGGGAATGTTTTTCCACTTCTTCAGGATCTGGTTGGCTGTTGGTGAAATCTGTTTGTCTTGGAGTTATTGGTTGGTGTAGGCTCCAAGCCATGTCTGCAGTTTTGTTTCTTTTATATACTTCTCCGTGATCTTTCATCGCAGTAGCTCTTTTATTGATTTTGGTGAAGGTGAGGTTATCGTTTTGATCTCGTTGGCAGGTGTAGGGTCTTTACTTGTAGGTATTTTAGTGCCTGTATCATCAAAGTCGCACGTGATGTTATATTCCGCTGCGTACTTGGTGGCCTGTTTGAAAATTGACCTTCTACCTTGCGCGATTCTATTCATTTCAAGCGTTCTTGCATGCTTGATCCTCTTGTCTTTGCTGTTGTTGATATAGTTAGCCATTTTGATTGTTGTTAATTTGAAAGTGTCCTCAACGCTTTTCATACCGCTTCCTCCTAGTTCTTCTGGTAGGTAGAGTAGTTTGATGGATTCGTGATGGTGCATTCCTCCTTCTTTACTGACTATCTCTCTTGTGCGTCGGTCTATGTCCTTCAGTTGGTTTATTTTCCAGTCGCTTGTCCACATGTGGTACTGAAGACCAGGTAGGGCAAAGGTCTTGTCGCGTGTACTTTTCTTGGCATGGATATGTTACTTGACCATATTACGGATAAGCGTTTCAGGTATTTATTATTATTTTTATTTTTATTATTATTCTTATTCTTATTCTTATTCTTATTCTTATTCTTATTCTTATTCTTATTCTTATTCTTATTCTTATTCTTATTCTTATTCTTATTCTTATTCTTATTCTTATTCTTATTCTTATTCTTATTCTTATTCTTATTCTTATTATTATTATTATTATTAAGATTATTATCGAGACATCGAGCGGAGCAAACACGCTTCGTACATGTCTTCAGTTTTATCGCCTTTTTATACTTGAATTGATGTAATCACTTAACAAGTCTACATCCAGCCACCTTTGTATGTCCTAAAGTATGATTCATCAAGCTTTTTATTCATTTTCGTTGCTGGAATCGTCTGTTCCTTTTGTAATCAAGACTTCGTCTCGCTTGGCCGCCATGCATGGCGCTGTAAAGAAAGAATTCACCGTGCGGAACGTTCTGCTAATGGAGAGGAACGGATGCCAAATAACCCTAAACCTGTAGACACTGCACCTCGTGTTTGTTACATCAAGTGCTGTTGTGGGAAATTTTGCAAGGGTAACAGAGGTCTAAAGATGCGTCAAAGGAGTTGTAGAGTCGTTATGGGTTTGGATGATCAACTTCGTGCTGACCTGAATAATGATAATAAAGAATCTCAACACTCTGGTAGTGTAAATGCTCCTTCAATTAACGCTGATGTTCCTTTAATTCACCCTGAAGATTACAGCCTTCCTGATATTGAAGAAGGAATAGATCTACCTAAATCTGATGATCAATGCATGGTTAACTGCCAACGAGTGCTCCTCTTGAATCTTCCAATCACGGCTCAGAATCTCAGCTCAGGCATTAACCTCCTGAACGACACTATTTATGACTTTTTTTCTACTAATTTTGGTCAAGTCTCACAAGTTATTGATGAAAGTCTGATAAAAAAGTACAAAGAAAAATCAAAAAATGAACTAAAGAAGTTTCTGAAAGCTTTAAAACGCTCGAACACTGATCTAACAGAAATCAAATACGTATCTCGCCTATTGCGTGACAAGCTGCGAAACAACACGCCAGAAGGCGATAACACTCAAAACACTGACCCAATTAATCATGACTATTCCATCACAAAAAAATTCTGGGGTTATGTCAAAAAGATCTTCACAAAAAAAGATGAAATCCCTCCAACACTTTCCATGGAGGCATGTTTTAATTACTTCAAAAGAACTATATCGTCCATTAATCCGACTAAAGTTTTTAATCTACCAAGCTGGATACCAACTTTATCTGATCCTGTAATTCCGTTCAACGTTGACCCTCCAACATATGAGCAGATATCAAATGTAATTCGAAAAATGAAGTCTTCGGGTTCTTCGTGTCCCTTAGATCAACTGTCAATCATTAGCTTTAAAAGATGTCCTTTTCTTCGCACATATCTGTCTGAAATCATCCGCACAGCTTGGTCAACTGGATCCGTCCCCAACGAATGGAAAAAAGCCTGTACCATCCTAATATCCATAAAAAAGGAAACACTGATGATCCAGCTAATTTTCGTCTGACATGATAATTAGAGTTGACAAATGCATTACTTTTGGTATAAAAAAACTAAATATAAATCTAAGTATAAATCCAACCAATATTTACCTAAGCTGTTGATTAATGGAGTTCTTGTTCCCTGTGTCAAAATGGGTGAATCATTTCGCTACTTAGGTCGCTATTTTGACTTTAACATGTCTAACATCCAACATATGTCCGAATTGACCTCTCTTGTGCAAGACTTGATGTGTGACATTGATATGAAGCCATTGCATCCCAAAATTAAATTTCTTCTGTACAGCCGCTTCGTTCTATCTAAAATTTCCTGGCATCTTACTGTAGCTGATATATCTAAAACCTGGATAATAGAAAATCTTGATTCCATAGTAAATAGGTAAATAGCTACATTCGTAAATGGCTTGATATCCCGATATGTGGTACACTGAGTAATGTTTTTCTACAACGCAATAAAATTGGTCTCAATATTTTTCCTCCATCAATTAAATTCATTCAGTGCCAAACTGTTCTCCGTAATTCCTTAAAAAAGTCAAGAAATGTTTCCATAAGAGATTTCTGGAAGTTATCAAGCAGTCGCACTTATATTCAATACGATGTGTATAATTCCACCAAGGAAGTGCTTAAAGAGGATGCCTATCTTTCCAGTTAGGAAGCGAGTTAGGAAGCGATTTAGGAAGCGAGTTAGGAAGCGAGTTAGGAAGCGAGTTAGGAAGCGAATGATATTTTATTACAGAATATTTACAGAATATTTAATATATATTTAAAAAAAGAAATCGCAAGTAAAACGTCTGCATCAGCCGGTAATTATTAATTTTATGGGTGTAACGCGACTGTTTCTCGTTCGCTGACAACATGTTTGCTGGCTCAACAACGGATCTGTCTGCTTCTCAATACGATGTCGGAAGACGATGTCTTATGTAGTAGTTCTTGGCGTTTTCTTAGCCATTGGACTCAAAGACAATTAGATCGATGCGATGCGGAATCACTGAAATCTTGCAACCTAGACAGTTCTGCTAGTGTTAAATTTATTTCGGTTCTGATAAAAAGTGCAATTCTTAAGTGCTTGTACTTTATTAAGAATATTTTATTACTTTAAACCTTATTATTACGATGTTGATATTGTTATAAACGTTTTATTGTTACCGTTCATTCAATTAGTATCCACGACGGTAATTCTGGCTACTCGAACATCAAGTTCCCAAGAAATTGAAATTCACAATAAATTGAAAAGCTGGTGTTTGGTGTGGGATGATGTTTAGCACGGAGCATACGCACACACGGACATAGCTTTACTTAAATCAAAAGAATCAAGGACAGATGAAGGATGAAGTAAAATAATAAACTACTCGTACTATGAGTCAAATGCTCATTTGAAGTAAGTGAGCCGAAATCGTAAACAAGTTCAACTTTGCAATTTTTAGAGTGGTCGCACTAAACCATGAAACGAATACTTACTCTTAGTACCAAATATTACTAAATAGTCAGATATAACTAGCTAAAAACTAGTGTGAGCTGCGTCGGTGTTTCTAATGAAACGGTAATGATAAAAAGGTAAATTATACACCGTGAAAAAGATGAAAAAACTTACTGACGTTTCGGACGCTAGTCCTTCGTCGGAGTAATAAGGAAAAAGTTAAAAAGGCTTTTTACTCCGACGAAGGACTAGCGTCCGAAACGTCAGTAAGTTTTTTCGTCTTTTTCACGGTGTATAATTTACCTTACCTTACCTTACCTAGTAATGGTTATAGTGGTTATTAGACAATGGGATCCTGGGGGGTTGTAGTCGACCCGGTTCTGGATAGAGATGTGCCGCCAGAGGTTACAAAAACCTGTGCCTATTCTTAAAAGAAACTAGAGAGTAAAAAATTCATACCCTATTCAAGCCCATTCTATCTATCTATCTATCTATCTATCTATCTATCTATCTATCTATCTATCTATCTATCTATCTATCTATCTATCTATCTATCTATCTATCTATCTATCTATCTATCTATCTATCTATCTATCTATCTATCTATCTATCTATCTATCTATCTATCTATCTATCTATCTATCTATCTATCTATCTATCTATCTATCTATCTATCTATCTATCTATCTATCTATCTATCTATCTATCTATCTATCTATCTTTAGATTTTTCTGTGCTCCCTAATGTAACATATTTTAGATAGTCTCTAGCAACTTCCTGTAAGAGGTTTGGCGAAAGATAAAGCGATGGTTCTGTAGATCCGACGGGATATTTTCATGCTTAAGAGTTTCATTGTCTTTGACTTTTCCTTCTAGAAGTGACGATCAAAATAGTCGAAAAATGTTACAATAGGGAACATCGTCGTGGATTCTCTGGATTAAAATGCTTCTAAAACGTGAATAAGCGGTGACATCGGGATAGATCAAGCTTATTGACGTCTACTACTAACTAACTGCATCCACTGAAGGTTTTAGATGAAGGTGATGAGCGGGCGAAAATTTTCGAGTGATTCGCTTTGAACCACCTAAGATATTGAGGTTTCAAAAAATTTCAAAATTAGTAAAAAATGACTACATCCAGTCAAACGGTAATAACTTTGTATATATGCATTCAAACGCCTTGAAACTTTGCAGTGTAAAAGCTGAATAAACAATAAAGATGTGCTGAAAGTTTTATATCGAATTATAAAACCATTTGGGAGATATAGAAGTTTTAATTTTAAAAGTCGTAAAATACACTTCTGCAAAAAATTGATGTTTCCAGTAATTCTATACGGTTTGACGCGAATCGGCATAACTTTCGCCATACGTTGAGGTTATAGCTCATGTTTTCACTAGTTGTAGATTATTCTATTATACATTGACATTCAAAAGCTGAAAGTCCTGTAATGTACAACTGAGGAGATATGATTTTTTTTAAAACGCGTGTAAATTCTCGTTTGAGTTACAAAAAGGAGCAGTTTGGGTTGGCGATAAAAAAAGTTATTTGCGGATCCATTTTTTTGTTGCCGAGAAGTTTCAAATCAATCTGCTAGGACTATTTCAGATGGGTAAACAAACTGCGGAGCTGGTTTTGCAATTCCTCGTAGCATGATTTTTTAGTTTACTTAAACGTAGGTTACAAAAAGGAGCACATGGCAAAATCAAAGCAAGCAGTTACATTTCACGAATTTAACAACAACATGCTTTATTTACTGTCACCTAACTGCCCTTTAACTAACATTTATACATGTATGAGAAATGACAACATCAACATGGGTAAAAGTACGTTACCTTGGTATCACCTTTTTATATTACACTTTAACAACTTCTTTTTCATTTAGAATTGCTGGCCGCATAACACATGTTTTACTTAATATTAACATCGATCAAACATAAAGCTAATTCAACATTTCATAAAGTACAGCCCTACAACTTGAACAACAAAAGCATCTCACCTTATTAATCCATTGATAAATAGTTCAAGCTTGCCTTTGATCTTATATCTATTCTTGAATTGCAAGCTGTAAAATGCTCACTTAATTTTAACACTAAAGCTATCAGGAAATGTCATTGAACAAGGATATGAAATTTCTCTTTAACGAAGGTTAATAAAAGAAATTTTAATGGTTTGTAACTGTACAGCTTTCAACCTTGACAAAATGAACAACGAATTAATGTCACCTTTTAAAGAAGCTTGTCCTCGATCTTTTCGTATCTTGAATTGCAAGCTTAAAATGCACTTAATGCCACACTAAAGCTATCAAAAAATGTTATTGAACCGGGATATGATCAAGTTTCTCAACGTTTTTCTTTAACAACTGCAACGTACAGTAAGTCTACAAATAATCACATGTTGGCTGGAGCCTGACGTCCTGTACGCTTTCTTTCGGTCCTTATCTTGCTGCAAAGTTGTAGTGGGGTAAATCCAACAATGGTCTTCTTTGCTTGAGGATCATTGTTGATTCGACGCTGGACTTCTTTGGTTCCGATAGAAGCGTTGGAGAATATGAGGTCAGGAAACAACTCGTACATCATCTTCGTCTGCTCATCAGTGAATACCCTTGAACTTAACTGAGAAGAGTTCGAAGTGAAGAGGGAAAGAGTCTTTGCTTCCTCTTCATCCATTCTTTCAACTTTCTTTTCTAGGGACTCAACTTCTGTTGGCAATGGGATGCTCTTTTCTACTTGTGGCTTTGCTTTTATTTCATCTCTGATCTTGTCTCGAACCTTTTCTATAGCCAAACCTTCCAGAATAGTGTCAGGAACCTTCTCTCTCACCTCATTCACTGAAATACACCCCTTCTGAATGTTATCAGCAAAAATGCACTTGAGTGCTTCGAGTTCTTTTACTTCCCACTTGTGCCTGGAGCTTGTGGTACTTTCCTCATGATGGTCATTGGTCTCTGTTACTCTCTCTTGGTTTGTTTGCCTCATGATACGGGACAATTCTCTGCTGGTTTCTGCTGCCTTCTTTCCTTTCTGCCTAATGTTGTAAAATTTGTTGGCTGTCTCAGGGTTGTGTGACATAAGGTCAGCAAGATCCTTCTTGAGATGGGGATGTTCGGCATGAACTATCGTAACTGAAGCTTTACGAAAAGACGCAGCATTAACACGTTCTCCTGGCTTGCCCATAGCTTTCTGCCAGCAAGAATTTATCTGTGAAGACACCATGGAAGACGTCATTTCTTTACCTGACCAAGTGAGAAACACGTTGCTGTCATCTCTAGGGCTGACACCAGGAATGCGATGGCGCATGCTTGCCACAAAGACCTTCATCCACTTGTAAATTGTTTCAGTCAAAACTACATTCACTGGACCATGGGATTCCAAAGTTTTATGCTGGAAAACAGTCACAACCATATCTGTTTCATCTGCTACCGCTTTCCTGAACTCTCCCAGTGTCATGTTTGCATTACATTACTCTCCCAGTGTCATGTTTGCGTTACATTAAAGAACATGCTCAGGTTACAAAAGGGAACTCCAGGTTACAAAAGGGAACTCCAGGTTACAAAAGGGAACATCAGGTTACATTAGGGAGCAGTCAGAGGTTACAAAAAGGAGCATGTTCCCTTTTGTAACCTGTTCCAAGTTACATTAGGGAACATGCTCCCTTTTGTAACCTAAATCAGGTTACATTAGGGAACGAGGTTACAAAAAGGAGCAGTGCACGTTACAATAGGGAATCTAACTATCTATCTATCTATCTATCTATCTATCTATCTATCTATCTATCTATCTATCTATCTATCTATCTATCTATCTATCTATCTATCTATCTATCTATCTATCTATCTATCTATCTATCTATCTATCTATCTATCTATCTATCTATCTATCTAACTATCTATCTATCTATCTATCTATCTATCTATCTATCTATCTATCTATCTATCTATCTATCTATCTATCTATCTATCTAAGCAGCAGTAAGGGGGACACGCGGAGCGTCCGCATTGCCAAAAATCACATATCGAAAAACCCCAGGGGGGGGGTGGGGTTTTTGGAGCAGTGACGAGGCCGAACGGGGGGTCTTGCGCGATCCGGCCGCATCAGCGATAAGTCCCTTACTGCTGCTGTGTTTGGGTACCGCAAACGGAGGTTAAGATATTCCTTAGATATAGATGGACGCCATCACAAGCATTAGAAACAAAACCGTGCGCAAGCTCAGAACTCAGGTGTTGGATCGCCTGGATGCAGACTTTGCCTTCACAACATTTATGGAGGGAGATACAGATGAGACTATGAACGAGGAAAGAGCGGAAAGGATTATCGATTTGATGCCAGAAGGCGATTACCGTTTGGAGTTGACGTTCATAAAGTACTTAGACGGTGAGTGGATAATAGAAAAGGGCAGGAATCCAATACGAGCGTCTGGTAAGCAAAGCTTGTTCGTTCTGAATAAGGATACCAGACCTGGAGCACTCGAAGGAATATATATGCTGTTCTACGAAGTAGCATACCCAGTCACCGTGGTTATTTACGGTGCGTATGAGATAAAGAAGCCCGACGTTAAGAAGTTGAAACCAATGCGACATCCTGGTAACTGCGTAGGGAAGCTGGTAAGGGAGTTCTTTGAGGACTCCTCACGCGGAGGTAAACTAACTTTAAAGAGGAGAGAAGCCATCAGGAAATGGGAAGATGCTACCCGCAGAGCAGGAGCCACCATAGACAACATCAAGAAGTTAGAAACAGCCTTAGAAAGGCGCATACATGTGAAAGATATCACCGACGGCTTCATCTATCCGGGTACGCATAAATACGGAGGTAGAGGTGCCCCCATAATCATTTACCAACATAATGGACACGCTTGGCGAGAACTTAGGTTCCCCAAGAAAAAGGAAACTAAGGTCTATAAGGATTCTCCATTGGCAGAATTAGTTCATGAGAATTCCATATGGTTGATGGATTCAGAAGGAAGTCAGTTTATGACCCAAGACGGTACTTTATACCGACCGGAAATGGAACACCTGCGCATTCAAAGCGCCTGCGAGACCTTAGGGGAAGACTTCTCAGATGAGGTCCTTAGCTCCCGCAGTTTGGACTTCTTGGCCGCAAAGAAAAGAAACGGGTGGAAATCCACACCGGAGGAGTTCAAAGATATCTCCAAAGCATGCGTAGAACACGGCCATGGAGGTCTTTGGAACATGGAGTACGATGAAGACGAATACGTCTCCTTGGATATGAAGCACTGCTACCCTGCGTCATTTAAAGGTCTGGGGGATTGTAAGGAGTATTATGACCGCTACGGACATCCAGACTCACAGTTCTTTCGTGTGTCCTTAGACGGCATCTATGACGCCCCAGCTACGGGGTTCGTTAGACTGACCTCGTGGAAGTTAGCAAAGGGCTTACACCCCATAATTTACGCGTGGTATGGGAAGCATTTACAGGAAAAGGAATGGATTCCCATACCCCTTTTGAAATTCCTGGAAGAGCGCCAATTGCTAAAATACACTGCGCATGAAGCCATATTGTGTCACTCCTCCTTCACAAAATGGTTACCCGAGCATAACCCCACTGCGCGGGTTGTCATAGGAAAGTTCACACAGGGCGCAAAAGAAGGTGAAAAACATATGCAGCGGCGCTTGATAACGGACGAAGGCGAACTGAGTTTCCTCGTGAAACGAGCACATGATGATGGAACGATGGTGTCTGTCGAGAAATGGGACTACTTCATAGAAGGTCAGAAAGAACAGAAATGGAATGCACTTTGTTACTATCAAGACCACAGACCGCAATATTACCATTTGCGCGCCAGTATGTTAGCATATGCACACATTAACCTACTTGCAATGTTACTGCGGTTTGACAAAGAGGACATCCCGCGCGTAGCTACGGATTCCTTGTACGTAAAGCCAGAAGTGTTAGAGAAGATGAAAGAATTCTACACCGAAGACGAGCTCGCAGAAAGTGGTCAATGGCGCGTCAAAGACGAAGAGATAAAAGCTTGGAGAGAACGTGTGGGGTATACTGGTGAACACCTCCGCGGTTCCATTACGCCTACAAAAGAGCCATTACCGTCAGTTGCAGACCCCATTTCCTACCAACGCTTTTCCTACCTCTACGGTACCGGAGGCAGCGGTAAGACAACGCGTGTTTTGGAACTCTTTCCAAAGATAAAGGTGTTAACGCCAACGCACCGTTTGGAAAGAGAACTCTGCGAGATGGGTTACGACGCACAAACCTACCACAGCTTCTTTCGCTGGAATGGTCAAAAATGGATACCGGAAGCAATACGCGACATACCTCCGGTAATACTTTGGGATGAGATTTGCACCGTGCCATTAGAAATACTGCAGGAGTTCGTAGACTTCCTCCGTGGGAAATGCCAAGTGATATTTGCCGGGGATCCATGTCAACCTCCGCCGATAGCCGGAGAGATGCCCCACGAATGGCTAAAAGAAATGGTAGACCACTGCGAAGAAATTAACGCCGACTACCGTAGCAAGGACCAAGTGAGGAAATTAAAGGCAGAACTGCGGGGCCTTAGCGATGCCGACCAATGTAAGACATTGCGTAAACGCGTACGGGCGAAATCCTACGAGGACTTCCTATACAGCTGGCATCCTGAGGATTTGGTGCTGAGCAGCAAACGCGCAGCGCAGTCCCGCATACAGAAAGACTTACTCAAAATACACCAGGAGCGCTTCCCTGGGCATCTGGTGCCCATTTGTTACAAACCCCACGACACCCGAATGCAGAAAAAAGACGTTTGGGTCCCGGGGACTAAGACCCGGTTGGAAAACGCAGTAACGCATGATAAGGTTTGGGTGCCCATGAAAATGGTGGAAAGAATTACCTCCCACCCAGACTGGCGTTTGGGTTACTGCATGACAGTCCACAGCGCGCAAGGGCTTACCATAACAGAAACCTTATGGATCATAGACCAGCGGCTGTGTTGGAGCAATTTGATATACACCGCCGTAAGTCGTGTGGAGTATGCCAAACAGTTAAAAAGAGCCTGGGGTCCGCAACTGCGCTACGATAAGACGCCGGAGGAGGTAGCCAAAGAGAACATCGCTAAGAAACTCCTTCGCTACAGGCGCCACGACGAAGAAAAAAATATGACGTTCGACTTATGCGTGGACGACGTCTATAAGAAAGGGGCACGCTGCGCCAAATGTAACATACCGCTACTATGGAGATTTGACCCGAATGACGATCAGCAGTTCTCCGTGGATCGCATAAATAACAAACGCGGGCATTGCAGAGGCAACGTAAGACTGACATGCCTAGAGTGTAATCGGGCGCGCGGTGCTGCACTACTCTGAAGGGCAGCTAGCACTACTTTGAGTCTTTAGGAACTATGAGCAGCTCTTCCTTAACAAATCCGCGACTTGGGCCATCTAGGTAATATAACACGGGTTGCCCTTCCTTGGTGACGGACTTTGAAATCTCATACGTTTTCAGAGACCAGTTAGGATCCGTGGCTCTCTTACTGCCACCTTCGAGTTCCCCCGGCTGATAGAGGTACCTGACCACTATGTCGCGGGGGAGCTTTTTTTCCTTCAGTCCGACGGCCCTCGAACTTCTGACGTAGGACTTGTGTTCCACGTCTTTCTTTTTTATGGCATCCTTGGGTTTCATTCCCGTAGCCCTGGCCGCCTCGTTGTTCAAAGCCGCGACGACCTGAGGGAGTCTCTGTGTCCATTCCTTGTTGCGCTTAGAGGGATCTTCCAACTCTTTCCAATACTGGTATCCAAAGAGACGCTCAGCCAGGGTTTTATTGAATCTTTCGACGATGCTCTGACCCCTGTGGTACTCTGCTTCGGCTCTTCTTATCTTAGTGTCGTGGTCTTTTAGGGTCTTGGTAACCACGCCCATAAACTCCGTCCCCGCATCCACTTGCAGCAGCTTTGGCCATTTCAAAACGCGCTTATAAATCCTACTAAGGGCTTCTGCGACTTCCCCAGAATCCTTGCTGGATTTGGGTTCGGCGTCCTTGTATCTACTTGCGATATCAACCACGGTCAAAGCGTATCTATAGGTCTTTCTTCTCACCGTGTCGTGTGGTAAGAAAAGCAAATCCGCCTGATGAACTTCATTAGGGGTATTTACGGTGAAGCTGGGTCTGGGAATGTACTTGGGTACGGGAAGATAGACCTGCCAGAGGGTTTGTTTCTTTAACCAGTTCTTAGCCGTTTCGTCGGATACCCTGGCTGCGGTAGCGAGTTTCTTGATATCCGCCACTCCTCTCCAATAGCCTTCGGGCCCGTAGTAAATCCTTTTGAGTTTGTCCTCAGTTCGACCCATTATATGAATTCCAAGACGAGATTAATCTTGCGTCCGTTGAAATCCACAGTCTTTCCATCCACTTTAATGGTGATGTTTATGCTTTCTACTAAATCAGAAGGCAAGTCATAGCTTAAAGAAATGGGAGTGTATTCTACCAGGTCAAATGGATTACCTTTGGGTGAAAACTTAGACATAAGATGGGAGGGCTTTCCATTGCTGTAACTGCAGACCAAATCACAATAGACTTCGTAAGAGGATGCGACTTTCCAACTTACGGGAACTGCTGTGTCGGTAATCGTCTTGCCTAAGGCGCCTAACAAAGATCCTAATGGGCTAAGCTTTCCAAAAGTTACTGAATAGTTTGACATATTATGTTTGAGGGTCATCTCGTGCGGTAATCCTGTAGTGAGAGTATAACCGCGTTTAGCTAGCTCCTTAGCAAGGGTGATTGGTGTGTAATGTCCATCTGGGAGCATTTCACCTTGATAGTTAGATCCACTTTTATGCACAGTAACCATGCCATCGATTAAATTATACCAAGAGTTGTACAAAGAGCAACTGACCAGCCGAACCGTATGGGCTTTGATGGGGGGATTCAAATAAGTGGTAAAGTTATTCTTATCGCTTTCCAAAAAGACGATCATTATATTAAATACGCCAAGGCGGCGCCCCCTGCCAGTCCTGCGACTCCTACAAAGACCAGCTCATTGTCTTTTTGTTTCTTTGACGGCTGGTAGTAATTCTTAAACGAAGGCTTGCTAATTCTAAAGTCGGGGTGCGTTTGTGCAAAAAGCTTAAAGGCGTAGTCCGTATTTTCGAAGTTCTTATCCGCCTGCATTTTGTCTTGGTAGTTCTTATCCAACCAATCCCTGTAAGCTTGTCTCTTTTCATTCCAAGCCGCCACGTCCCTTTGATACTTTTCCAACGCCAAATCGTGCCTTTTCCTTTCGGCATCGCTCTTTCCCCCTCTGACTAATCTATCCAAATATTGACCACCATAATTAGCTCCCGTGAATGCTAACGCTGCAATGACTCCGCCTGCAACCACGCTGACCATTATATATCTAGATTTTGGGTAAATACTTTTCCTTCTGTAGGTAGTCCTTTAACATTACAGCCCCGCCTACGGCAGCGGTCATCTTAGCGAAATTAGCGAAGCTCTTGCTTGGGTCTTCAGTAAAGTCTTCTTTGAGCACTTTCTTACCTACCCAACCAAAACCTGCGACAATAGAAGTAATAATTGCAGCCTCTTCAACTGTTTTCATCAATGCGGTCGACATTATATTACAAAGCGAGAAGGTTTGCTATTCCATCTCGGGTATTCTGCTTCTCTTAGGAGGCTCCACATACCTTATTTCCACTTTTGGCTTCGCAGCCCGCCATTGTAAGTAGAGGCTGCCTGCTGCTATAGCGAGTCCTAATGCTCCGATAACGTATCCAGGATTAATGAAGGATTCCTCTTCTCTTTCCTCTTCCTTTCTTTCCTTCTTTGCCTTGTTCTTTCTATTCATCTCCGCGAGCTTCTTCCCCGCAGCGACTCTGCCTGGAGATTTGGGCTTGGTAATTTGCTGAGGGGTTTCCTCCGCCTTTGTTTCGGTGTCACTCATCTTATATCTAAGGACCTGAAGGACTTATAGTAACTTGACTAAGTACTTGACGACGACTTGATGATGACTTGATAATGACTTAACTAAGTACTTGACGACGACTTGATAACGACTTGATAATGACTTAACTAAGTACTTGACGACGACTTGATAACGACTTGACTAAGTACTTGATAACGACTTGACTAAGTCCCGTGGATGACTTGAGCATCACTTGGGGTGACTTGAGTAGGAACCTCAGCAAGTGCTGCCTTGAAGATATCCTCGACTTGTTTATCTTTCTCGTAGTCCTTCCAAGAGATTAGTACCTCCTTCAAGTCGACATGTTGAGCCACGTGAAGTCCCAAAGATGCGACTGCCATTAACTTACCGCACTTCAAAGACAACCACCCGCAGGTTATCTTAAGTTCTTGGGATATGACATAATCCTCACTTATGTCCTTCCGCAGTTGATCCACGTCGTCTATGGACAGCGCAAGTCCCAGGAGTTTAGTGGCAAGTCGGATAGCGGAGTCTGCTACGGCGTTTGTGGTCTTACTTGCAAGGGCAGCCTCGTATCTCTTATGGAACTTCTTAACCTCCTCCTCTGACAACTTATTAACTTGCTCATGCGTTAACTCCTTGCCTATCATTTCCTTACACTTCCCCGAAGACACAAGGATGTTAAGTTGCTCCTTAAGGTTACTTTCGTCTACGGGAACTTCGTCTAACAACTGATCAATGTCCATATATGTTAATGGAATACGGAAACCTCAAAGAGAAGATCATTTTAGAATGTTGGTGTGCCTTTAAATGCCGCATGTATTCGTGCAACTGTTCCTTGGATATCTCGCCGCCGTAGTCAGAGAGTATGGTTTCCAAATCACTCCGACTGGGAGTATAAAATACGACAAGGGATCCTATGTTTTCCCTAAAGGGTTTAGAGACACTGGTAAGCTGCTGCGAGAGCAACCAAACGCTGATATTGTCATGTCTGCCGCTGAAGGCAAGCTTCACCAACTCGAAAGTGCGTCTTTTTACGTCGTCCCCACAGGCGATGTCATCAAGAATTAAGAGGGTTTGTGTATCTTTAGGGAATTGCTTGTGCCAGAACTTAATGTGGTTGGATAACTCGTTAGGGTCTAAGATATCCACAAAGAAGTCGTCATCTTTCACTCCTATGCCTTCCCAGGTGCGGTTATTCACATAGGTAGGGCATAATAGCACTATGTAGTCGAAACGGTACCTAAAGGGTCCTAATAGCTGTTCTACAACGAACTGCGTTTTGCCGCAGCCGGTGGGTCCTACGATCAGAGCATTGCAGGGAATGTGGTTCGGATCCATTATATATAGGATGGACCCAGTGGACGCAGTAAGAAGGATTGTCGGCGACATGCAAGATAAAAGAGACACCATAGAAATGCAAAGGGAGGAGATCGATCGGTTAAAAGAGCGCGTGCAGGAATTGTATGATGAAATGTGCGGTCTGAAGCGCGCGGAAAGGTTTGGTGCGCTGATAACGATGGCCGGTTGGGCAAAAGACTCCGTAAAGGATTTCATGCGGTATCCACCATAGAATGTTAACATTTAGGTTAAATAATTGTTAAGTAATAACATACCTCGAAATAAAGGTGCCTAATAATGTTAACAATTAGGTTAAATAATTGTTAAGTATGTGCTATCTCTTAAAGAATGTGCCTAATAATGTTAACGATTAGGTTAAATAATTGTTAAGGAATGACATACCTCGAAGGAATGTGCCTAATAATGTTAACAATTAGGTTAAATATTTGTTAAAAAAAAGATGTTATATAGAGGTTAACGTACTGCTATGTATAGATGAACTGTGCGGTGTGTAAGAAGAAGTTTAGCACTAAGCAAAGACTACAATACCACGTTCGTCGTGGCGTTTGCACAAAGGAACTAAGTAAGGTTTGTAAGGATTGTGGTAAGGAATTCAGTACTGTTCAAAAGATGCGACAACATCAGGATAAGCGCATTTGTATACTTTGCAAGGGCTGTAATAAGGAATTCCCTTTAGGAATGCGGCAGCATTTGAAGAGAGGAGTTTGTGATCAGACCAGACAGTGTAGTTTCTGCAATAAGGTACTTAGTAGCCGACAACGTCTCCAAACACATCGGAAAACGCATGAAGTAAGTTATAAGCTCCTCTTTGGGGCGTATGACTTAGAAGGCGTGGATTGTTACCAATGTGCGGATTTGATGTGTCGCTGCCCGCATAAAGAGGATTACTTAAGGAATCGCATAGATTACCATAAGAAGATAGTCCGTACTTTCCCCTCTTTTGAACGCGCCGAAGGCGTTCCGTGGACTAAAAGGGAGTATTGGAGGCAGGAGTGTGATCGTTGTGGTTGTGTCAGAGAAGAAGAACATATCTTCAACTGCTTAACAAATATTTAACCTTATTGTCAACATTCTAAGACACATTTCATAAGAGGTATTATCCTGCTTAACAAATATTTAACCTAAATGTCAACATTCTAAGACACATTTCTTAAGAGGTATTATCCTACTTAACAAATATTTAACCTAAATGTCAACATTCTAAGACACATTTCATAAGAGGTATTATCCTACTTAACAAATATTTAACCTTATTGTCAACATTCTAAGACACATTTCTTAAGAGGTATTATCCTACTTAACAAAGATTTAACCTTATTGTTAACATTTCTGATTAATATATGATAGCATACGCAGCCGCATTCCTTGGAGGACTTATGATCGTCTTAGGTATATATGGACTGTATTACGTGCGAACCCACCGCAGAATGTATGACCCCAAAACCGCGTAAAAAATACACCTGCCTTCATTGCGGCAGTGCATTCTTTGAAGGTCATCGGTGCACAAACATACTTAAGAGTGCAGCGGAGACTCAGGCTCCCAAGTAACCACGTCAAATACCCATCTACCATCCTTCTTACCATGACTCATAACATGGGTAACCTGCTGCCCTTCAATGGCGTACCTTATTCTATCGGGCGCCCAAAGGGTGTACGTTCTTTTTTTATGTTTCAACACCAAACGCAGGCGGTCCAAGTCTTCAAAGACCACGTAATTCTTTATCTCGTAGATTTCTCCTATGGTCAAATCCTTCCAGTGTGTCTGGATGAACTTCAACTCATTGAATTTGTCCTGGTTCATATATTCTATGGAATATCTTTAAATGCGTCTTTAAAGTGTCTGTGTTCCTAAAGCGCTTGCAGCACCACCTACATGGTAAACGCATTCCACGCGCATACTCTGCGATGGCTCTACAGATGTCGTCGTAGTCGTTACTGATTAACACCTTGTAACCATTCTGCTCATACCTTTCCAATAGCAGGCGTTGACTATCAGATAATACCCCGTTGCCTTTTGGAGTCTTCAGCTCGACGCAGAAACCACGGTATCGCACGTGTGCATTCAAGATAAGAAGGTCAGGCTGTCCTCGTTGATATCCTTTCTGCCAGCACTTTATGCGTTTATCTGATGTATCTTGTATTTCACCTAAGCCAGGCGCTATGAGCATTTGCGGGTAATACTTGCGGACGTAGTCCACTACCTTTTTATGTAAGTCGAATTCATTTTCGATTTTGAATACTAACTTGTTTGGGCCATCAAAGCGCCTTTCGTATTTGCCTGTTTTTCTTAGCGCGGGTAGGACTTCCTCAAATACCCAATCGCGAAACTCCGCAGCTTTGGGTAGTTTGGAGCTGAATATCAGTTCATACAAACCAGGTTCGGATATAAACACGGAATGCGGGTGTAAAGTACAAGTGTCGCGATTCACGACCCTTCCTAACTCAGACAGTCTTTTCTTGTACTTATCCGAAACGTGAGTAATCAGGGCATCTCTAGCATTGGAATATTCCAGCGCGGTTGCAACCTCCTTTCCTCTGAAGTACAGCTTGTCGCCTTGCACTATGCATTGCAGTTCGGTATCGTTCTTTTCAAAGACTCGTAACATGGTATATCAAAGAGATATTTTGACCCTAATATGCGACACTTTTAAGTTGATTCATTTCTACGCTTAGTTGCGCGTCAGACACCACGAAGATGTAGCAGTTTATTTTAGTAGTATCGCTGGCATGCTTGGTGCGCTTGATCTCCAAAGTAATGCCATCCTGGGTGTTTACCAGCCGCAATCCCTGACCATGCATGCTCTCATCATTAGTAGTGCGCATGTCGATCCATAACGCATATTTATCCTTGAAGAATTCCTTTGGAGCAATTTGATCACCAAACTTCTGCATTGCCTCCCGGTACATGTCTTCAGGTTTTATTCCTTGGGAGTAAACCTTGTTGGGTACTCCGTTAATATTCACGCCGACATAAGTGATGTTGGGATTAAAGAATGCCTCGGAGTCGCGCAATCCTGCGGTGTATGTCTTTGCGAACAGCAACATTAACCCCGTAAGGCTGCGTCGTGGTATGTTAATGCTTTGGTTGATGACCTCTTCGACGTTGTTTGTGAAGCTAAACGTCTTGTACATTACTACGTGGTCGTAAAGGAATGCCTTGCCGGAGCTGTATTCCATGCCTGCGCTACGGGCCAGCTCTTCAGAGTACACGGTCTCGTACTGTAATTCTAAATTTTTAATAGCATATGGATGCACGGCCGCTGAACTTACGTCCTTTCCTTGCAGGATGTTGGTCGTATCTGCCAAGGTTACTTCGAACTGCAGTTCAGAAAGTTGCCTGGGGTAATACGCACCGTGGTTCGTAATGACTTCGAAGTCCATTGGAATGAGATATTTAGTACCTTAGGCTGTCTTTATTTCATCTTCTCCGGAGGCGCTGGAGGTTGCGCTTCTTACCTTACGTATGGCTTCACTTGCTATTCCTTGTTCAATCCTTTGCGCACGGTCGAACGCCGTTAACCATAAGTCTTTGTATGTGGTGTAAAGATCGTACCTGTTCAAGTCCAATAAGGACTCACCGGCAAACTTGATTCTCATCTTAGAGACAAGGTTCCTGCCTACGTTATTAACGGCATAACGCGTGTCTGCGGTATCTGGCTGAACTGCTAGGTCAAACCTTAACGCTAACGTTCCAGGAACCAATACTAAGTTATCCGTTAGACGGGGAACGCCTACGTACAGCGTTTCTCCCGGCTTTGCGCTAGAAGGAGTAAAGGTGACCCGGTGAAAGGTACGTTCTGCTTTCAGCCCGCCAACCTGCTTAGGAAGGAGGTTAGGATTTAACTTTGAGCTTATCATATATAATGGAAGGAGAAGGAACGGATTTTGATCCGCTTACCGAAGAAGGTCAAGTCGACATTAACGACGAAGAATACGAGACTTTGATCCCAACTGACAACGTAGACCGAGAAGGCCTATTTGACAAGCTAAGACGTAAATATGGCGGTAGGGCCCGCGATGCTATGCGTTCTTTGAGAGACAAATTCAGGTCTAAGAATCCATACAAACCCATTCCAGAATATTTACAAATGGAAGACTTAGGACCCGTTCCCGAAGCCCCAAGCGCTGCATGGCGTACTATGGTTCAGGAACAAATGAACGAATCCATGGATGAAGAACCTGATGAATTCGATAGGATCAAGGAAGAATTCCCAAACTGGGAACCAGATAAAGTCCAAGTAATATTCAACAAGGATAACGAATGGGATAAGGAAATCATGGTAGCAAAGTTACGTAGGTCTAATGCTAAGCCATACATCGTCAAGGACATAAATGGCAAATACTACGCAGATAAGAATATTCCTCCAACCCTTAGGAAGGCATTGGGGGAACCCAACTTAACCGCGCAAGAAGCCGCAGCAGATAAGGCAATACAAACTGATTTCGATGAGCTCTTTGAGGCCGCTGCAGGCGGTCATGAAACGCAGGAAGAGTTAAGGGCGCAAATAAGTACTTTAGCCGATTCACTTCAAGCTAAGACGGATGAAGTTGCTGCGTTGAACTCTAAAAAAGATGAATTACAGGCTAAAATAAATAAAATACGGACCCTACCAGTACGTCTTATGGAGCAATCCGTTAATGCACGTAATTTAGCAGAGGCGCATGTACAATTGGCTGAGGTTGAGAAACAAAAGAAGGCAGCTGAGGAAGACATACAACGAATCACCGAAGAGCGTGCGGACCTGTTAAGAGCACATGAGGATTTCATAAGAGCACGCGATGATTTGGCGGCTCTCAGAGAGGCTTATGGTGACCTTCAACTGCAGGATGAATACCTTAAGCAATTGATCGATGAAATGAACGACGACTACTTAGAAAAGAATATACAACTCGCTAAGCACCAAACTGAAATCGAAGCAGACTACAAAGAGCGAATAAGCAAGTTATTAGAAGAAAAGAAGGATTTCATGTATAGATTAAGGGTTGCTCTGAGCAAAGTAGACAGAGGCGATGCGGAAATAAAGAGCTTAAGGGATAAGTTACAGGAAAGCATCGAAAACCACAGGAGAATAATAGTGGAAATGGGCGAAAAGAACCTACAAATAGGGCAATTTCAACAGGCCATCGAAGACCTGGAGACGAAAGTAAATGAGCAACGAAAAGTAATTAACGACCAAACCAGCTCCAAGGAAGAAAAGGTGGCTGC
Source organism: Actinia equina (assembly GCA_011057435.1). Lineage (NCBI taxonomy): Eukaryota > Metazoa > Cnidaria > Anthozoa > Actiniaria > Actiniidae > Actinia > Actinia equina. The sequence goes on from WHPX01000536.1 coordinate 254,571, forward strand.
CCAAAAGGCATTAGAAACCCTTCAGGAAAGAGTTACGGAATTACAAGCACAAAAGGAAAAAGCAGAAAAAGAATTAGGGCTTACCACCAAGGAAAAAGTTAAAAAAGCTTTAGTGAAATATGGCATTCCGCTGGCATTCGCAGTCGCCATTAGCTCCGTAGTAGGTGTAATCCTTAGCGCACTTAATGCTACGGGCGCAGGTGTAAAGGCGGTAGGTAAAGGACTGACGGAGTTGGGTAAAAAAATGGCAGCCTCTTTACCTGGGCTGCTCGGTAGTGTCCTCTCTTTGGTACTAAGGACCGGTGGAGAACTGTTAAAGTTCGTGGGGAATAACATTTGGATCCTCGTAGTAGCTATTGGGGTGGTACTCCTGAAGAAGATCCGGGGTTAATCTTATCTGGGTACGTTACTGGGGGCTTATCATTGTCAGGCGCACGAGGTGTTCTCGACTGGGGATAAGTAAAGATAGTATTCGCGCCGCCTTGATAATGCGGAACTAGCGGCAGCACACTCATGGTGCTAATGGGCTTATGATTCCAAGTAGCATCCGTCGGAGGTTCGGTTGCCTTACCGGCAGCATTCATTCGGGCAATGCTGGGCTTGGTGCCAACGGCAGTGGCATCGCTGGGGCGAATCTGAAGCTTCGCATATTGACAATTGGCTATCATGTGAAAAGTTAATGGTACTAGGTCTTCGAAGCTATATAGGTTAATCTCAGATGAAAAATGGGTTGGGTGCCTATTATTTTTTTTCGTTCTGTAAGGCAACAGTGGGGTGTTGGTCTCGTCAACAATCCTAAATCCAATATTACATGAATACCGCTCCGACATACTAATAGTGCATATGATCAATCCTAGCCCTCCAACATCCACCCACAGTCCGGTGTCGTACCACTCGTCGCCCGCGTAGTCCTTTTCCTCTAGGTAATGAAGAAACCAGTCCTCTTTCGTGTGTGGGTTCATATATTTAAAGACTAAGCACCGTAAGAGTGCTAATGGTCGCGTGGTTAAAAGGCTTATCTCTTTGATCCTCTATGCTATTCACGCAAACGCGCCCAGTATCGTCTACGCGTATTTGCAGCTTTACCTTCCCATGACAATCGGTAACCATGTGGAAAGTCCAAACCGATAGATTCTCGACGCTACCGGGGTTGGGCTCTACGGAGAAATGTACGGGCTCCCTGTTGTTTGTCTTCGTACGCATGGGCTGTAGTATGCCATTATCATCCAGGAACCGGAAGCCGACGTTGGCGTGACTATCCGTACCAATACAAATGCTGCATATTATTAACTTCTTTCCCGAGTAGTTCAAGTCTACAGACATACCAGTGACATCAACCCAAGATGCTTGGGTGTATTTTTTCTCACCTGTGTAAGTCGTGTAAACACAATCCATTCCGGATACGTAGGGGTTGTTCATCGCCATATATAATAACTCAGACCAATGCTTGCGGCTGCTAAGCCGGCTTTTAGTAAGTTATGGTCATATTCCTCGGGTATCGTAGGCAGTATCTTCTCTGATGGTTTCTTAGGTACTTCTTTCTTAGGCATCTTCGTTTCGTGTGACTTTTTTGGCTTCTCTACGAAGTGTGGAGTCCCTTTAAAAGTCTCGGAGTTTACGTCATTCACCCCAAACTTCATATTCTTAGTTGCCTTTTGGAGCTTGTTGTTGTATCCTACTACGGAGCCAGCATTCATGGATAAATTACTAGGCATTAGCCAACAACCCGGGGCTACTGCATAGTCCAGTCGGGCTTTGGAATTTTGTATGGCTAGTTGGTAACGCTGTACGCCTTTGCTAATGTCACCCTCCAAGATCGAACTTTTAAAGAGGATCAAAGCTTCGGCGCGCGTTTCTTCTGCGGCGCCGGTATTTCCTATGATGCTGGATCGGGTATTTACCTGAGCTCCAAGGATAGAATACACGTAAGCTTCTATGCTGCGGTTTAAACGGGCAAGACCGGCTTTAGTTAGTCCTTTACCTTCTGTGGGTATGAAATTAAAGTATTGCTTTGTGTGTTCGTCGTTGGTTATCGGATAATCAATGGATTGGCCCCTGCGTACTTACCACCCTCGTCTTTGAACAGAGGTCCGTCTCTAACTTCTTTGGTAGTTTTGGCATTTGGTTCAAAGAAGGTGCTGGTATCGTAAGTTACTTTATGATAACCAGTGTTCCATTGTAGCCGCAATGCATGGACTTCCTTATCACTTAGTTTATGTCCTCCAACACCCCAATAAGCCCAGATGTGGCCTAGGCCATTGTTGGCGCCTACAGTACATCTAAAATCCTTTCCGACAACTCCAAACTCCTTACAAAGTCGGTCGTAAGCAGGTGAGTCGTATTTGTTATCTCTGGGATCAAATGCCCTGTCGCCAGGTAGGGCAATAACACCCATCTCATGTAATATTCTTCGCACTGTAAAGTGGAAGTGAAATATGAATATCGAATTCTTCATTAAATTCACACTTACGCCACAGCCGCTAGTTGCACACCAGACGGCAAAGTTCAATTGCTGTGGCCAGTATCGCATGTTTGGTGCACTTAACCATTCGTGGGATTCCTTAGCTGTGGTGTGATTTATGGGGACTTCTTTGAAGATATCTCGCGCCTTTAACTGAAAGGAATGGCTATCGGAAATACGCATGTTCAACGTTAAGTCCAAGCTTGGGTGTTTGTCAAAGGAAACCGCGGGTATCGGATAAGTACTGGTACTAAATAATAATTCATTTGACCAACTGGGTGTAACCGGTTAGGATGTTCGATGGTCACCTTCGGTTCCAAGTCGGCATTGCTATACATTCTGGAGCCGTTGAAGTAAATCCCGTCAGGCCTACGCTCGAACTTACTGGCGTCTGCATGTGGAAACATCTTCCTAAAGGCCCTCCAGTTAGCATAATCCCTGTTGTCGTGTTGCGGCTGCTCCTCTATATCATTTCCAAAAGCGTCGTACATTAGTATATATAATGGATGTTATACCATCAGCACCTCCACTTTATCCTGAACTTCCCAAAGAGGTCCCAAACGAATTAAACGCTGAGAACGTCCGCTTGAATAAGGCTAACTTAATTCTGGCTTACTTCGAAGGTCAAGTAAAGCACTATGAGGAGGTTAGGAAGAAATACGCTAGAGCTCGGAGCATACTGCACAAGCTCGCAGTAACAACCGGCTCCGTATCCGTCGTATTAACTGGCACGGGCGTTGCTACTTCCCTTACCGGCCCCGGAATAGTCGTTGGAGTTCCTTTAGCCGGCGTTGGGGCAGCCTGTGGTATAGTTTCCGCTATTACCACAGGCGTTATGAAACAATTGTCGGGTAAGATATAGCCCTCGCAAGGGCAAAAGCTAACACCATCGCCGATTTGGTCTCCAAAGCTCTGCGGGACCGTAAGATCGATGAGGTGGAGTTTTCTCTGATCCTTGCGGAAGAAAAGAAGTATGAGGAGTTAAAGTCGGGCACCAAAAAAACAATAATCAAGGATCTCTCCGACGAAACCCGAAAGAAGATCTACCAAGAAGCAAAGGAAGACCTACAAAGAAAACTCGCTCAATAGACTTTCACCTTGCTTACACGTCAACGTCTGGGTATCCATCCTAACAAAGGGTGGTTGGGGTCTATTTTGTAAAATATTTCGTAAATTACGTCAGGATAATAAGGAATATCCTTATCCAGTCGACAAAACATCCACTCGGCCCTTTGTATGTCTGGGACGTCAGGAATAGAATTACCGGTAATTTCAGACAAAAGATAGGGAATAGCTTTGTAATATTTCCCTAGTTTTAATTTTTTCAGCGTTTTCCGTAGACTTTGCGGGGTTGGCTCTTCTAAATCCTCCATGATTTTCTTCTTTACTTCGTCGTCTAAATATACCGGATGTAAACCTTGAATGTAACTCATCCAGTCTCTGAAATATTTTATTTTTTTGTATGGAGTCTTCTTACGACCTCCGTTAGAGTAATATTGTTCCCTGGTAGCACAAGGCACGGCATTACGAATATTCTTACCACACTTGTAACACTGTGCCGACGTGTCGTCTTCTATTTGCATTTTCTTACCACAGCACCAAAAAGGTTCTGGCTTAGGTATGTTAACTTTAGGTCTTAGACAAATTATGCAAAAGTCGTTAACGAACTTCTTACATTCATGCATATATATCCAACATATTTTTCAACCTCCGTTTGCGGTACCCAAACACAGCAGCAGTAAGGGACTTTTCGCTGATGCGGCCGGATCGCGCAAGACCCCCCGTTCGGCCTCGTCACTGCTCCAAAAACCCCACCCCCCCTGGGGTTTTTCGATATGTGATTTTTGGCAATGCGGACGCTCCGCGTGTCCCCCTTACTGCTGCTATCTATCTATCTATCTATCTATCTATCTATCTATCTATCTATCTATCTATCTAAATCATTTATATATGTATCAATCCATTTCAAGTAGCCAGTTGTCAATTGCCTATACGTAGAGAGATTTACAACTGTATTCATGAAAAAATAATAAAGTCTCAGTTGGGTACTTTAGCGAGTGACAAAAACTCATTTCATATTATTGTTCATTATTTGTCATTGCATAAAATATCAAATGAGCTCTTTTTTGTCTGTATATGCGCCATTTGAGAACCTTTGCGTTAAACTTTCTAGCTTGCTTTCTTGTACACAAATCCTAAAAAAGTTATCCGAGGCATTTGAAGAAAAATTCTTTTTACAGTCACAACTTCACAATTGCCTGTTCAAACCTTTCAAATGTGACAAGATTCTCTATATTTAGATCAGGTTTATGATAAAAAATACACTCAGTGCTTGCTTCCAAACTTATTTATTTAATAAATAACTTTTAAGCTTACATATTTTTTTCATAGAACTCAGTTAAAAACAGGTCGATCATCGTTAAACTGTTTTAGCCTTTTATAAATAAAATTATCAACATCATTATCAATATTAACATGCTACAAGTGGGTTTTGGGAATTTACTATAGCTTAATAATTCATCTATTTTGCATGTGTAAGACCACTAGAAGGAAGGTTACAATACTGCCATGAAATCAGAACAAGCATAAGATAAAAGTTTATTGATTATCAATAATTTACACACTTACAATATAATTAACACACTAATTCTTTTTATATGTTTTAACAATATTTCAGTTAACTGAAATCATACTATATGCAAACAAAACTGACTAAATAAAGGATTGAAACTCTTTTTTCCTTCAAAATTATATCATATCGATAAGAATATGATTAAAAAAAAACAGTTATATCTGGCTTCTGTATTTGATCAAATCAGATACTGTAAGTTATTTTGCAAAAGAGCTACCAATATTTAACAAATAAAATACATTTACTGTGTTTGCACACGCTAATGCAAACCTAGATGTGGTTGGGAGAATTCTCGAGCAGGTGCAAACACTCGCTTATGGCTCGTGTTTGCACTGATCTGCTCTCGAATTCTCCCATTCACATCTCGGTTTGCATTAGCCTGTGCAAACACAGTTAATGTATTTTATTTGTTTTATAAAAATTTTTTCTTCAATTAAAAAAAAAAAAAAATCACGATTGAATAAAACAGAAGGAATTAATTCAAAGTTTTAAATACAAATTCTCCTTACATACTTTCACATTTGCAATAGCCAATCAGATTGCGCGACAGAAGACGCCTAACCAATCAAATTGCGAGTTTGATACACGCCTCCAAGCATGAAATTCAAGTTGGAAATTTCTTATTTCAAAGCGAGAAGAAGCCAAACTTTAGCGACTTTCTGCCTTGAGAAAGAGGCTTTTACAAGCAAATCTAGATAAAACAATAATTCCAAAGCTTAACCAATGGCTTTAGTCATTCTAGACTGAGAAGAAAACACTATTTTGAGAGCTAGACCTCGCTAAATTCAAGCTTGATTCCCGTCGGTGTTGTTGAAAGAGTTCGGCGAGATTCTCCGAGTTCAGGCTGGCAAATCTGGATTTTTGCTTTTTTGTTGAAGTATCTTCTGGTGGTTCTACTATTTCAGAAGCTTCCTCGGGAAAGTCAAAGTCAAAGCTTGGAAAATTAGCAATATTCTTCTAATTTTACTGGAGTTATGACTATTTGTGTACAAGTACAACTTCCAAACAAAACTCAAATTTTCCAGCCGGTGTCGACGAGCGTCACAACCGTGTTTGCACAGGGAAATGCAAACACGGCTCTCGGCCAGTCACATGACGCATACTATCTGAATTATTTTATAAAATATTATAAGAGTTGTTTCTAGATATATAGTCTGGATCTGAAGAAAAAGATTGACCTAGAGTCACACACCGATATTCATTCTTCAAATAAGTAAAGCAGTGTGACTAGGATAAAACCATACTACTAATAGCCCCCTCATCTACTATATTTGTGTAAAAACAAAGAAATTCTAAAATAAAATTAAAACATGGGGTATACTTATGAAACAATGTGAAGGATAAATATCTGCTACTATAAATATAATGGATTATATCAAGTAAAAACTTTCATGAAAAGCCTCAGAATTGTTTAGCTTTGCTTCACCAAGGTCAAAAAAATCCAAAAGCTTTCATCTCAAATACGGCGTTTAATCGAGGTATGTAAGAATAAAACGATTTTCGCAGGAAAACATGCTCGACTAGGCTCTGCCTCGTCCGCCATTTTGACCCGGAAAACAGCGGAAAACCGTAAAGCGCACCCGCAATCGAATTTAAATTAGCCAATCAGCGGTTTTTAAGCAGTGTCGGCACTGCCTAAATGCGGATCTCCCAAAAAGGCACAGTAAACCCAATTTAGATAACATTTATAGGTGAAAACAAAATAGGGGGAAAAAGTTTGTTTTAAATTAGAGATGAATTCATTACCCATAATGCACCCGATATAGTTATAGCGGAGCGGAACACCATACTTAAGAAAAAATGGTAAACCACCGAGTTGATTTTTCATGGCTTGCCTGACGTCACTTCCGTCCGTCCATCCGTGTACACAACACAGGAATCCCACTTGGTGTCAAAGCAAAGGCTACTCGCAAATGTAGCTCTCAAATGCACAGAAAAAAATAGCTTTTGGTAAATTATAGACCAACAGCAAATAAAAACAACTTCCATGCAGTCAAAGATAGATCAAGAAGTGTTCTTCAAGAATCCAGGTGATTAGATATGAAATGACAGTTCTACGCCCTCTAAATGAGGTTCCAGTGAGGTTCCATTGAGGCACCACCCCCTCTTTCAGGGTCCTTACAGAGGTGACGTCATGGATATTCTTACTTCCCCGTCTTTTTAGTCATGTCTATTTTTAGTTTGCTGGCTTGTATTTTAGTTCTAGCGGCACCTGTTTGGATATTGTCCTTTTTATCGTTGAACAAAACAACAACAGCTTTACCAAACAATCAATGCTTTTCTAACAAGTTACCTATTTTGAATACTAATGAAAATATGAACTTTATATCGCACCAAAAGTGTAAACTCCATGACAGGGAATCGAACCCTGGTCTGTCGCTCGTCAGGAAAGTATATTAAGCACTACACTATCATGAATTTGGATATTTCATTTTCTCTCAAAAACATATTTTCTCTCACAAGTCGGGTTCGAAACGACGACCTACAGATAACTGTTGCGCTCTACAGTCCGTTGCTCTACCAACTGAGCTACCGCGAGTTCTATACTACTACTCTTCAAGAAAACTTTATTTACCCAATTTCAAATCAGTTAATCTAAATGAGAGTTTTAGATATGATGAGTAGCGAATACGCTACTTAATGACATGCTCAAAAACTGCTGAGCGTTTTGTTTCGTTTCTCAGGTCACTGGTTTACACCGGATTTGATCGGCCGGCTGCTATAGTAGCGCAAAAGTACATAACTTTAATGTTTTTAGTTTTATATCTCCGTACTTGGAAAAAGAAAACGCAAAGATTGTTTTATGATTTTTTTTATTATCATAACTAAACAAATCTGATGTACAATGATGTTCAATACCAACACCTGCGGCTTTGGACAAAATAAATGGTTTCTGTATAATTAGGAAAACTACTCACCCGATATAGTCATATAGTATATACTTGGTTGGATCAGAATGTCTGCATATCGCTGTATATATATATATATATATATATATATATACATATACTGCGTTTTGCATAAACTTTGACCATTTGTGCATATATACAAGTATATGAAATGTATATAAAAAATTATGGAATATGATCCCTGATATTGTTTTCGAGTTGTCTATCACTAGGACTTTCTGAAAAAAATATCAGGGGTCATATCCCATAATTTTTGATATACTTTTGATATACTTGTATATATGCACAAATGGTCAAAGTTTATGCAAACCGCAGTATATATATATATATACATATATATATATATATAACCTGTTTTATGAAAAGGTACCCCTCCCCCCCTAACATCAGCACACATAGGGGGTCTGAATTTCACACTGGAATGCTCTGCTAGTGAAAGGTCAATTCCTGTTTTAGCGGTTTGTGCACACCCCTAGCTCGTCACTCCTTCCCTTCCACTCCCTATTCCCAAACCAAACCTCCCCCCCCTCTCTTACCTTAATAATCTTGTCAGTTTGTCAGGTGTGCATGCATGCACTGGCTATAAGTGTTGGGCCTGTGAGAATAACAAAAAAACAAAAAAACAAATTAAAGCCTTAAGCTAAGCTTGGCTCTGAGATTGGAAGGCTTTGCAGAGGCAATGGGAAGGCGTTGACGTCAGAACTAGGCTTGGCTGATCTGATTCTATGCCTTTGAAAAAGTGCAATGTTTCCTAAATCAAATGGCATAGCATGCAAATGCTTGGCGACCAACAACCATTGAACAAGAATACTAAAATAGCTGCAAACCACAGAAAGGCACCAATTATTGTTTTGGCCAGCCATGCATGGCCCAATCGGCTTATTCATGCAAATTTACTGATCGAAAATCATCTATTCTGGGTAAAAAGTGAAAAATTCAGACATGATTTTCAAAAACTAAGCTCTAGAGGAAACCCCTTCAGCCTTAACTTCACTCGAATGGCTCAGAGTAGGTTTGGAATTCTAAAATCAAACTGAATTCGTGACACCCTAGGCTCTTTCGGGCAAGTCCTGGACCAAGAGTGAAGAGTAAGTTCTGGAGGGGAAGGGGCATTCCAGCATAGTGACCTTCTTAAAAAACAGGTTAGATAGCAAAGCACAATTCAGCTATTTCCGCTAGCCATCCTTGGGCAAAGCGTGCAGCATAGCAAATCACAATTCAGCTATTTTCACTAGCTATCTTTGGGGAAACCTTGCAGCATTCTAACCTGTTTTATGAAAAGGTACCCCTCCCCCCTAACATCAGCACACATAGGGGGTCTGAATTTCACACTGGAATGCTCTGCTAGTGAAAGGTCAATTCCTGTTTTAGCGGTTTGTGCACACCCCTAGCTCGTCACTCCTTCCCTTCCACTCCCTATTCCCAAACCAAACCTCCCCCCCCTCTCTTACCTTAATAATCTTGTCAGTTTGTCAGGTGTGCATGCATGCACTGGCTATAAGTGTTGGGCCTGTGTGAATAACAAAAAAACAACAAAACAAATTAAAGCCTTAAGCTAAGCTTGGCTCTGAGATTGGAAGGCTTTGCAGAGGCAATGGGAAGGCGTTGACGTCAGAACTAGGCTTGGCTGATCTGATTCTATGCCTTTGAAAAAGTGCAATGTTTCCTAAATCAAATGGCATAGCATGCAAATGCTTGGCGACCAACAACCATTGAACAAGAATACTTAAATAGCTGCAAACCACAGAAAGGCACCAATTATTGTTTTGGCCAGCCATGCATGGCCCAATCGGCTTATTCATGCAAATTTACTGATCGAAAATCATCTATTCTGGGTAAAAAGTGAAAAATTCAGACATGATTTTCAAAAACTAAGCTCTAGAGGAAACCCCTTCAGCCTTAACTTCACTCGAATGGCTATTCTTTCAGCATAGCAAAGCACAATTCAGTTTTAACTGCATGGTCCAGTTAATTGCAAATATTGTACCACAAAGAATGTCATAACTTATTGAAAAAGGAAAATTTTGTCTGTTAACTGGTTCTAATCTTTTCATTCATCAATGCTAAGAAAAATTTGTTTTATTTAAACGCTTTAAAAATGAACATTTTTCGTAGCATTGATAAATGAAAAATTTAGAAGAGGTCTGTAACTTACCTCTTAATAACAGTGTAATTCATTTTTTTCCCTTCTACTTTGACGTGTTATATCTTCTTAACAGACACAGATATTTCAAAATATCGCTGGAGCAACAAATTACTTCATTGAAGGAAAGCAAAAATATTTTTTAAGCAAAGCTTCTCCGACATGCGCACTAGACGTCTTACACAGGGATCCCAACTAGATGTATATACCACATAGAAAAAAAGTTTATAGAAAAAAATAATCATCTATGCCCCCCCCCCCCCCCCCCCCCACTCTAAAAGAAGAAAAAGAAATTAATAATGAGAATCCTTAATGATAAAAAAAGAATGAAAATGGAAAAATGGACAGAGTCATAATTATAACTGGAATTGGTAAATGTAGGTTAACTAATGATAGAAGCAATAGATATAGCGACTTTGTTGAATTTGAAACAGTTCCTTGATGTAATTCGGCCCACGCGTAGAGGCTAAGGCTTGGTGAACCAGGGACAGAGAATTATAACATGACGGACGACATTCAAGGGTTTGTAACTTGACCAAGTGCAATAAAGCATTGTCGCATGGACAATCGTGAGGAACTTTGAAAACAGATCTTAAGCCAAAACAATTTGCTACCTAACCTACGTACCTACGTACCTACATCCATTCATTCATTCGTTCTGTCTACCTTTTTCTTTTCTTTTCTTCCTTCTCTTTATTTCAACATGCTAGCCTATTCAACAATAAAGCTGATTTCCAGGAGCTAGGGGCGTGCAACCATTTGAATCGTTTTTTTTTTCTTTCAAAAAAAACCTCTGACAGCAGGGCCCGACAACATTGGTTATACAGCACTCGGTCATGTCACTTGCAGTGTCAACGCTCTGCCACCAAATAAGGGGGGTTTTGACTATTTGCCTCTGGTAGCTCGCGCAAATGAACGTTTGCAAATGAAGGCGGTTGGCGTTTTTGACTGACGTTGACTGCTCTTTTGTTGTCCATTGTTTGACCGTTGTTGCTCGTGAATTTCTGTCAGTTGCTGTTGTTGCTGCTGCTGCTATTTTTTATACCGTTTGCAGGGATGAGTTCCAAAGATGACAAGCGCGAGTTTCTTTACAAATACGACCCTAATAACCCATGGCTCCACAAGAATAACAAAGCGCCATCTGTCAGTTCTGTGGAGAGGGGAACTCGTAGCCGACCTTCCAAGATGAAGAAAGTTTACCTTGCTAAGAAACGGAAATCGAGAATGAGAAGAAATGCCCCCTTCAGAAGCCTACAAATAACTACTCTGTACTGTTGTCGGAAAGCTTGCCTTAGTGGAACTACCATAGCCGAAATTCAATTTCAAAGACAACGTATCTACAGTCAAGACTACCAATGCCTGAACTACACTATTGCGAGCAACATTCAAGTCCAAACCCTATTTAGTGGGCGGAATAAGATTATCTACACACTTCCTAGCCTTGGTATAGTCTGCAAGACTGCCTTTAAAAAGGTGTTAGCAATATCGGATAAAAAGATATGGGTTCTTTTGAGAAACCAAAACGTGGGCGATCCAACATTGCAACGCGATCAACGTGGGAAAAACAAGAACAATGCAAGAAGATTACTTCCAGCTGTCGTCGAGTTAGTAACTAATTTCATCAAAGATTACAATCCTGGACCAAGTCATTACAGGCGCCAAAGAACTGCAAAACTATATTTTGACCCTAAATACAGCTTAAGTAGCATTTGGAAAGATTTCACAGAACAGCATCCTGATCTTAAAAGCAATGGCCTCAAAACGAAGAACAAAGGCGCACCTCTCAGTTACTCGGCATTCAGAAAAAAATTTTATTGAGAAAATGAGTCACCAGTATTCATTCCGGAAAGCCCGAGTCGACACCTGCCAGACTTGCGACAAGTACGGGAAGAAAATTCGAGAACTTGAAAGGGCCATACCCATCGTGGCAGTATGTTCCAGGAGAAAGAGCCAAGAAGACCTTCTAAAACTTAAAACTGAACTTGACGAACACCTAAGAGAAAGCGAAATTAGGTATGGTGCTATTTCTTACGATATGAATGTACTAGCCAGTGTTGCCAAATAATAGTTACAGTATCGCAAAAGGTCTACACCAAATATTCCAACTTCGAGTTCTCTTTTGCTCTGTGTTAGCCCTGATTGTGCGTAAAATGTTCAGAACTGAGAGCAAAAGCCGTGGAATCCTAATCTAGTGCAGTGGTATTATTCATGTGTCATTACCACAGGCGGTTACTTGTTCTAAAGAATATATTACATTCTAATGAGGCTAACTTAGAGCAAAATAGAACTCCCAACAAAATTTTTGAGACAGTTTTTGAGCGCGCGCACGTCGTGGGCTCAAATCGAACGTTTAAAAGTAGGCAGCCACTTTAAAAGCATAGTCTGCAAATGGAGAAAGAAAGAAAGAAAGAGTAAACATCCAGGCAATAAGAAAAAAAAGTCATAGAATGCACGCGTAATTTGATCAAGGTATATTCCACCGCAATATATGTAGTGCACCAGTCTTAAGGAAGAAGGAAACGTTAAACACAACTTTCATTCCATTCAAAAATCAAAACATTCGAACTTCTGGCAAAACTGTAGCGCGCGCCAATAAGTTCTTTGGTAGCATGACGTCAACTTTTGAAATAATGTCTGTTACTGCTGTTTGTAATCTTACTAAAATGAATGAAACATCTCTAGTCTTGCATCTAGACTTTCATAAAACCATTCAGCTACCGAAGTTATCCAGCCAAGACGCCTATTACAAAAAGAGGTTGACAACCAGACTATTTGGAATATTTGACGCAAATGATAAGAAATTGAACGCATACATTTATCCATCGACCGTTGGAGGAGAAGGACCCGATGAAGTGATTTCTTTTTTGGATTTCTTCTTGAAACGGAGTGAAACAGCTGTGTTTAGACACCTTGTTCTTTGGGCCGACAATTGTCCCGCACAATTCAAAGAGAATTATCTTTTTTTTTATTGCCAATATCTCGTTAAAACGAAGCAATTTCTCAGAGTGGATCTGAAATTTTTGCTGGAAGGCCATACCTATGCAATTTGTGACAGGCGTTTTGCTTCTGTAGAAGTAGCTACAAAACGCTTTGAAACAATCGAAACTCCCGCCGATTGGGTAGCAAAAATGAATGAACAATGTATAACAAACCTTGTGGTACATGAAGTTTCGTTGGACATGGTCAAGTCATATAAAACGTTTTTACGCAATGCGTATGTCAGCCGCCAAGTAGACATAGAGGGAAAAAAAATTTTTCGGTAAAGACTTTGGCTTGGCTAAACTTTGGTATCGGTGAGTCGATAAACAGCAGTGGCAGGCTTGTTTCTGAGAAACTCAAAGATGGGGAGTGTTTTGCTAGATGTTCTATCAATCCCTATGAAAGACCGATGAAGATCAATTATTTGAAAAAAAAGCAAAGCCGTCGGCTTAATCTTAAATCCCTGAAAGCGAGGTCGCAAGAACTAATTCCAGTTCCGACTATAGTTAAAGAAAACTGCTTGGAACTTGCTACAAAATACCTTAGTTTAGAAGCAAAGCGTTATTACGATTCACTTCCTGCTGAAGATGATGGTGATGATGATGATTAATACACTCATATTGATTCGCGGTTAATATACCTTGATCAGCTTTGACAAGCGCTTAGAACAGCTTATAACTTTATTTTCTTTTAAAATAAATTTCAATGTTGTAAATGAAAAAGTGGTTGTCAGCCTTGTTGCTTTTATCAATTTTCTTTTCGCTATTGTGTTTTCTATAACTTACAACCGTTATCGTCCAAGTGCGACCCTCGACGTTTGAAGACTCGTTCGCCGACTAGCATTTCGTCGACCGTGAATCAAAGAACTCAATTTAAAAATCAACCATAAATTCTTATTTTGAGGGATATTTTATAGTCTGGTTTAGAGATTCTAGAGAATTAGAAGTATTAAATCTCACATAACTATAAGAATTTATTGTACATTTTCGATTCTAGTTCTTTGATTGACGGTCGTTGAAATGCTGGTCGACAAACGAGACATCAAACTTCGAGGGTGGCACACTTCATCGATAATGGTTGTAACCCCCTTCACAATGATGCCTTGCCACTGGCTTTGACGTTCGTTGTCTACTAAAGCACAGGGTTCCCAATAGGGAAACCGGAGGTTTCGCATTTGGGAACCCTGCGGTGCATCTCTATACTGCTAAAAACAGAACTTGTTTGCTATGTTCGGAACTGGAAACATAACAGTATCACCAGGCACATTCGACCTGCAAGATAAAAGAAAATCCCGCCCTCGCACCCTTAGGAAAGGGACATGAATAAAAAAACAGGGATTGCGCAAGTTTTAAGCGCAGGAAAAAGACTGGTATGCTTTGGAACCTAAATCACAAATTATTTAAAATCTCTTTCATCTGCAAAACGTTTCTGCAACTTCAAGTTGCTACTCCCCATGATGTTTAGGGCGCAAGATTTGGAAGATGGCTAATTTCTCCGCCATCCTAAACATTGACAACATTACGGTTGCTGGTCGTTGCAAAACGTTTCTTGGTCCAAAAAGCCACAAAAATGGTGTTTACTAAGATATAGATTCCTCAATCCTTACAAATAATCAATAATATAAGCTGCAAATTACACAGGGATCCCAATATCATTTTGCAACCAGTATTGATTTGTATCACGTGACTGAACTACGCCTTCGATGAGATAGTATGGAACTCATCGCGATAGAGCCAAAGCAAGACACAAAAACGCCAATTGTTCTTCGTTATTTTGAATTTAGTAGATCATTTATCAGTTCAGTACTAAAACATTTATATTATATTGTCTCTTTCTGTACAGAATTGCACTTGATTTTCTTTCAAAACCATGGCGCTGACCTTCGTAAACTCAACATTGCAATGTCCATTTTATGTCGAGGTATGTAACTATTTGATTTGTGGTTGAGTGTGTCTTATGACAGATAAAAGAAATGCAATTCGAAAGGTGCTTATCATAAATTTCTTAGCGTGAAAGGTGTGTCAGTAGGAATAGATTCAGGATTAGTTTAAAGCCCCTCCAATACCGTTTTATATACTAGTAACATTTACACTGTCATAAGCTACGCTGGAAAATGTTTGCAAGTAATAAACCTATTGTCTGTATCATAAAATTACACTGTTATAGTTTTTATATCGAAGTAAATCTTAAAAGACATATCATTACATATTAACCAGTAAACGAAAGGTAGATTGGAATACTTTTCTAAACTACAGTGTTATCAGTTTGAAAGATCTCAAATCATGTTTGTTGGCAATTAGGAAATTTTCCATCATAGCTTGGAACGCGATCGTGTTAAGCAAGGACGGTCCGTTATAAAACTAATGGGGGAATTGGGATAGGGGGATCCAATAATAATTTGTGAGAACCACTTACTGTTACTGTTTTAAAGCTGCTACTTTTGTGGATATATCATGTAGATTGAGGCTAAATTGAATGACTCAAATGAATGACCTTCCATTGCTTTATGAATAACTGCCATATTCTGTGTTTTTGTAAGACAATGGAAGGTCCTTTTGAGGCATTCCATTTAGCCTCCACCGTTGTACCATAAGTATCATTAGTATATGTAATAGGACTCCATGCTGTCCAATTAAGAAATAATTGGAAGGGGAAAATTCCGGGGACTGACAAATTTAGATGAGGCCGTAGGCCGAGTCCAATTTGGCAGTCAGAGGAATTTTTCGAGTCTAATTATTTCTTGATTGGGGAGCATGAAGTCCCATTACCTATTAATCATATACCTGCGTAATTAATCCTGCTTCAATAAGACCTGTCCAATTAAGAAAATAATTGTACAGTTACTTATATGGGATTAATGAGAAGCTGTATAATTAATATCATGTTATCGTTGATACAATTAATGATCAAGGGAGTAAGTGATGGATGATTTGATTGTTCAATTGATTGTAGACATACTATGGCCAGGCCCCAAATTGTGATAAGAAGATTCTAGACAGCATTTTGGAGCCAGATGAAGCAAGGCAAACACGACTTGATATCAGAACATTCAGAAGCTGTATCAGTGAAATCGTTGAAAACGAAGATGGTCGACTGACAGTCATCGCCTTCAGTAAACAAAACAATCAGCCAGCGGCTCTTATAACATTTAAAAAACACGGATATAATCCAAATATGCTTGATAGCCTTCCGTGACAAAGCACCAGAAGTGACGTTCTTAACACTAGGAGAAAAGCGCTCTGGGAAGTGCAATACGTCGTTCGTCGTGTGG
Organism: Actinia equina; assembly: GCA_011057435.1. Classification (NCBI taxonomy): domain Eukaryota; kingdom Metazoa; phylum Cnidaria; class Anthozoa; order Actiniaria; family Actiniidae; genus Actinia; species Actinia equina. The sequence continues at coordinate 270,966 of WHPX01000536.1, forward strand.
AGTTTAAATCTCAGTGCTTGGGTGATATAGTTCTTTCGTGTGGCTTAGAAAAACTGGGCGAGATAAGCCTTTCGGAATCACGAGTCACAACAAATGTTTGGTTAATTGTTTCAAATTCGTTTTTAAATTCATCAGCTATTCGTTTATATTTATCATGTGGTTTTGAAATGTCAGCCATGTATCAGTCAACACTAATGATGGTTTTATTTGATCTAGATCACAGGAGGATAGATAAAGCACGAAACTCCATGAAAAGGCAGGTAGAATCTGTGTTTCTTCTTCCACATCTAAAGGACCTTAATCTCCAGCCAAGCAACCACGATCCCTCAACCAGCCGAATTGGGCGACCAATTTCTTCAGATGAAGAGGTATTGTTTAAACATTAACATTATAAGAAATGGTGTTTACTGCAATGGCGGTTTCAGTGTCGAGGCTAGATTCCTTTTCGCCATTTCAGGTGGATGTGGCGTTAATTAGTGATAGAGATAGCGACACCAGCAGCCAAACGATCGAGGTTACGCCAAGAAAAAGGACACGGCGAAGAAATGCCAGTGACGACCAGGTTCTTCAAGGTGGTTCCCAAAACCCCGAGAATATCAAAGGTTTGCAAGACGATATACTTTCTTCCTTGGAGTTTGTTTCTTTTTCAGAGCATATCAAGTGGTTGCCTTCCCTAATTACTCCCATCGACGCTGAAGCAAACGCGATGATACGAAACACTGAAGCGATGAGGCAAAATGCCGAGACGATCGACAAGAGGCAAACTTTCCTCCAACATTTGGAAATGGCAAAGCAGATTGAAATCTTCAGCAAACGAATCGGCAAGCACACTTACGATGCAATCTTCGACTTGTGCAATCATGAACTAGGTCTAAGTATTCAGTATTTACGAGCCGTTTTAAGAGTGTCATGGGCTGTTTACAGATTTCCCATTCTTGAATTGTGTAAGATGTCTTTGAAGGTAGGTATGAAGCGAATCCCAGAAGTTGCCGCTAGGTTGGACCGCGTAAGTGAAAATAACGGGCGCTTTCCTAGCAATATTACTGCGGCGCAAGCAGACTTACATTCTTTGTGTGTTAGACTCTTTCTTCATTATCCAGAACGATCTTTAGGAGATGGAGATGGTCTTCCCTACACTACCGTGCGGTCAATTAATGGTATATTCCAAAACGATGGCCCAATAGAAAACCTCGATTCTTACGTGAGTACTTCTTGGTATCGTCGAATACGAGCAACAGTAGGTACAGAGATGCGAAGCAGAATTGTTGGCTACGACACTCAGGAAGCCCCAAGACCAAATGACGAGAGAGCTGTGGACACGCCTCAACCGTTTTGGGAAGAAGGGAGATCGTTCTTACTAGATGAACTTCACTGTCTTCTTGGTGATATACCGCCTCAAAGTGCAGTAGTGTTAGTTGATTGCTTTTCAGTTGACCTTTATGACAGACTGCTGATCGACATCAGGGGAGTGTATCCCTCTAGCCAAATGGCGGCGGGAAATTTCCATCCAAGATTGGTCGATTCGAGCTGGCTCA
>WHPX01000536.1:277500-437608 GCA_011057435.1 Actinia equina
TCATGGCTGATTGATGGGTAGAATTCGACGATGTCAAAGCAAATACAACTGTGTTGTTGTTTGTTTTTGATGGATTTGAACCACTCGATCACGGAGGCAGTGTTTTTCCATTGATTGAATTTCGATGCTGTCGTAATTTTGTTGTTGATTCTGTCGAGGATTCTTTTGCTGATTTTGCCTATCTCGGATTTAGTAGGATTGATTAGATTAGGATTGATTAGAGTAGACACTACAGCTAACAAAGACGCATTCATAACACTTAAAGACCACAAAACGTCGTTTGTCCTCTTCTTATCATTGATCACTATGTCGTCAACAAGTATCAATCTGCGGGTAATATTGCAGATAAAAACAATAAGAGAAAATTCGACAAGTATTACATTTCGGATTTCCCTGTAGTCCAAGATGTAGACATTATGAAAAAGTGTTTACTTGATCTTTACGAGAATAAGCTGATTGGAAACGATAGTCCAGCAAAACAAATCGAAATAGGATATATTGGATACAGTAACAAAAAGTTTTCAATAACAAACAACGACGAATTAAACATAGCCATCCAATGGAGAACTCGTGGATATAAAAGTGTATTTATTTTGAGATATAGAAATTATTATATGAGGATATTTGTAATTGAGTGATTGGTTTTAGACTTTCATCTTGAATTCTTGCAATTAAGTGGATTGTGGATTTTTTTTATTATTCACGTTTAATCAATATTGTATTCATATTATACATATATAACAATCGCATACAAATAAGGTGATATTGGATAGATAATTTTTTTGGGAAAATTATTTGTGAAAATTATCTCTATTATATATATAGGTAGTCTCCCGGCGCGGGGTGGGGGTAGACTTCCATACATAGAAGGGTGGGGACCATACATATTCTTATCAGAGCCCTTGTCTGGTGGCGACTTTTAGGGATTAATTGTCGTTGTGGTAGTGTGTTTAAATAAAAAATAAAAAAAATTCCTGTAGAACTTGGTTATTTTTGGTACGAATTAGGTGTGAAACTTGCCAGTGATATGAGTTCAAGTAAGGAGTTCTTGGTACCTTTGAGAGGTTATTTTTGAAATTTCCAACAAGCATTGGTGTTTGTATATAAAGTTATTTCTCAATTGACACGGTTTTCTTTGTTATTCACAAGGTTTTATTTTTGTTATAACCCTCATTATAAATGCGAGGTCAATATATAGCTAGTTATTAACCCGGTTAATAACTATATATAGACCTCGCATTTATAATGAGCAACATTTGATAGAAAACCTTCTCAATTGATAAATAAAATATAATGAAATAAAATACTTAATTACCTCGAACGTCAGCAACAAGCCTATACATCCCTCGTGCCTGTGGCCCTAGGGATGTATATGGCTTATTGCCTCCGTTCTCGGTAATTAACTCTTACGTAGTCATTGGTACCTAAGCTCTCTAACAGAGTAATTGTGAGTAATATTATGAGGGGTATTCTTATTGTTTTGTACACTTGTTTTTGTTAATTTCTAGTGTCCATACTGCACCCTAAAGGCTGAGAGAAAAAGTGATTTGGGTAGACAGTGTATTAGGTACATAGTATATGTGGAAGTTTTTCCTCCAACCTCCCTTTGATGGATTGTAAACGACTAAAATAAACAAATCATCAATTCTATATTGAATTCAACTTTTATTGAAGTAGAATGATAGAAAATCAGAAAATCATCCTTGGCTAAATATAACAATAAATGTTATGTACTGTTTAATAAACGAGCAGGAGTGTTTTATCGGATATAAAACACGAGGCGTAGCCGAGTGGTTTTATACCCGATAAAACACGATCTGCGAGTTTATTGAACGGCTTAAAAAACTCATGATGAATGTTATCATATTGTACTGAATTCTTTACAAAATGAACCAAGTTTGATAGAGAAAATCCAAGTTAAAGTTTATGCAAATGAAGACGAATCTTTATCAGATATAAAACCTCCTTCACGGTCATGATTTCTATTGTGTTTCCTTCATGAATTATTAATGAGTTTTTTAAAATGTAAATGTTTTGTTGTAATTATTTTTAATTTGTAGCGTCCATGCTGCACTCTTTAAGTCTTAAAAAAATCATTTGGGTAGATAGTGTAGTAGGTATAATGTATATAATGGGAGTTTTGTTGTCCTTAATCTTCCTTTGATGGGCTAATATAAACTACTGATATATATTGAACTCAACTTTCTCAACTCAACTTTTGTTGAATTAGAATGATAGGGAATCAGAGCATGAAAAATATTTTTGGCTTTATGAATATGTTATGGTATCAGAAATTGTAAATAATCTTGATTTTCTGTGCCAAAAAAAGTGTTTAGTTAAGCTTTTTTATTTGTAGATTCAAATAAAACTAGTATAGCTTATTTAATTGATATGTAATTTTGTGCATAACACAATTTTAGACTGTAACCAAAATGTTTGGAAATGTGGGGCAATAAATGATTAAACATTTATATTTTTAAGTGTACTATGTGACTGTTTGAAATTATACATACTGATTTAGTTTCATTTGCTTGTCACAATTCAACAGAACAATATAACGATAGGAAAATACAACGGTATAATAAAATGAATGGCTTTAATATAGGGCTTATTGTACCATTGCAGAATGAAATAAAATATTTTTAAATTTTATGTTGAAGTGTAGCATACTTTTAGTTTCCCTTTAAAAGTAATATTTACTTTTGTTTTATTAAAATAAGAGGCTATTTCCCAGTGTTTCTATAATATATTTTCTTCTGTATTTCAACTCTAAGTGCTTAAACTTTGTGATTGTTTTTGCTAAATGTCTTGAACAAGAAGAATAAGTTGACACTGATTAATTAAGGTATTTCCTTGGGTCCAAGCAATTTATCATGCAACACAACAGTCCTTAACATGATATTGGACTCCCGGTAATGATCTTGGAGAAATCAGAGAGATGACTTATTGAAATGTGACAAAAATAATACCAAAAGTTTATGTTGGGTTCAATTCCGTTTGTTTTGCATGAGCTTATTACTGGGATCCCTGTGGTATTTAAAATGGGAGTGCCGATAGCCCAAGGAAAAAGTTTGATTCATCAAGTTATTATTTTTGTTTAAGATATATAGCAAAAAGGCATGCAAAGTTAGCACTTAGAAAGGGACTGCAGAAGAAAATCCGCTGTAAAAAGTGTTTTTATGTGCCTGGAATGTTCGTTGGGAAGCTATGTGTGCAAAGACTGGGAAAGTGCCTTTTATTTACGTATGAAGATTGTAAATATTCCTGTCGAGTCGTATTATAGGGTCAAACAAACTGAAGATGTTATAGTTGAAGGTAAATGTAAAGAAAAAAGTAATTTGGTTTCGTTTCGTTCGTTAAAGTATAATAAGCCCTGTATTTCGTTTTGTTTAGTTCCACAAAGAACAGTGAGCCAAATAGAACGATATAAGGATAAGACTGCCGGTAATGGATAGTAAATTTTAACGTGAAAAATGATGATGGCTTTGCGAATATAAAGTAAGCTTAGTTTTTTTTTTTTTTCATTTTGTAGATCCGATGAAAAATATAAACGAAATAGCAAATTTAGTGGATATGTAATCCTGTATATAAATAAGATAAGTTGAGGAGACTCCAACGTAATGGGGAGGAAATTTAGAAATGTTTTGTAACTTGCTTGTATCGTTTCAAATATACTCGGATATTTCTGAGTTTAGGACAAGTTTTAGCGCAAACATATTTACGATATTTTATCTTGGAGTCGTGTTTCCTGTTTCTGGCTGATTTTCTAGTAATTCGATAGGTTTTCATTGAAAATTAGATTCTTAGAAAATGGATGGCCGTCATTTTGTGGGTCGAGTTGAAAGAAAAGTCACCGGTATGAAGCGGAATTTAAAAACGTCTAGTGTAGTGGCAAAAAGTCGTGCCGTGGCAAAATACGGCTCCGAAAAAAATAGCATTACAACATAATAAAAAATCACTTTTTCGCGATTTACTCTTAAAACGCTACTGTTAGAAAACTGGATCGTAACGGGAAATGCTACTTAAAAAGAATATTTCCAATTTATCATTATTAGAATACTGTGAAAGCGGAAGTGTTTGAGGTAGTACATGTTGCTAACCTAATTTATGAATATCCGAGTATGTTTGAAGTGAGTTGAAAAAAATCATTGAATTCGGTTGTAATTAAGTTGGAGTCAACTTAAAATATAGCAGTGGTTGAAAATGTGGGGTAATATGAAAGGTGATTAAATACTGATATGTGTGACTATCATACGCTTGACGTTATACTTCATACTGACATTTTTCAGGGGTATCAGCGCTTCACTCAGCATTTCCTCGTCACAAACCACAGAGTTTGGAAAGCATGTTTGTAAAACATTCTCAAATATGGTTAACTGCACATCGTTCTCTTCTTCTTTTACAACACTTCTGACCATCATAAGACTTTTACAAGACTTACTTCTAACACGGTGCAAACAATAGTCACATTTGAGTTAAGTACCTGAGTTTGGCTGAACGATTTCCTTTTGGCAATTGCTGCATTCTTGGATTAAATGACATTCCTGGATGGACTCAATTTGGGAAAAAGCTACAGTTTTGTAAAGTAATCCGTGCAGAATGTTATCATCATCTTGAATACGATTGAGGGCGTCGTTGGTGTTGATTTTTACAGTAGTTTCTTTAGTCGTGCCTAAATATTTGCCTTCGTCATCTTGTCTCACTCTTAGTTGTTCAAAGCTATATGCTTGTCCTTTTTTTACAATGTCAATGTTATTTTGCCAAAGGAGTAATCTGAGTGTTGCGGTGCCATCGCTAATGAAACTTTCGGCCATGCGTAGTTTTTTGACCTTTGTTAATTCGACTTCTCCGATGTACAAGATATTTGCTGAAACATTGACAAGATGTATATCTTCTTCTTCCTGTTTTACGTCAAGGAGGCTCAAATCTTTTTTCTTCTCTGGTTCTTGGTATTGGAATGAGCACCGTTCTGCCGGGGCGTCTGAAATTTGTGTCATGTCATTTATGTATACTGTTGAGGAATCCTTGGAATAACTGAAATTTGTTATCTTGATTACAGTTTTATTCTTTTCCCTTTCAAACAAAAGTGGTCGTTTGATCTTGGAAAAACATACAGCTGGCTGCTTTTCTGAATTTTAAAGCTGAAGTGTCAAATTGGAGTAGTTCTTTTTGTCACTTTAGTAGTAAACCATGTCTACCGTTTTGACCGGAAAGGAATTTGAGGAATGTTGGGTGTGGCTTTTTCTCAAAGCAGCGGAAATGACGTCAGACATAAATACGAGACAACCAGATCACGTGATAATGTTGGGTGGGGGTTGGTGTTGTAGAGCAAAGCGGTAATGACGTCAGACATGAAAACGAAGCAACCAGATCACGTGATTGATGAAGTGGATTATTCAAATCAGAAACAAGGGGTGAAGTGTGTTTATTATTTTTTATCTTATTTTATGATGGTGAGTAAATCTCCAAATTCATGATATAATCTATTTTCTAAATCAGGATATATGTTACTATAAAGTTCCTCATCGGAATATAGTATTTCGTCTTCGCTTTCATCTTCTTCGTATCCGGCAGGGATATAGGTTGCTTGCTTTTTTTCCTAGAAAAGCAGAAATGACGTCAAACATGAAAACGAGACAACCAGATCATGTAAAAAAATGGTGTATTGAAATCTGAAACTTATTACATGTGTGACTTCATAGTTTCATGTTCATGACAAACTACCACAAGTGAGGCAAGGGACAGAAAAGAAGTACGACATGGCGCAAGGGATGGTTTTGGTTTTGAAAGCTCTCATCGAGGACATCCCACTCGATGAGGTCATGGGCCAGGGACACGGTGTTTTGGGTGAGCATGTAGTTGCCGATGATAAAGCTGTCAATGTGGTAAAAGTTCCAGGTATGTAACGCAAGTTGTAAGCGGAAAAGGTTGGTTTGGGTATGAGGCATGGTGCCTTGGATGTAGTCCACTATGTAGCGAAAGGTACGATTGGAAAGGGTGGTCATGTTTCCGTTACTGAGGACGTAGTGCTTGAGACGTATGTAGGCTGGAAACTTGCGGTATGGAGCCTTTTCCTCTTCAGTTAAGGAATTCCACCAAGGAGTGTGTAACTGGTTCATCTGGGAGGGTAGAAGAGGGTATTAGTCCTGAGGTTATGAATGATGACGATTGATGGTGAAAAACGGTTGAAGTTTGATGGCGGGTGGGTGGGAGAGGCAAGAGTAAGATGCGCTACCTATTACGCCATGAGATCATAAAGACCAATAGAGATTGTGTTAAAAGATTTTTATTGTATTTTTGCTTTTACACTTTTAGTCAGAGGGTGGGGAAAGGTGTTTAGCTTGAAAAGGGTGTGTTTTAGCAAAGTCGTGGCAACCACACGAGCAATGCCTGTAGCCCCGGCAATCACAGTCGATGTTGTTTTTAACCAGCCAGGTTTTGAACACTTCTAGCGCTTTTTCATGATTACGCCAGGCAATCCCTCGCATGCGTTGCTGGTGCTCACGGTCACGCTTACGCTGGGCCAGCTGCTCCTCATTGATCTTGAGCCAGGTTTGATGGGCCACGTAGAAGTCACGGTCACGCTCACTGAAGAAGTTGATGTACCCTTTAGGACCGTTTTGCATTTGGTAATCATAAGTGCTCCATTCTTTGCTCCAACCTCTACGGATTAAGATACTTTCAGATGTAGGTGTGGATTCACCCAGACCACGCCGTATATCTTGAGCTATTCGGCGATTACGATCCACTGTTTCTTTGGTGTTACGGGGGTGACGTATGTAATACCTTTTGGTTTTGAGGTGAAGGAAGTATTCACGGTTGTCGATTTGGCTGGTCATGACCGGAGCGTCGGGATGGATGTCAGGTTTTGCAGGAAGTGCTTCAGATAGAGGGGTACCGTCTGATGCTTGAAACGTACCGTCATACTCTTCATCCATATAGCGTAGATAATCCGTTTCACCTGTCACGTCCTGAAAAAAGTTAGGAACGATAAATAGTTCGCCCATACCGTAGCGTTAGGTGGTTGTTGTTGTTGTTGCATCTTCGACATTGAGACCACCAAGGAGCTTTGTGATATCCACAGGTAGAGCACCAAGGTTTTGATGGAATGTGGGTAATGTTGTCATGTTGATATATGATAGGGTTGAGCGGGTCAAGGAAGGTTGGGTTGTCTGGAATGATTACTACACCGTTGCGGGTGAGCATGCGCAGTAGCAGTGAGTGATTGATGATGAGTGATCGGGTAAGGTATTGGCAGTAACTATCGACGAGGCTGGCTGCCCATTGTCGAAAGTCGTTGTCAGGTGTGTAAAGCATGAGATAGTCAAAGAATACTGTATAGTTTCCAGACAGATAACACAATCCTGGTAAGAAAAGGGAAGAAAGAAAAAAGAAAAAAAATTAAAAGATAATGCTGTACCTTTTCTTTTAATGACAGTAACCCGTACAAGAGAAAAACGTTTTACAACATAGTGGGCATACGTAATAAGCTCTACAATCAAAGCAAATGCAGACAAATCGTGGATATATTTAACAGTTGATAATATGTTTAGAAACGTGAGTCCAGACCAGCATTTCCCTAGGGTCTTTTTCCAGTCGACAGCTAACGCACTGAGTGAAAGGGTTTACAGTGAGGGCAGGGTAGTGTTTCAAAGTTAGTTACGCGTTTGTCTACATCGTAGTGGTGTCGTCCGCAGGCGTAAGGTACCCATTGACGTCCTCTGAAGAAATGGTGGTTACGGGAGGGTAGTTGCAATGGTAAAACTGGCAACGGAACCGGATGTGGCCTTGGCGAGGAAACCTTTTGACAGAAGAGTTTGGCAGTAAGATTTGGTTAAGTTTGAAGAACTATTCAAAGCGTTGCCCTACGTTGTAGACGTCAGCGTCTAGGTCGAGCAGAGCATCAACGCTACAGTCGCACATGGTACAGAAGAACTGACATTGTTGCTTGTTTTGGTTGCTTATGTTTAGGTCAGAGGTTTGTCCTTGGCGTTGGAGGTAGTAGATGAGAGGTGAAAGCGCCTTTTCAACGTCATGCCAAGCGGTTGTAAACAGGTTAAGGATCTCGGCGGCTTTGTGATTTAAGGGGTGGAGAGGACATCGACGGTCAGGCGTTGGAAAAGGGGGGTGAGGTCCACACTGCTTACAATCAGGATCTTGTGCATCTTGACAGGTACAAGGCCATGGTTTTGGACACAGACAGACCTAAGCGTTTCGGTCATAACGAATGTCATCATCGTAAGACAAGAAATGGTCTATTAAGGCACTGAGACGTCGTACGCCGCAAAATGGGATGATGAACATGTGTTCAGCATCTGTCCGAGGTTTAGATAATGTATAGACATAAAGCACAGAACTTGGTGGTAGGGGTGTGCAGTGGTAAAATTTAAAACCGTCACGAAAGCAGATAAAACGGATGTAATCCTGAGTGTTGTGTAAGTCTAAGGAGCGTGCATTAAACAGTGATGGTGGTGTTGGTGCGAAGCGAGTGGGTGTATTGTTATTGTCTAAGATTATGAGAGCTGAATGATCTTCGAGTTCTTCAAACCAGGGGTCAAAGGCGACGAAGGTGGAGGTTATGGAATAGGTCCAAGTATGAGAGTGCGTAGGCTCATTTGTGTGTTAAAATGCCTGCAAGCCAACTCGCGTGGAGTGATAACTTCCAAAGCACCTTGGGAAATGGGTACACGCTTCAATGCTTCTAAGCTATCAAGTTGTTCGAGGCATGCAAGCAGGGTAAGGTCATCGACATCCAAGGGTGGGATGGTCTCAACGCCTTGATGTCTGCACATTGGGCATCGATCACGAAGGTTAGCCGTAGATTTAGACCATTGAGAGAAACATAATTTGTGAAACGTGTTTAGACAGCAGGTGGTTCGAACTGGGTCAGTGTTTAAGTCGTCTAAACAAATGGGACACGTCTATGAAAAAGAGAGAAAAAAACGTTGTTTTTTTCCCTTTTTATTCAGTTGAATGCGGAAAAGCTCGTACACGATTTTTGTGTTTTTTGTCAGTGAAAAAAACGTACGAATTGTTATCGAGGTCGTTGAACGACAGCCACCCCCTCGTTTCTAGACCGCGTTGTGGTATCTAAGCGATGATAGAGATTACCAGAATTTAGGAATAATTGAAGGTCTTCCTCGGTTTGTGACATGTGTTTCTTTGTCCAATTAATCAAATGATTAGCTATGGTTTCTACAGGATTTTCATGTGTCCAACGTACCGTTGGGACGTGCCATAAGCAATTGTCAAGCATGAAGAGTTCAAGATTGCGACGTATTTGGAGGCTGACGAGATAGCGAACCGGTTTAGTTTTTAGAGTTGACGCTACCGTCCCTTTCATCATCCGAATCTGTAAGGAGATGAAGACGTATTAGGGACTTGCAAGAGTAATTGATCCGTAAGTTGTTGTAGGTTATGTTATCTCTATTGACGATGCATTCACCCAACTCAGTGTTCATGTCTCGACAGGCTCTTGGCACGTTCCATGCACGTTCCCATTTCCAAATTAATTGTTTTTGTTCAGGAATAAATTTATTGAGCGCTTTCAATTTGTGAACCATGAGGGTCTTGCGGGCTTGAGCTTTGAGTAAGATGTTGTAGACTCGTTTCTGAGAAAGAGGGATCGCCTATCAATTTTAATAGCCTGTGGTATCTGGAAAATTTGTGATAGTTCTGCAGATACGAGTAAGCCTTGTAATCCTTTTTAGATAGCCCAAAGTGCATCAACAAGACGTTAGGATCGCGCGGCCACACCTTGGTTCTCATTAAATTAACGTAGTACGGTGCCACACACAACATTGACCTACAGGCAGTGCAGTGAACCTTACATCTATCACCAGGATTGTCGTCATCTTCTTCCTCGTCGTCGCTAGGTATTTTTTTGTTAAGGTATTCCAATATACAACATCCGTGTACTGTTTGTTCACAGCACGGTGTAGGTCGAGGTTGTGTGCGAGCACGATGATGTTCATAACAGATAAAACATACCAGATCTTCCTTGAGCAGCAGTAAGGGGGACTCGCGATCGACATCGAACATTTCTCAGCATGTCTAAGGAATGGCTAATTGAATAAAATAGCAAAAAAATAAATAAAAATAGATTTAAAAAAATCGAATGGGTGTATGCTGATGATGTTTGCCAAGATGATAGGTTTCAGTACTGGCTACAGTTTGAAAGTGTAATCATTGAACTAAGTGATCACGTGAGGAAATATTACCATATTTGGTGCGATAATTAACAATTAATTTTCTTTTGACTTGAGTAAATTCTTTACAGCTAAAAGTTGTTGTGTTTTGACATTTATTCTATCACTAAAGGCTATATGTTTAAAAACCTAACTGGAAAAATGATTTTTTTTAAATATTAAACATATAATATTTTTTTGAAAGAATCATTTTTGAACATTTTAATGAGTAGTCAAGTTGCAATTACTTTTTTCAAAAGTTTTAGCAGGGATATTACAATTTTCCAGTTAGATTCTAATTAGCAATGAATAGTAGAGCAAAGATAGCCACAAAAGAAAAACCAAGAAGAACTTTAAGCCTTTACTCAAGAGCGATAAAGTTTTTCAATTTTGCAAAGAAATCGAAGACAGGCTCGGGTACAAACATCCAGCGGTTTTCATATGAGTGTACGGTTTCTATGGATACAACAGGGTATTCAAAATGGCGGACAAGTTGAATTGAAAGAATATTTCCTTCTTTCTGTCAATTTATGAACTTTCTGAAAGAAAATTATCTATTATTTACACTCACACGTACTTTTTATTGTCTTGCATTTCTGACAGTGCCCATTTGTAGCAAGTATAGCGTAATTTTATAGCATTAAATGCAAAGATGTGTACACCCATCTTTACGATATAAGGATGAAGAGAAACAAATAAAAAACGTTGTATTCCTATCTGCCTCAACTGTTTTTTATTTAGTAAATTAATAAGGTATCACGTGATCAAACAGATCTCTGACTGCGCAGGTTATCAGTGAAGTTTGAGCGGGATTTTTGAATACATTGTAGTTTTGGAATCAGTAAGATATTTTTGTCGTTTTGTGCTAAAACACATCGTTTGTTTGTTAAAAATTACATTTGAAAGGTATTCGCTTCATAATGAGAAGTTGATCTACAAATGGCTGTGACATTTTTATCCCCAAATACATGTGGTTTTGCTAGAATTGCCGCGTTAGAATTAGCAACGAAGATACCGAAATCGATTACAAGAGGAAAAGACGAAAGCAGCACCAAGTACCAGGCTCGAATCAAGCAGGAGATCTACGAGGGTTTTCAGAATAGATTCGACGATTGTTCAGAGAAATTCTCCATTGAAGCTTTGCAGTTTCACAAAAGGTTACCTGGTTTGAGAAATGCCATCAATAAGTGGAACTTTAGAAAAGCTGATGAAAAGCAAAAGTACCTGGAGACATTCTCTCACAAGAACTGGTTAACAATGTCAACTAATCGAAAAAGAGAACATTCATTTATTGATTGTATAGGCTGTGCGATTCGATATCCACACATTCGAGCTTTCTTTAGTGTAAAGTCATCTTTTTTGAAAGGAAAAGCAAAGCAAAGTAATACAGTTCTAGCAGCTGTTGGAGAGGTCAACAGGATCAGAGCACAAGAGCCATCCCTTCCAAAGCCCACACACAAAAACATAACAAATGCTGCGAAAGCAATCTATGATAAAGTGACTCCACTGTTTGAAAAAAACATATAAAGCTGATTTTGCTAAAAGTCTGTCAAAGATTCCAGAGTTGGATTTACAATACAAAACAGCAAATGAAAAAAGGGAAGACAGAAGGAATCACTATCGCACTGCTAAGGAAAATGTAGAAGAACAAATGGAGAATACTGATTTTTTGAGGTATATAATGTATTATGTGCATAAAATATTACATAATCATTTAATGCCAGGTACTAGATGACACACAGATCACACAATCGTGTGGCCTTAAATTTTTTGACATGATAAATAATATATATCTAATATACTTGTATTAGCTACATGCAAATATAATTTTTGTACATAAAGTGTAATGTACATGTAATTATATATCATAAGATGGGTCAAAATATCTGATATAAAACAATCTTCTAGATAAATTAATGTTCTTATGACCCTTTCATTATAAGGTGCTACGGTGGCGGGCAGTCATTGAATGCATGGCAGCGTCATCGAATGGCATCATCTTTTGAGTTGAAGAAAACTGCAAAGAAAAGAAAAGCAGAAAATGATGAAAATCAAAATCCTTCAAAGAAAAAAAAGGATCACACAGGGAAATTTTACACAATGGTCTGGGACAAAGAAAATTTAAAGAGTGAGATTGAAGACCTACCAGATGGCCATATAATTAATTACAGTGAATTAGCAAGAATATTCAATGTTTGTGACAGTTCAGGCAAGATAGCCTTAAATGGAGGCCAAATCGTGAAAGAATATTTAATTTCCGAAAGGAGGAGAAAGAGAAAAGGCAAAGGTGGTGAAATAAGTGTTCCCACAGAGATTACAAGAAAAAAATTAAAAGAGAAGCTAAGGGATAAATTAGAGTCTGGAGAATACACTGTTGGTGAATTGATAGTCCTATGCAAGGTATAAGTTCTATTTAACACTTAAGTGACATTACATTACTGCATTACAAGTTATTACTATAGTCTACTCAATCATGCCATATAAAGATACAATGTAAATATTATTCATACTCTGATAGTGACATTGACTGTGCTCTACTTGACAGGTGGATCTAATGATTACCTTAAGTTCATTGGCAATCATTATGTTTACTGTACTGAGCAAAGTTTAAGATAGTCATTAATTTAAATGTCCAAATTTACAGCATTTAAAATTACTAAAATTCAAAAAAAAAAAAAAAAAAATGAAGCAAATTAATACAATTCTTCTCTTTCAGTATGAAAAACTGGTTCTCAACAAAGACCTCAAAATCGAGAAAAAAGAATTCACAACAGAAGGAAGAAAGATACCATTGACAGAGATAAGAAAGAAAATGCTTCAAAAACAAGAACCATATTTAAGAAAATTAACAGACCAGCAGTATGAAGCCTTCACAGAAGATCAGCTTAGGAGACGACTTAAAGAACTTCATGAATTGAATGATGAGGAAGATTTGAGTAGGAATGAAATGAAAAGCAAATTGAAGGAAATGGAAAGAAATAGATGTTTGCTTGTTTGCATGGACAATTCCACAGTAGCTAACCATGGCTATTTAGTTTGTATGATAACCTGTCTCTATGACCCAACTGTATTCTACACAGACAAGGAGTACAAAATCTTAACTGGTCAAAATGTAAACATCCAAAAAGTCATTGAAAAGCCAGAACTGCATTTCATTGCACGAAGCGGTAGTTCAGACGAAGAACAGATGTTATACATTGACACAAGACTTCAGTGCATCCAAGAACTTGATATAAATTTTTCAATAAACTCTGTTCCATACAATGATGTCATGAGATTTTGCCATGGAGATAGTCCACAAAGAGCCTGTGAGGCAGGTCAACAAAAGGGTGGCCATCATTTCTGTGCCACATGTGGTATTCATGCAGTCATGGTACAAGATATAGACCATGCCCTCAGCTGCAAGGTTGAATCACTACAAACAAAGAAGGATGTTATTATGCAGGGAGCTGTTGGAAGACGAAAGTCCTTACTTTTCAAGGTGGAACCCCTCAAAGATCTCAGCAAAGCAGAAATTCAAGAGGAATTAGGTTCACGAGGTAACTTTGAAGACGGGAACAAAAAAGATCTGCAAGAAATGCTAGATGAAGTTTTGCGTGGCAAGCAAAGAGTTCCTGCGCTGGTGTTCAAGACACCAGAATCCTCCTTTCATTCCCTGTGCCTTGGTCAATTTGAAATTTTACCATGTGAACCACTGCATGATATTGGCCACCACATAGAAAATATCCTGACAGAATTACCTTGCCATTTATCAGAGGCTGAGTCCCAAGTAATCAATGAGTGCGTAGAGTTAACCCTTGGGAGTTAACCCTTGGAAACAAGGACAGTAAGAGAACGATTGACTATGGGATTGCTCTAGTAAAGACAGTTGCTATGGCTCATCAATCTAACATCGTGTCAACAAAAGCACTATCCTTGATTGACACTTTGGTACAAATGCAAGAAATATTATATTCTTCAGAAGATAAACGTTCTCCAGCCCTCATTCTTCGCTACCTTAACCAGGCCTGGTACCACTGTATTCTACTAAAGAGAATAATCAAGAAGCCAAAAAAGCTTACAATGCGCAAGCTGTTTGGTGTGTACTACCATAATTTGTCTGCACATGCTGGTCTTATGCTGCGCCTTATCTCTGGTCTAGCAAGTAATGCTGAGGATCAAGAAAGGACATTTAACACCATCAAGCGCATTACCAAGCAGACCAGCAACTACCACCCTGGACAAATTATTCCTAATTTGCTGATCCGTTTGCAAGCTGAAAAGGA
The DNA here is from genome assembly GCA_011057435.1 of Actinia equina. Classification (NCBI taxonomy): domain Eukaryota; kingdom Metazoa; phylum Cnidaria; class Anthozoa; order Actiniaria; family Actiniidae; genus Actinia; species Actinia equina. Next base: position 291,953 of record WHPX01000536.1, read on the forward strand.
GCTTGAGCTACATGATGATGATGTTGCCAGACAGCAATTCCAAATACGTAAGCTCACCAAATCCTTACCACCAGCATCCAACACATGTTTTCCCAAAGCCATCATCATCAAGCACAACAGAGAATGGCAAGCACATCTTGAGCAAATTAGTGATTTTTTGCTCGAAGAAGAGGGGGTATGGTGGGGCCAGAATGAAGATTACGTCGAGTTCTATGATGTTACCAATCAACCTTCCCCAATAGAAGCTGGTCCTCAACTTCATCACTTTCGCTCAAGCTCTCTTGAACATGAGGCCTCTTTGCTTGAGGGTTGTTGGAAAGAATGCATCAGAAAGAATACTGTCATACCAACCAATATCATTCGTATTGATGAACATGATGGCACAACAACTAAACTCAACACCAACTTCCTTAACCTTGATATTGATAAAGAAATTGAATCTCTGCCACCTACAAACATTTCAGAAAATACTAACAACAGCTTCATAGATACACACAAAAATAGACAGAACCAGGAAACACAAGAGTGTATATCTGCACGGCCAACACAAGATGAAGTAGTGGTCAATGAAGAGGTCATTGAAGAAGAAGTTGTCCTAGATATCTATCCCAAACACGATGAAATCATCAGCTTTGAAGACAACATTTCACTATCACCACCGAATGAAAACAGTGAATGCCCAAGCAACTCTGTTTCAAAGCAGGCAAAACACAGCTCTCCACATCACACAACTAAATCCACAGGCAGTAAACTAGATGAGCAAGAAGTGATAGATCCTACACAATGTAATATTGCAATACTGAAGACAACCCTTGGAAAAGCACTTAAAGTTGTAATTGGTCACACTAAAGAAGTACAAAGTTTAGACAAGCAACATTACAAGCTGAAACAAATGACCAAACAAAACAAACACAAGAGAGGCACACATTTGGAACAGAGATATAAAGCAGATCTCGCAAAAATGCAATTTAAGATTTTAAAAGAAAAGTCGATAGCAGAAAAAAAGCTAAAAGCATGGGAGAAAAAATGTCATGAATCATGATCTCATAGCTCCATCACTTGAGAACATGAAAAGGGACAGTGGAAGCTCTTTCTTTTTAAAGAAAATAAAGCATGCCACACTGCATGAAATAATGAAAATCCTGGAATTTCCGACAATGGAAATCTTTTTGAAATCTCACGTGTCATGAGTAATGAACGCAACGTATCATGGTACGTAGAGTATAAGAGAATTTCTTGGTCTTGATACGTTGGTACATGGAGTGTCATGGGGTATCAGAATCATGATACTCTGTGTCACCGCGTGTCATTTAGTACCTGGATACGTATACCCGTACCACTGCGTGTCATACGTATCACGGTACAGTATATTTCGAGTGTCGTAATGTATTATTCTAATTTATTATATAATTACCAATGAAAAAAAAAATTTCAAAAAAATATATATATTCACACGTGAAAATAACATTAAATTATTTTCAAGCGTGAAGATAACACCATTGCGATTGCTATTCAAAAATACACGGAAAGAATTGCCTGAAAAAACCAAACATACTTCATTGATAATTATATGATAAACAGAATATTATATGGCCGCTTGGAGATACGAATTTTATGAAGAGATTTTCAACACGAGAAGATCAAATCCTCTATTTATATTTATATTTTCAACACGAGAAGATAAAATCCTCTATTTATACCGCTGTCACTACGTGTTTCAAATTCGTATTGTTCTACGGAATTGAATTAGTCAATATATATCGTCAATTTTCTCTTTTCTCATGCCCTTGTAGCTTAGAATAAACTATACAGAGTAACGCAAAATATATGATATGGAGAAATTTATGACCTTGCTTATTTCTTTTGGACCTTGGTGTAGTGGTTCTAGATTATCCCGAGCACTATAGTCAAGATGCGTGACGTTCAAGTTCTAGATTATCAGTTTATTCAGAGTTCAGTCAGTCAATGATTTCACAATTCCACGCTGCAGGATTAATTTCACGAGTCAGGTTTTCACGATTTCAGGTTTTCACGAGTTCAGGTTCAGTTTCACGATTCGCTAGAATGACAATTGCAAAACCTTCTATGAGAATATATTCTGTCCAAGAAAAACGGATGAATTGCATTCAATGATAACGAGTCTTATCATGGCCGTGTTCTTCCAAGTACTATTTTTGAATTATTTGTGGAGATCCCCTAGACCACAGCACAAAAGAACAAGTCTCTGCCTACAGGTGAAGTTGCGACTCTTCTCTGCAAAGCGAGTGCTCGAACCTTCGGCCTTCCTCGAATGTCGGGGCGCCTTAAAAGGTCTTTTGTAGTTCCGAGGAACTTGACGGTGCCTTCACTTGACTGCATGGGAGGTTACTACCGGGACCCAAGGCCACAGATAACGCCGCCGCGCATTGATAGTACCTATTCTTTTATCATGTGCAGCTGTTCGAAGAGTACATCCCACCCCCTCACTATGAGCTAAGATTTGGGTACCATGTGGGACCGGAGAACAACTTGCGAAAATCTCCTCCTGTAGCCGCATATTCATAGCATGTACCAATTCTTTCGTCAAATGCAACTAGTGACTGTTTCTTTATGCAATAGGAGTTAATAGGTATATCACATACGCAAAAATCTATTAAAATATTTATACGCATGCGCAGTTTGGAAATGTGAAAAAGCGATTGTTCCTATAACGCAGAACCAAACAAAACAAATGAAAAAACACGAACCGAAAAATTGCAGGCTTGAATTACACGAATTACGGCTCTAAATACCCGAGACAAGAATCAAAGAAAAGACTTATGTATACATACACGTTAACACAGTGTAAAATTAAGATGTATCAGAATTCTTCAAGAATGTTCATTTGGGGTCAGTTTTTTTATCTTGCATTGCATTTCAAAACAATAGTTTTTTAAAATAATGAAGTAATAATATACTAACAGCCAGAATAAACAACTGGTACAATACGAGACAATGTTATCATTTTTTCATCAAAAATACTATCATTGCAATTTCTGGATATACTATACTCGAATATCTAACTATAAACATCATCTTTATACAAACTACACAAGCTAGAGCGAAATCAGAAACCTTGAAATAAGGTTTACTGACAGTAAGACAAATTCAAAGAAAACAATAGAATTATAATATCTATTTCCCAGGTCAGTGACTCCACTCTCTCTTTCTCTGTCTATCTATGTTTAATATATATATAAACATCAGTTTTATGTAAATGTATTCTCATCATATGTAAATACAGATAATGGATTAAGTAAAGCAACAGTAAATTTTATGTTGGATTTTAGTGAATATCTGTTATAATTTATAACATTGTGGATTTTGGCAAGGGAATAATGACATTGACCTTTTCTTTTTGTCTACTTGATGCCAAGATTACAGTCTTAACTGCAACACAACTTTCCTGAATTCTAGCTACTGGCATAAAGTTAGCATATGGAGGGACAGAATACTCAAAGTCAGTAGACCAGACTTGAAGTGGAGATGAGTACCTAGCTGTGCACAACGGGTGCTTAACAAACCAATCTACTTTTGCCAAAACATGAGTTATTCTTTCGGACTTGCCATTTTCTTTACCTAAAACAATGTCATGCGAAAGAAATTCCCTAATTACGGCTGGTCTTTTGCCACCATCAAACCAAACTGCAAAAACCGTAGAGGCCTGTTGGTTATCAGTTGGATGGGATTTATAATAACAACCAGAAAGAAGAAGATGTTTAAATTTCTGACAAAAACTTGACACATGAAGAATTCTATGATTAGGATAAACATATTCATACATGTGCCTTAATTTTGTAACGTATAGAGCATTGACAGCAGTTTTACAAATTGGGGGCAGGGGAAATTCAGCTTCACTCTTTGAGAAGTTAATTTCTTGGGGGTTTCCATCCACTGATGCTGCAGTGGCTGTAAAAAGCTTAGGATCTACAGTTGTTTGTAAAAGTGTTCCTCTTTGCTTGACTGCATCATCAATGAGTTATTTGATATCCTGCATCTCATCTGGAAATTCAGAGTTGATCAGCTCCTGCTCTCTCAAAAACTTGCGCATCATCTGTACACCTAAAAACATAAAAATTTTTTTTTCAATAACAGTGTTGTATCACTTTCCATAGGTGGGATCGAGGGGGGGGGGGGGGGGGGTTGAGGGGCATGGGGACATGGGAACTGTATGTTCATATCAAGATGTACTGTATAAATTAATAGTAATATTACAAGATATCACCTACATGTAGAGACCTTACTTTCGATGTCCTTTACATCGTTTGAAATAATAATGGTTTGGAGAGTGGCTAATCACCATTCCATGCAGAATAGGTGAATTGCAGTGGAAACATCTCATGTGGGCCAACTCATGACTGACCATGAAACACAGCTCAGATCAAGTAAGGGTTGATTTTTGTTAAGGAAGGAAAACCAGAGAACCCAGACAACGTTCCCCCCTATGGCCAGGTGAGAACTAACAAACTCAATTCACTCATGGTGTTGAGTCCAGTTGTATATGTTATGGTTATTACATTAGATAATATAACTTACCAATGTTGACATTATTGGTGTGATACTTCCCCAAGATTCCATTGTACCGTTCGAATGAAAAACACCAGAAAGAATATACTGGACCATAATCTACGACACACTCACGTAAGTGTCCATGCAGATGCATGTTTGGAGTGCATCTTTCCTTTCCACACAGCTCTTCAAATTGTTTACAAAAAGACATCAATTCTTCATCCGCCTTCTTGCAATCAATTGTAGTTATTACTTTGGAGCATAAGATTTGGCATGCATGGACAAAGTGTGTCCACATACAGTACTGTTCATTGGGAATTAAACCCTTTAATGCATACAAAGAGTACACACAAACCCAGTTCTTCCACTGATCTGCTGTGAATCCAGTAAAGCCATTCAATATTTTTCCAGGTATTCTACCAATTTCTGTTGGAACCTTGACACTGTTAACACGAGTTCTTTTGGTCCTGGAATGATACCCACAATTATAACATTTTCAGGTTTAAAGCGCTCATCTCTAGGAAGGTTCATGACCACCATGTAAAGCACTCCAACTGAATGGCATCCATGCTTTGTTGGTTGGAACCAGTCGAGATTTAACATGAAGCCAAATGTGTTTGGAACTGAGAGAAATGGTTGACCATCAACATATTGAAAGTCCTTCCAAACTTTGCCTTCAAAGCAATCTCCTAAAACATTATCTTCCAAATAGTCACTACGTATTCTCCATTCTTCACACTTTTCAATAAAATTTGGTTTCTTGATTAGTGCTTCAAGGGAATCTGACAATTTTTTGTAACAGTAGAGTTCCTTGGGATATAAGAAGTTTTTTCCAGATTTAGAGCGCATAGTTTTTGACAGTACAGCACCACATGGACGTCTACGAGATTGATGAGGGTGACGTGGAAATCTTATATGACTGCATTTTGCTGATACGATTTCTCCTGATAGTTTCCTTTTGATACACTGATCCTTTGTATAAAGAGTTTTACATTTTGGGCAGACTCCATACTTCACAAACCCATCTTTCTTAATTTTCAGAGACTTGTGAATCTTGTACATTGTTTCAGGGATTGCTTTTGCAAACTCAACAAGTGCATCTGCTTTGATTGCCTTCGATAGATATATGATGAACAGCTTAAAAAACTTGAGCAGCAAAATAATTGCTCTATCTGACACCTTAAAAGTCATTTGCCAGAGGAGTAGAAACCAAAGCAGAACAGTTGTTTCTGAATGGGATTCAGGTTCCGGATGTACACTACCAGCATTGTTGTCTGTAATCATGTCTTCTTCTATTTCATCTGAGTACTCAAACTCGCAATCTTCCTCTTCATTGGCCTCAAACCCATCCTATGTAAAAGGGAATGCTCAAATTAAAAACAGTTATATCATGCAATTTCAGGCACATACACATAATCAGCTATGGCAATACCACATTAGTTCTTACAATTTCTCTATTGAGGGATGGGGGTGGGTTATACTGATGTTTTTAAGCTTCTAAAATTGATGGATTATCGAAAATAGAGGAGGGAATATGACTATACTTAAATCAATAATTTGATCATAAACAGGAATTTGTTAAAAACAGGGGCCACCAAAAGAATGTAACGCAGATCTGAGTATCCGAACTTGTATCCATCTCTGTCCATAAATAGACCTCTTTACTTTCGTGTGCAAACTGCCCATTTCAAACCATGTGATGTTTACATAATAGTCACTGGAGAAATCTTTTTTTTTTCCTGGATTGTTTCCCTTCATATTGAAAGACTAAGAATTCTCCTGAGACCATCATGTAAACATCATATGCTTTGAAATGGGCAATTTTCATACGAAGGTAAAGAGGTCAAATGATTGACCATATTTTTAACTTACTTCCACATGTTCACTATCAGGGGTATCTGAGTCACTATCTCCAGAAAATGATCTATCCTCTTCTGAGAAAAAAGCCATATCTTCTTCCTCCAAATTATGGTTTGGTTGAAATTCATCATGATCAGGAACGGCGTGTTCAAGGGCGGTCTCTGGAACATGATCAGCGGCTAAATCCTGTAATTCTTCGTGATCCCTAGTAGCAGTACTACTACCTGTACCATATAATGCCAGATGATCATAATAGGTTCTCTTGCTAACAATTGTGTTGCAATGCTCACATTGATAGACCTTATTTCGAGCAGGAAGACGCTTTCTTTTTCCTGTGTAACGAAAATGCAATTATAGTGAATAAAATAGCTAGTGAATGATAGGACTTCATTTTAAAGCTGCTTCTCTCAAGCAATTCCTGGGATGATGTACTGTATATTTTAAGCAAAAGGTCAAAGTTGATCAGAAGCAGATATAAGCTTAGCCTACTTACCATGAAGATTTGGTTGGGATGACTCGCATTTTTGAAACATTCTACATGGCAAATGGTCGTAGTAAGTCCTTTTTCCCATCCAATTCTTACAGCAACTACAAAACTTTTTACTTTTGTTCATGTTTAAAGAACGTTAAAATGTATAATGAAAGAAATATACGATAAGAAAACTGTAGATAAGATCTGTAATGTAAGGATCAGCTTTCACAAACTCCTGCGTATGTTTGAACAAGCAAGGACTTTGTTCTCATCCGGTCTATGTCTGTCTCTGTCGGGATAAGAAGCAGGAGTGTGTTCACGTGCACGTTGTACGTCATAGCATTTCGAAATTCCTATTGGATGAAATTGCAATGGCGGGCTTTTTCATTATATCAATAGATGCAGAATCAATCACTTCATTCTTTCCAGTTCTGGCTTTTATTGAGAGCAGAAGGTTTTCGATTTGTGAATTCACGATCTCTTTTGTGTACTGTAATCCATAACTTACATCTTTAATAGTCATCATGGTTCTTACCACAAGTTCTTTCTTTTCGGGAAGTGGAAATCGCACACAGACTACTACCTCGAGGTCTGATCGCAGTGCCTCCACGAATGATCAGGACCGACGAGAAACAGTAGTGGTGAGTTCGCTGGAGTTGCGACAAATATTCGAAAGCATTAAGATATTGAGCAACACAGTTAAAGAACAAAGTGGCAAACTCGAGCAGTTGAACAACAATGTGAGTTTCGTGAAAGCTGAACTCATAAAGTTATCAACTACTGTGGATGAGATGCGGTCCGAGCTTCCATTGATAAAGGAGGCGGCAAACGAACAAACTGGCAGCCAACATTACGGACCAGTCCCTAAAGCAGTAAAGGTTAGACTTCAGAAAACATTATAGATTTAAAAAAAATTATTTTCCTGCTCGATGTGTTAATTTGAAAAGATTTGTTATTCCAGTTTTATTCCAGTTTTAGTTTATTCAATTTACTCTAATGTATATATTACTGATTTAAGCTTATACCCTGGATGCGGCGCAGCTTATATTAAGCTTAGTATCAGGCAACTCTTAATTTATTGCTTAGATATGTTTGAATATTATGCAGTAATATTTTTTATCTCTATTTTAAAGGATGCCGTTCATTTACTGCATAACAAGCAAGAAGACAACAACAAGTTCAAAGGACAGGAAAGGTAGGTATTTTAGCACTTAAAAACTAAATCAACACTGTCAATTTTATTAAGTCGCTATTGATTCGTGCTCTTTGTAGGGTTGACAGCTCTCACAATTCAAGGCTGAGAAGTTTTCTAGTAACAGAGTTGGAAAAAGACGCGGATTTAAGTGAATTTTCAAAGCAAACGATTTTTCGTAAGTATTGTTGTTTCAAGCTCATTTTGTTAGGCGCATTTTTTGAGAACCGTATAAATATTCAATTGCAGGACAATTTTTAGTTTGAATGATAGTTTCGACAGTAACAACGTCTGCCATCTTCAGATTTAATATCGTAATGCATATTGCACGAGGTATAAATACATGAATAAACAATAAAATTTAATGTAGCTTAAGTTAACTTATTTTCGATGAAATTCTTTTCAATAGGTGGTGTGACAAGATACTACGAAACTAAGCGCCAGCAACATCTGGACACTTTACCTGAGCGTTTAGAGGCTGCAGAAAAGAAGAATTATGAAAAAAAACTCACATCCAGAAGACGGAGAGTGAGTATATTAAGCTCATATTTATTCATCGAAGCAGGGCTCGAAAACTAACCAAAATGCCCATCGTGTGTGTGCGTTTGCGTGTGCAGGGGAGGGGGAGGGGTGATTGTAGAAAGAAATTCATGTTAGTAGCTTTCTTTCTTGCTAAAGTAAATTTCATTATAAGGAGCCATCTTAAATACCTTGAAATCATCAAGATCTTTGAAAGTCGGTAATGCAAAAGCGAAATGAATACTGAAGGGGTGATGGACCATTAGATAATTGAGGAGAGCGGGGGGGGGGGGGGGTTGAAATTGCACAGCCTCCTATCAACTATCTAATGGTCCATCCCTAATACAAACCTTAAGACTAACAAACCTTATTGACAGAATATTATAAGTGCAGTCCTTTTAGTTAATGCTTTCTTTCTTTCTCTCCCGCAGCTATTTGTGAATCGCCTCAAAGTGTGCGACGAAAATCAACAAGAAAGGTGGCAGGAACTAGATCTCATTCCAATGAGTGACGAAGAGGATGGAACGGGAGAAAATTCAGGCGCTTGGCTTGTTCGAAAGCCAATATGGCGAAGCCCGGAACTGGAAAATCTCATAGCAACACTCCAGAAAAAGGTGGACGAAAGGGATGCAAAAACCACTTTCAAACATCCCAAAAATAGGCGTGTACTTGGGCGACCTTGTCAGAGGCCTGTGCCATCTTCTTCTCCATCCTGGGCCATCCGTGAAAGACAGCCTGCAGCCCGGAGTAATCCTTCAAGTAATTCGTCGTCGTCGTCGTCCTCCCCCTCTCAACACTCAACTTCAACTCAACGAGCACAAGCAAGTACACCTCGTCTGATAACCCATACTTCACCCTCAATGCCTCGTAACGCTTCTTCCTCATCTAACAGCGGAAATTCGGAAAGGCAAAGTCGTAAGCGGAAGGCATCCAAAAAGAAACGTGACCATCATATAAATAGACGGCGACTAGAACTATCAGACGTGGTACTCGCAGTTCAAGCTTCAAGCCAAGAGTATGACAGCAGCGATGAAAATATAAGCACTAGCGTTTGTTCATCAAACTCCTCTAGCTCCAAAAAGCGATATCGCAGAATAATGAGTGACGATGAAGACCAATTTAAACTTTAACGTCAGTGTATTTTGCATATTTTCATTTAATTGCAATTTGGCTTTAGCATTACTTATTCCATATACACGACTTCTTTGTTATAACTTTATTTAAAACTCTTTTTAATTGCCATGAATTGTTCCAGTTCCATATTTAAAAGTAGATTATCTCATCACATGACATGTACTAGATCTGATATTGATTGATGTAAAATAAAATGATTTGCTGTTGAAAGAAAACCTTGCATATATTTTTTGTGGTAACGGGGGTACTTTTATTAGATTTGAAACCATAAGTTTAGAGCCTAAAGAATCCTCAAAAAATTTGAATTTCCGATATTTATTGAGTATTAACCGAATGACATTAAGTGTCAGATCACGTATTTTTAGTAACATGTAGAGTATCAGGGCAGCTTTGACATCTTATATTCCACCACACTTCGAGAAACACGAAATGTCAAAATTAGTAAATAGCCCATAGTATTTATATAAGACAAAAATACTATTTTGAATTAGCTAGCAATCGGCTTTGATAAAAAAATCGCCTTTCGTACTTGCAAAGTATACGGGAGTATAAAGTAAGTGTAACAAAGCTGACACTTCACGTATCTTAAGCGTATCCTGATATCGGAAATTTCAATATTCGCACTATATAGTGCGAATCCAAGAAAGTCCTTCGTTTGACACGCTATGACATTTGGCGTATACGACGCCCGACACACCCGTATTTTAGTGTATACTCTGAAAATACAAGTGCGAATATGAGAGTTTCTGGTCTACGACAAGCGGTTTTTCACGCAGTGCCAATGCCTTGTTGATCAATTGGAAAATTACTTTTTAAGAAATATGACTATTATGTTAAAATACCTTGATTTAACTGCTCAAATCTTGTAAATAGATGAAAACAGTCAAATTGACATGTACATAAGATATAGACATCACACTCAAATAAGGCCTCAACTTAATTTTTTTGGTATGCAGAAAACTAGAGACTTAGAAATTACTCTTGTAAATAATTGTAAATAAATAACTATTGGAGAACAGTCAGATGGACATGTAAATAAGATATGGAATCAAATAAGGCTTTAACTTTATGTTCTTTTAGTATGCAAGGCACATTTAAAAATTTGATCTTAACTTGTTTTAATATTAGAAATACATTAGCGAAATAGAATAAAAATCTTGCCTTTAAAGCTTGGCATTAGTTGATGAAACTTCGGCATCCTTATACTGGACAATTTCCATACATTAAGTACAAGCAAAGATAAACTTAGCTAGTTTACATGTCTGTAAGCTACGGCATTCATATTGGGTAATGTTCATCTTCGAAGATACTTCGAAATAAACGTAAAAGAAATCCTTCCCAAGCAATTCAAGATGGCTCATGATAGTCTTATGAACAAGTCGATTTCCCATTCAACTACAAAAGGATACCGTGTAACGACCATTTTGAAAGTTGAAATATAAAAAGATCGAGTCCCTTCTGCAACCGCCATTTAAAATCCAATTCGCATGCGTTGTCAGGGAAACCTAGCGCCCAGTCCTCTTAGGTCGCAAACTTCGCGGGGGTCTAAATTTCGTTCGATAGCCATGCCTTAGACATACTGAGTTACGGGTCTTATAGGCGATTTAAGGAAGGGGTCGGCATCGGGTATTACCCGCGCGTTGATTCCCTTACTGCTGCTGTGTACCGCAAACGAAGGTTAACATATTTCTTAGATATAGGTGGACGCCATCACAAGCATTCGAAACAAAACTGTGCGTAAGCTGTGAACACAGGTGTTGGACCGCCTGGATGCTGACTTCGCCTTCACAACATTTATGGAGGGAGATACAGACGAGACAATGAACGAGGAAGGAGCAGAAAGGATTATCGATTTAATGCCAGAAGGCAATTACCGTTTGGAGCTAACGTTCATAAAGTATTTAGACGGTGAGTGGATGATAGAAAAAGGCAGGAATCCCATACGAGCGTCGGGTAAGCAGAGCCTTTTCGTTTTAAGCAAGGACACGCGCCCGGGAGCGCTGGTAGGCATCGACATGATGTTCTACGAGGTGGCATACTCAGTTACGGTAGTTATTTATGCTGCTTACGAGATTAAGGAGCCTGACGTAAAGAAGCTCAAACCGATGCGACATCCTGGCAACTGCGTCGCGAAATTGGTAAGAGAGTTCTTTGAGGACTCCTCCCGCGTAGGTAAGCTCACACTAAAGAGGAGAGAGGCCATTAGGAAATGGGAAAAAGCCACCTGCAAATCCGGAGGCAACATAGACAACATCAAAAAGTTAGAAACAGCCTTAGAAAGGCGCATACACGTGAAAGACATCACAGACGGCTTCATTTATCCCGGAACGCATAAATACGGCGGCAAAGGTGCTCCTATAGTCATTTACCAGCACAATGGACACGCTTGCCGCGAACTCAGGTTCCCAAAGAAACAGGAGACAAAGGTTTATAAGGTGTCGCCGCTTGCGGAGCTAATACATGAGAATTCTGTTTGGTTGATGGATTCGGAAGGAAGTCAGTTTATGACGCAATATGGTACGTTGTATCGTCCTGAAATTGAACACCAACGCATTCAAAGCGCCTGTGAGACCTTAGGGGAAGACTTCTCAGACGAGGTCCTTAGCAGTCGCAGTTTGGACTGCTTAGCCGCAGAGAAGAGGAACGGATGGAAGTCCACGCCTAAGGAATTCGCCGACATAGCTAAAGCCTGCGTAGAACACGGCCATGGGGGCTTGTGGAACATGGAGTATGACGAAAACGAGTATGTGTCACTGGATATGAAACACTGTTACCCCGCAAGTTTCAAAGGCTTGGGGGATTGTAAGGAGTATTATGACCGCTACGGACATCCAGACTCACAGTTCTTTCGTGTGTCCTTAGACGGCAGCTATGACGCCCCGGCTACGGGGTTTGTAAGGTTAACCACCTGGAAGTTAGCAAAGGGCTTACACCCCATAATTTACGCGTGGTATGGGAAGCATTTACAGGAGAAGGAATGGATTCCCATACCGCTTTTAAAGTTCTTTGAAGAGCACAAACTTATAACGTACACTGCGCATGAAGCCATTTGTGTCACTCCTCCTTCACAAAATGGTTACCCGAGCATAACCCCACTGCGCGGGTTGTCATAGGAAAGTTCACACAGGGAGCTAAGGAGGGGGAGAAACATATGCAGAGGCGTTTAATAACGGACGAAGGAGAGTTAAGCTTCCTCATAAAGCGCGCACATGATGATGGAACGATGGTATCTGTGGAAAAGTGGGACTATTTCATAGAATCTGAGCAAAAAGAACGTAAGTGGAATGCGCTGTGTTACTACCAGGACCACAGACCGCAATATTACCATTTACGCGCCAGTATCCTTGCATATGCGCACATTAACCTCCTTGCGATGCTTCTGCGGTTTGACAAAGAGGATGTTCCGCGCGTAGCTACGGATTCCCTGTACGTAAAGCCCGAAGTGTTGGAGAAGATGAAAGAATTCTACACCGAAGACGAACTCGCAGAAAGTGGTCAATGGCGCGTCAAAGACGAAGAGATAAAATCTTGGAGAGAACGTGTAGAATATCATGGTGGACACACTAAAGGTTCCATTACACCTACAAAAGAGCCATTACCGTCAGTCGCAGACCCCATTTCCTATCAACGCTTCTCTTACCTTTACGGTACCGGAGGTAGCGGTAAGACGACGCGTGTTTTGAAACTCTTTCCAAAGATAAAGGTGTTAACAGCAACGCACCGTTTGGAAAGGGAACTATGCACTATGGGTTACGACGCACAAACCTACCACAGCTTCTTTCGCTGGAATGGTCAAAAGTGGGTACCGGAAGCAATACGCGACATACCTCCGGTGATACTTTGGGATGAGATTTGCACCGTGCCATTAGAAATACTGCAGGAGTTCGTAGACTTCCTCCATGGGAAATGCCAAGTAATATTTGCCGGGGATCCCTGTCAACCGCCTCCAATAGCCGGAGAGATGCCCCACGAATGGTTAAAAGAAATGGTAGACCACTGCGAAGAAATTAACACCGACTACCGCAGCAAGGATCAAATACGCAACCTAAAGGCAGAACTGCGGGGCCTTAGTGATGCCGACCAATGCAAGACACTGCGCAAACGCGTACGAGCGAAGAAATACGAGGACTTCCTTTACACATGGCATCCAAAGGATCTGGTGCTGAGCAGCAAACGCGCAGCACAGTCCCGCATACAAGGATTTGCTAAATATACACCGGGAGCGCTTCCCCGGGCATCCCGTACCTGTTTGCTACAAACCCCACGATAAAGCCTGGGTACCCATAGAAAAGGTGGAAAGAATTACCTCCCATCCAGACTGGCGCTTGGGTTATTGCATGACAGTCCACAGCGCGCAAGGGCTTACCATAAAAGAAACCTTATGGATCATAGACCAGCGGCTGTGTTGGAGCAACCTTATCTACACCGCCGTAAGTCGTGTGGAGTATGCCAAACAGTTAAAAAGAGCCTGGGGTCCGCAACTGCGCTACGATAAGACGCCAGAGGACGTAGCCAAAGAAAACATTCCTAAAAAACTCCTTCGCTACAAGCGGCACGACGAAGAAAAAAATATGACGTTCGACCTATGCGTGGACGACGTCTATAAGAAAAGCGCCCGCTGCGCCAAGTGTAACATACCACTACTATGGAGGTTTGACCCGAATGACGATCAGCAGTTCTCCGTGGATCGTATAAATAACAAACGCGGGCATTGCAGAGGCAACGTAAGACTGACATGCCTAGAGTGTAATCGGGCGCGTGGAGCTGCGCTACTTTAAGTCTTTGGGTACTATGAGCAGCTTCCTTAACAAATCCCCGGCTTGGGCCATTTAGGTAATACAACACGGGTTGCCCTTCCTTGGTGACGGACTTCGAAATCTCATACATTTTCAGAGACCAGTTAGGATCCGTGGCTCTCTTACTGCCACCTTCGAGTTCCCCCGGCTGATAGAGGTATCTGACCTCTATGTTGCGGGGGAGCTTTTTTTCCTTCAGTCCGACCGCCCTCGAACTTCTAATTTAGGACTTGTGTTCCACGTGCTTCTTTTTTATGGCGTCCTTGGGTTTCATTCCCGTAGCCCTGGCCGCCTCGTATTTCAAAGCCGCGACGACCTGGGGGAGCCTCTGAGTCCATTCCTTGTTGCGTTTGGAGGGGTCTTCCAACTCTTTCCAATACTGGTATCCAAAGAGACGCTCGGCCAGAGTCTAATTGAATCTTTCGACGATGCTCTGACCCCTGTGGTACTCAGCTTCGGCTCTTCTTATTTTAGTGCTGTGGTCTTTCAGGGTCTTGGTAACCACACCCATGAACTCTGTCCCCGAATCCACTTGCAGCAGCTTAGGCCATTTCAAGACGCGCTTATAAATCCTACTTAGGGCTTCTGCGATTTCCCCAGAATCCTTGCTGGTTATGGGTTCGGCGTTCTTATATCTGCTTGTGATATCAACCACGGTCAAAGCGTATCTATAGGTCTTTCTTCTCACCGTGTCATGTGGTAAGAAGAGCAAATCTGCCTGATGAACTTCGTTAGGGGCATTTACGGTAAAGCTGGGTCTGGGAATTTACTTGGGCACGGGAAGATAAACCTGCCAGATAGTTTGTTTCTTTAACCAGTTCTTGGCCGTTTCTTCGGATACCCTGGCTGCGGCCGCAAGTTTCTTGATAGCCGACGCTCCTTTCCAATAGCCCTCGTGCCCGTAGTAAATCCTCTTAAGTTTGTCCTCAGTTCGACCCATTATATGTAGTTGATTCAAGCGAAGGATAGGACAAGATTAATCTTGCGTCCGTTAAAATCCACCGTCTCTCCGTCCACTTTAATGGTGATGTTTATGCTTTCTACCAAATCGCAAGGCAAGTCATAGTTTAAAGAAATGGGCGTGTATTCTACCATGTCAAATGGATTGCCTTTGGGTGAAAACTTAGACATAAGAGTGGACTTCTTTCCATTGCTGTAACTGTGGACCAAATCGCAATAAACTTCGTAAGAGGATGCGACTTTCCAACTTACGGGAACTGCCGTGTTGGTAATCGGTTTGCCTGAGGCACTTAATAAAGATCCCAATGGGTCAAACTTTCCAAAAGTTACTGAATAGTTTAGCATGTTATGTTTGAGGGTCATTTCGTGCGGCAATCCTGTAGTGAGCGTATAACCGCGTTTGGCTAGCTCCTTAGCTAGCGTTATAGGGGCGTAATGTCCATCTGGGAGCATTTCACCTTGATAGGTAGATCCACCCTTATGCACGGTGACCATGTCATTGATTAAATTATACCAAGAATTGTACAAAGAGCAACTGACTAACCGAACCGTATGAGCTTTGATGGGGGGATTCAAATAAGTGGTAAAGTTATTCTTATCGCTTTCCAAAAAGACGATCATTATATATTAGACGAAGTACGCAATAGCGGCGCTGCTGCCAGCCCTGCAACTCCTGCAAAGACCAGCTCATTGTCTTTTTGTTTCTTCGACGGCTGGTAGTAATTCTTAAATTGAGGCTTGCTAATCCTAAAGTTTAAAGGCGTAGTCCGTATTTTTGAAGTTCTTATCCGCCTGCATTTTGTCTTGGTAGTTCTTATCCAACCAATCCCTGTAAGCCTGTCTTTTTTCATTCCAAGCTGCCACGTCCCTTTGATACTTCTCCAGGGCTAAATCGTGTCTTTTTCTCTCAGCATCGCTTTTCCCCCCTCTGACTAATCTATCCAAATATTGACCACCATAATTAGCTCCAGTGAATGCTAACGCTGCAATAACTCCGCCTGCAACCACGCCTACCATTTATATCTTAGGCAAGCAGCAGTAAGGGGGACTCGCGATCAATGCCACATATTCACGGGTTTAACCGGCGATTTAAGGAGGGCGGGTACAGCAGATTTACGAGAAATGCCCGCGAAGTGTCCTTACTGCTGCTGTGTCGGGTAACGCAAACGGAGGTTAAAATATTCCTTAGATATAGATGGACGCCATCACAAGCATTCAAAACGAAACCGTGCGCAAGCTCAGAACTCAGGTGTTGGATCGCCTGGACGCCGACTTCGCCTTCACAACATTTATGGAGGGAGATACAGATGAGACGATGACAACAGAAAGAGCAGAAAACATAATCGATTTAATGCCTGAAGGTGATTACCGTCTGGAACTAACTTTCATAAAGTACTTAGACGGCGAATGGATAATAGAAAAGGGCAGAAATCCCATACGAGCGTCTGGTAAGCAAAGCCTATTTGTTCTGAATAAGAATACCAGACCTGGAGCACTTGAAGGAATAGATTTGCTGTTCTACGAGGTTGCATACCCAGTCACTGTGGTTATTTATGGTGCGTATGAAATGAAGAAACCTGACATAAAGAAGTTAAAACCAATGAGGCATCCTGGTAACTGCGTCGGTAAATTGGTAAGAGAGTTCTTTGAGGACTCATCGCGTGGTGGTAAGCTTACTCTAAAGAGAAGAGAAGCTATAAGGAAATGGGAGCACTCTACCCGCAAGACTGGAGGGTCAATAGAAAACATAAAAAAGGTAGAAACGGCCTTAGGAAGGCGCATACATGTGAAAGATATCTTAGATGCGTTCATATACCCCGGAACGCATAAGTACGGCGGCAAAGGTGCACCTATAATAATCTACCAACACAACGGGCATGCGTGGCGAGAACTTAGGTTCCCCAAGAAGAAAGATACAAAAGTTTATAAGGAGTCACCGCTTATAGAGTTAATTCATGAGAATTCAATATGGATAATGGATTCGGAAGGAAGTCAGTTTATGACGCAAGACGGTACTTTATACCGACCAGAATCTGAACAACAGCGCATTCAAAGTGCCTGTGAAACCCTCGGAGAAGACTTCTCAGATGAAGTGCTTAGCTCCCGAAGTTTGGACTTCTTAGCTGCAAAGAAACGAAATGGCTGGAAATCAACCCCAAAAGAATTCAAAGATATCTCCAAAGCCTGCGTAGAACACGGCCACGGAGGTCTTTGGAGTATGGAGTATGACGAGGGTGAATATGTATCATTGGATATGAAGCACTGCTATCCCGCAAGCTTTAAAGGACTGGGGGATTGTAAGGAGTATTATGACCGTTACGGCCATCCAGACTCACAATTCTTTAGGGTGTCATTACCGGGTTACTACGACGCCCCAGCTACGGGATTCATACGGTTAACCACCTGGAAGTTAGCGAAAGGTTTACACCCCATAATCTATGCGTGGTATGGGAAGCATTTGCAAGAGAAAGAATGGATTCCTGTACCCCTTTTGAAATTCCTAGAAGAGCGTCAACTGCTTAAATACACGGCGCATGAAGCCATACTTTGTCACTCCTCCTTCACGAAATGACTCCCAGAGCACAACCCAACTGCACGGGTAGTTATAGGAAAGTTCACTCAGGGCGCAAAAGAAGGCGAGAAACATATGCAACGTCGCCTAATAACAGACGAGGGCGAATTAAGCTTCCTAATAAAGCGTGCGCATAACGACGGAACTATGGTGTCCGTTGAGAAGTGGGACTATTTCGTAGAAGGCCAAGGAGAACAGAAATGGAATGCGCTGTGTTACTACCAAGACCACCGACCCCAATATTACCACCTGCGTGCCAGTATGTTAGCCTACGCGCATATAAATCTCCTTACAATGCTGCTGAGATTTGACAAAGAGGATATTCCCCGCGTGGCTACAGATTCTTTATACGTAAGGCCAGAAGTCTTAGAAAAGATGCAGGAATTCTATACTGCCGACGAACTTGCAGAAAGCGGTCAGTGGCGTGTCAAAGATGAAGAGATAAAAGCCTGGAGAGAACGTGTGGAATATACAGGCGAGCATACTAAAGGCTCCATTATGCCCACAAAAGAGCCACTGCCCTCAGTTACAGATCCCATTTCCTACAAACGCCTTTCCTACCTTTACGGAACTGGAGGCAGCGGTAAGACAACGCGCGTACTGCAGTTATTTCCAAAGATAAAGGTGTTGACGCCAACGCACCGATTGGAAAGGGAATTAACGGAGATGGGTTACGACGCACAGACCTACCATAGCTTCTTTCGCTGGAATGGTCAAAAGTGGGTACCGGAAGCCATTCATGACATACCGCCGGTTATACTTTGGGATGAGATTTGCACCGTGCCATTAGAAATACTCCGCGAGTTTGTAGACTTCCTCCGCGGAAAGTGCCAAGTGATATTTGCTAGGGATCCATGCCAACCACCACCAATAGCCGGGGAGATGCCACACGAATGGTTAAAAGAAATCGTAGACTACTCCGCGGAAATTAACACCGACTACCGCAGTAAGGATCAAATAAGAAACCTGAAAGCCGAATTGAGAGGGCTAACCGACGCCGACCAATGCAAAACATTACGTAAACGCGTAAGAGCAAAATCCTATGAAGACTTCCTACATTCTTGGCATCCAGAGGACTTAGTTCTAAGCAGCAAACGCGCAGCACAGTCCCGCATACAGAAAGACTTGCTCCGCATACACCAAGAGCGCTTCCCCAGTCATTTAGTGCCCATTTCTTACAAACCCCACGACACCCGAATGCAGAGAAAAGACGTCTGGGTCCCGGGAACCAAAACCCGGTTGGAAAACGCAGTAACGCACGATAAGGTTTGGGTGCCCATGAAAATGGTGGAAAGGATTACCTCCCATCCAGACTGGCGTTTGGGTTATTGCATGACAGTCCACAGCGCGCAAGGGCTTACCATAACAGAAACCTTATGGATCATAGACCAGCGGCTGTGTTGGAGCAAATTGATATACACCGCCGTAAGTCGTGTGGAGTATGCCAAACAGTTAAAAAGAGCCTGGGGTCCGCAATTGCGGTACGACCGCACTTCTGAAGAAGTAGCCAAAGAAAACATCGCTAAAAAACTCCTTCGATACAAGCGCCACGACGAAGAAAAAAATATGACGTTCGACCTATGCGTGGACGACGTCTATAAGAAAGGTGCCCGCTGCGCCAAATGTAACATACCGCTACTATGGAAATTTGACCCGAATGACGATCAGCAGTTCTCCGTGGATCGCATAAATAACAAACGCGGGCATTGCAGAGGCAACGTCAGACTGACATGCCTAGAGTGTAATCGGGCGCGCGGTGCTGCACTACTCTGAATCTTTGGGGACTATGAGCAGCTCTTCCTTAACAAATCCGCGACTTGGGCCATCTAGGTAATATAACACGGGTTGCCCTTCCTTGGTGACGGACTTTGAAATCTCATACGTTTTCAGAGACCAGTTAGGATCCGTGGCTCTCTTACTGCCACCTTCGAGTTTCCCCGGCTGATAGAGGTACCTGACCACTATGTCGCGGGGGAGCTTTTTTTCCTTTAGTCCGAACTTCTAACGTAGGACTTGTGTTCCACTTGCTTCTTTTTTATGGCGTCCTTAGGTTTCATTCCCGTAGCCCTGGCCGCCTCGTTGTTCAAAGCCGCGACGACCTGAGGGAGTCTCTGTGTCCATTCCTTGTTTCGCTTAGAGGGATCTTCCAGCTCTTTTCAATACTGGTATCCAAAGAGACGCTCAGCCAGGGTTTTATTGAATCTTTCGACGATGCTCTGACCCCTGTGGTACTCTGCTTCGGCTCTTCTTATCTTGGTGTCGTGGTCTTTTAGGGTCTTGGTAACCACACCCATAAACTCCGTCCCCGCATCCACTTGCAGCAGCTTAGGCCATTTCAAGACGCGCTTATAAATCCTACTAAGGGCTTCTGCGACTTCCCCAGAATCCTTGCTGGTTATGGGTTCTGCGTCTTTGTATCTACTTGCGATATCAACCACGGTCAAAGCGTATCTATAGGTCTTTCTTCTCACCGTGTCATGTGGTAAGAAAAGCAAATCCGCGTGATGAACTTCATTAGGGGTATTTACGGTAAAGCTGGGTCTGGGAATGTACTTGGGCACGGGAAGATAAACCTGCCAGATAGTTTGTTTCTTTAACCAGTTCTTAGCCGTTTCGTCGGATACCCTGGCTGCGGTAGCGAGTTTCTTGATAGCCGCCACTCCTCTCCAATAACCTTCGGGTCCGTAGTAAATCCTTTTAAGTTTGTCCTCAGTTCGACCCATTATATGAATTCCAAAACGAGATTAATCTTGCGTCCGTTAAAATCCACCGTCTTTCCATCCACTTTAATGGTGATGTTTATGCTTTCTACCAAATCGCAAGGCAAGTCATAGTTTAAAGAAATGGGAGTGTATTCTACCAGGTCGAATGGATTACCTTTAGGTGAAAACTTAGACATAAGATGGGAGGGATTTCCGTTGCTGTAACTGCAGACCAAATCGCAATAGACTTCATAAGAGGATGCGACTTTCCATTTCACAGGTATGGCTATGTTGGTAATCGCCTTACCCTGAATTCCAAGTAGAGATCCAAATGCATCACGTTTTCCGGGGGTTATTGAGTAATCGTTAGGTAGATCATGTTTGAGGGTCATTTCATGCGCAACCCTGTGGTGAGAGTATAACCGCGTTTAGCTAGCTCCTTAGCGAGGGTGATTCTGGTGTCATGTCCATCTGGGAGCATTACGACTTGGTAATTGCTAGGCGCCTTGAGTACGGTGACCATGCCATTAATTAAATTATACCAAGAATTGTACAAAGAGCAACTGACCAGCCGAACCGTATGGGCTTTGATGGGGGGATTCAAATAAGTGGTAAAGTTATTCTTATCGCTTTCCAAAAAGACGATCATTATATATTAGACGCTCATGCTTCGCGTGACTAGATGAAATACGCTAAGGCGGCGCCTCCTGCCAGTCCTGCGACTCCTACAAAGACCAGCTCATTGTCTTTTTGTTTCTTTGACGGCTGGTAGTAATTCTTAAATTGAGGCTTGCTAATCCTAAAGTCGGGATGTGTTTGTGCATAAAGTTTAAAGGCGTAGTCCGTATTTTCGAAGTTCTTATCCGCCTGCATTTTGTCTTGGTAGTTCGTATCCAACCAATCCCTGTAAGCTTGTCTTTTTTCATTCCAAGCCGCCACGTCCCTTTGATACTTTTCCAGCGCTAAGTCGTGCCTTTTCTTTTCGACATCGCCTCTGTTGCCTCTGACTAATCTATCCAAATATTGACCACCATAATTAGCTCCCGTGAATGCTAACGCTGCAATGACTCCGCCTGCGACCACGCTTACCATTATATATCTAGATTTTGGGTAAATACTTCTCCTTCTGTAAGTAGTCCTTTAACATTACAGCCCCGCCTACGGCAGCGGTCATCTTAGCGAAATTAGCGAAGCTCTTGCTCGGGTCTTCAGTAAAGTCTTCTTTGAGCACTTTCTTACCTACCCAACCAATGCCTGCGACAATAGAAGTAATAATTGCAGCCTCTTCAACTGTTTTCATCAATGCGGTCGACATTATATTACAAGGAGAGGAGGTTTTATTCCATCTCGGGTATTCTGCTCTTACGCTCCACATACCTTATTTCCGCCCTTGGTTCCGCTTTTGGCTTCGCAGCCCGCCATTGTAAGTAGAGGCTGCCTGCTGCTATAGCGAGTCCTAATGCTCCGATAACGTAGCCCGGATTAATGAAGGATTCCTCTTCTCTTTCCTCTTCCTTTTTTTCCTTTTTTGCTTTGTTCTTCCTATTCATCTCCGCGAGCTTCTTCCCCGCAGCGACTCTGCCCGGAGCTTTGGGCTTGGTAATTTGCTCCTCCGCCTTTGTTTCGGTGTCACTCATCTTATATCTAAGGACTTGAAGGACTTGACAAGTAACTTGATAATGACTTGACGATGACTTGATGACGACTTACAGATGACTTGACAAGTAACTTGACGACGACTTGATGACGACTTGACTAAGTACTTGTGGCGACTTGACGATGACTTGACTAAGTCCCGTGAATGACTTGACGATGACTTGACTAAGTTCCGTGAATGACTTGACGATAACTTGACTAAGTCCCGTGAATGACTTGACGATGACTTGACTAAGTCCCGTGAATGACTTGACTAAGTACTTGGGGTGACTTGACTAGGTACCTCAGCAAGTGCTGCCTTGAAGATCTCCTCGACTTGTTTATCTTTCTTGTAGTCCTTCCAAGAGGTTAGTACCTCCTTCAAGTCGACGTGTTGAGCCACGTGAAGTCCCAAAGATGCGACTGCCATTAACTTGCCGCACTTCAAAGACAACCACCCACAGGTTATCTTAAGTTCTTGGGATATGACATAATCCTCACTTATGTCCTTCCGCAGTTGATCCACGTCGTCTATGGGCAGCGCAAGGCCAAGCAATTTAGTGGCAAGTCGGATAGCGGAGTCTGCTACGGCGTTCGTGGTCTTACTTGCAAGGGCGGCTTCGTATCTCTTATGGAACTTCTTAACCTCTTCCTCTGACAACTTATTAACTTGCTCATGCGTTAACTCCTTGCCTATCATTTCCTTACACTTCCCCGAAGACACAAGGATGTTAAGTTGCTCCTTAAGGTTACTTTCATCTACGGGAACTTCGTCTAACAACTGCTCAATATCCATATACATTAGGAATCATAGATTCCAACCGTGTAGGGAAACCTTAAAGAGAAGATCATTTTAGAATGTTGGTGTGTCTTTAAATGCCGCATGTATTCATGCAACTGTTCCTTAGATATCTCGCCGCCGTATTCAGAGAGTATGGTTTCCAGGTCTGACTTACTTGGAGTATACAATACGACAAGGGATCCTATGTTTTCCCTAAAAGGCTTAGAGACGCTGGTCAGCTGCTGGGAGAGCAACCAAACGCTGATATTGTCATGTCTGCCGCTAAAGGCAAGCTTCACCAACTCGGAGGTGCGCTTTTTTACGTCGTCCCCGCAAGCGATGTCATCAAGAATTAAGAGGGTTTGTGTATCTTTAGGGAATTGTCGATGCCAGAACTTCAAATAGCTGGATAACTCGTTAGGGACTAAAATATCCACAAAGAAGTCGTCATCTTTCACTCCTACACCTGTCCAGGTGCGGTTATTCACATAGGTAGGGCATAATAGCACTATGTAGTCGAAACGGTACCAAAAGGGTCCTAATAGCTGCTCTACTACGAACTGGGTCTCTCCGCAGCCGGTGGGTCCTACGATCAGAGTATTGCAGGGAATATGGTTCATTATATATACGATGGACCCAGTGGACGCAGTAAGAAGGATTGCCGGCGACATGAAAGATAAAAGAGACACCATAGAAATGCAAAGGGAGGAGATCGATCGGTTAAAAGAGCGCGTGCAGGAATTGTACGATGAAATGTGCGGTCTGAAGCGTGCGGAAAGGTTTGGTGCGCTGATAACGATGGCGACGTGGGCAAAAGAGTCCGTGGTGGACTTTATGCGGTATCCATTGTAAAAGGAGGTCTGATATTATTGTTGAGGCATCGCAAGCCCCTTTCAAAGGGGTCCTTAATATTATTGTTGTTTTGTTAAATGATGTTAACAAACAACAAGAAAAATAAGATCGTATTTTGAAACTCTTTGCGCAGGATCTTATATGAGCCTTAAATAACACTTAGTTATAATGAAGTGCGAGCAATGTGAAAGGGAGTTCAGCAGCAAGCAAAGATTGCAATATCACCTGGAAAGACAGGTATGCAGTAAGAAGGTAAACAACGTCACCGTTTGCGAAAACTGTGATAAACAGTTCAGCAGTGCGCAGGCGCTGGAGTACCACCGTAGTAAAAGAGTTTGTTTAAAGAACATATGCGTGCGCTGCGACGAGGATGTTACCGACGCTTGGCACCGACTCCGATGCCTTGGCAATTACGACCTGCTGAGCGTAGCATGTGAGGAGCACGGTGACGTCGCCGCACGATGTTGCCCAAAGGAAACCCAAAGGAAGTTAACGCGCCGGAAGAAGGAAATTGACGAAACGTTTGCGGAGTTTGACCGCGTCGAAGGCGTAAGGTGGGAGAACAGGGATTATTGGGAGGCAACTTGTGATCGCTGCGGCTGTCAAAGAAGTGACCAACATATTTGGCAGTGCCTTTACGACGGCCAAGGCGGTTTTAAAGAGTACTTAGATCGCTTTGATGCTTGGCATGCCAGTAACGAGGCGGCAAGGAAAGCCCGTAGAAGTTAGAAAGGGGACCTAAGATAGTAAGATAGGGTTTGTGCAAAGAGTCTCAAATCCCATTCTTATTTTTCTTGTTGTTTGTTAAGTATCATCAACATTTAAAAAAACAACAATAATATTAAAGACCCCTTTGAAATGACCTTGCGATGGAGTAGCGAAGTATGACTTGCGCAAAGAGTCTCAAAATACGATCTTATTTTTATTGTTGTTTGTTAAGTATCATCATCACTTAACAAAACAACAATAATATTAAGGACCTGTTTGAAACCAGTCTGCAGGATTTAACAAATCAACAATAAATATCAGACCCCCTTTTAAAGAGAGCCTCTAAGTATATGGACTGTATTACATGCGAACTACCAGCCGACTGCATAAGTCCTCCTAAGCCAAGAAAAAAATACACCTGCCTTCATTGCAGCAAGGTATTTTCTGAAGGACACTGGTGCTCAGCAGATCCTAAAGCGCAGCGAGACGCACTTAAGAGTGAAGAGGAGACTCAGGCTCCCAAGTAACCACGTCAAACTCCCATCTACCATCCTTCTTACCATGACTCATAACATGGGTAACATCCTGTCCTTCAATGGCGTACCTTATTCTATCGGGCGCCCAAAGGGTGTATGTCCTTTTTTTATGTTTCAACACCAAACGCAGGCGGTCCATGTCTTCAAAAACCACGTAATTCTTTATCTCGTAGATTTCCCCCACCTGCAAATCCTTCCAGTGTGTCTGGATGAACTTTAGCTCATTGAATTTGTCCTGGTTCATATATTCTATGGAATATCTTTAAATGCGTCTTTAAAGTGTCTGTGTTCCTAAAGCGCTTGCAGCACCACCTACATGGTAAACGCATTCCACGCGCATACTCTGCGATGGCTCTACAGATGTCGTCGTAGTCGTTACTGATTAACACCTTGTAACCATTCTGCTCATACCTTTCCAATAGCAGGCGTTGACTATCAGATAATACCCCGTTGCCTTTTGGAGTCTTCAGCTCGACGCAGAAACCACGGTATCGCACGTGTGCATTCAAGATAAGCAGATCAGGCTGTCCTCGTTGATATCCTTTCTGCCAGCACTTTATGCGTTTATCTGATGTATCTTGTATTTCACCCAAGCCATGGGTCACGAGCATTTGCGGATAATACTTGCGGATGTAGTCCACCACTTTTTTATGCAGGTCAAACTCATTTTCTATTTTGAATACCAACTTGTTTGGACCGTCGAACCGCCTTTCTATTGCGTACTTTCCTGTCTTTCTTAGCTCCGGAAGGACTTCCTCAAAGACCCAATCCTGAAATGCCTCTGCCGTTGGCATCTTGGAGCTAAATATCAGCTGATACAACCCAGATTCGTTTACGTACAAGGAATGCGGCTGTGAATAAGAGGGGAGGCGATTCACCTCCACCTGCAGCTCGCTCAGCTTTTTCTTGTATTTATCTCGAACATGTACCTTAATTGCGTCTTTTGGGCGCTCATACCCTAACGCGGCCGCCACCTCTTTTCCCTTAAAGTACAAAGTTTCGCCTTGCACTATGCATTGCAGTTTGGTATCGTTCTTTTCAAAGACTCGTAACATGGTATATCAAAGGAATATTTTGACCCTAATATGCGACACTTTTAAGTTGGTTCATTTCTACGCTTAGCTGCGCGTCAGACACCACAAAGATGTAGCAGTTTATCTTATCTGCGTCTTGCGCATCACCATTCTTGGTGCGTTTGATCTCCAAAGTAATGCCATCCTGGGTGTTTACCAGCCGCAGACCCTGCCCATGCATACTCTCATCGTTCGTCGTGCGCATGTCAATCCACAGCGCGTACTTATGATTGAAGAATTCCTCAGGGCTAATTTGGTCGCCAAACTTGCGCATTGCCTCTCTGTACGTGTCTGCGGGCTTTATTCCCTGGGAGTAGACTTTGTTTGGTACTCCGTTGATATTTACCCCCACGTTAGTAATGTTGGGGTTGTGAAAGGCCTCGGAGTCGCGCTTACCGGCTTCGTAGGGCTTAGCAAACACCAGCATCAGCCCTGTGAGACGTCTTCGGGGGAGGTTAATGCTTTGGTTAATAACCTCATCCGTCTTATCCAGGAAGCTAAACGTCTTGTACATCACTACGTGGTCGTAAAGGAATGCCTTTCCGGAGCTGTATTCCATACCCGCACTTCGAGCTAGTTCTTCGCTGTATACAGTCTCATACTGTAATTCCAAGTTAGTTATCTTGTAGGGATCCACAGCTCCACTGATTGCAGTGGTCATCTCTCCAAGGATGTTGGTAGTGTCTGCTAGGGTTACTTCAAACTGTAGCTCACTTAACTGTCTTGGGTAATACACACCGTGGTTTGTTATTACTTCAAAGTCCAGCGGGATGACATACTTGCTACCATAAGCCGTCTTTATTCGCTTCGCATCTGCTACTGCGGTTTCACCGCTGGAATCCGTGGGCTGTGTCTTAACGGGCGTGCGAACCTTGCGCAGGATAAGATTACCAATCCCTTGTTCTATTCTTTGCGCGCGGTCGAAGGCTGTCAACCACAAATCTTTGTACGTGGTGTAAAGGTCGTACCTGTTTAAGTCCAACAGGGATTCCCCGGCAAACTTAATTCTCATCTTAGAGACAAGGTTGCGGCCTATGTTATTGACACAACACCTTTCATCCGTAGTGCTGGGCTGCACCGCCAGATCAAACCTTAACGCTAACGTTCCCGGCACCAATACTAAGTTGTCCGTTAGACGGGGTATGCCTACATACAGCGTCTCCCCTGGTTTGGCGCTAGAAGGAGTAAATGTGACCCGGTGAAAGGTGCGTTCTGCTTTCAGTCCGCAAACCTGCTTAGGTAATACGTTTGGATTTAACTTTGAGCTTATCATATATAATGGAAGGAGAAGGTATCGACTTTGACCCCCTTACGGAAGAAGGTCAGGCTGACATTAACGATGAAGAATATGACGCATGGACTAAAGGCTCGGAGACCGACCCCCTAATTTACGATGCAGCTTTACATAATGAGTATGGTGATAGATGGAGAAGCTTCAAGGCAGCCTTAAATCGCATGTGGCAATCAAAGAACCGCGGCCCTGTCCCTGAGTACTTGGAACTTCAAAACATAGAGGAGGGTGCAACCGCACGGGAAACCGTAGAGTGGGCAACGCAAGAGCTAAGGCAACGCTATTCCCGCTTTGATACCGACGAAATAAAGCTCACGGAAAAGGGAAACAAAGTCCTAATAAGCGTCCAAGACCTGAGATTTCCTGACAAAAACCGCTGGACCAGACCACAGCCCCTCTTTGATGCAGATGGCGAAGTTAGGGGTGACGTGGCGAGATTAAAAGGCTTCCAAAATGCCACTAGAAGCCTATTAGACCGGCTGGAGGTATTAAACGAGAAGACTGCGTTAGGAAAGCGCGTTGAGGAACTACAAGAAACGTTGGAGGAAATGGAAGCAGAATACGCAAAGCAAGGTCAGCTAATTGCCGATGCTGAAAAAAAGTTCGGTCATGAAAGAATGATTGAAATGAGAAACCATTTGGATCAAGCCCTGCGTGATAGGGATAAGGCGCAAAGGGACCTGGAGGAGGCTAAAAGCTCTGGCGCCCTAGTGGAAACACTGCGGGAAACGTTGAAAGAAAGGGAGGAGGAATACATGAAGCAAAACCAACGGCTTGCCGACGCACATAGGAGGGAAGTCGAATTTAAAAATCAAGAAATAAGGGAGCTGGTAGACCAAAGAACCCAAATTCGACGCGAAAGAAATCAAACTCAAAGGAGTTGGATCTAATTAAAGACGATACCGATAACCTACAGACCACCATAGCCGGCTCTTTAGTGGAACGGCGACGGTTAATGGCTGAAAGCGATAATAAGGAGGAACAAATCCAGCAAAGAGAGCAAGCTATAGAGGATCTGGAGTATCAAGTCGACCGGCAGCAGGAAATAATCAATGACCAGACGCGCCCCGAGGAAGAAAGGGAAGCTGCCCAAAAGGAAGCAGGAACCCTCGAGGTGCGCCTTGCGGAATTACAGGCGCAAAAGGAAAACCTCGAAAAAGAATTAGGGCTTACCACCAAGGAAAAAATAAAAAGAGCTTTGGTGAAATATGGTATTCCGGTGGCATTTGCAGTCGCCATTAGCTCCGTAGTAGGTGTGATCTTTACCTCCCTTAAAGCTACGGGAGCAGGCGTAAAGGCAGTAGGTAAAGGACTGGCGGACTTAGGTAAAAAAATGGCAGCCTCTTTACCAGGGCTGCTCGGCAGTGTCCTCTCTTTGGTACTAAGGACCGGTGGAGAACTATTGAAGTTTGTGGGGAATAACATTTGGATCTTAGTCGTCGCTATCGGCGTGGTCCTTTTGAAGAAGATGAAGGTGTAACCTTGTCCTTATGTATTACGGGAGGCTTGCCAGGGTACGTTACTGGAGACTTGTCGTCGTCGGACCTCCGAGGCGTCCTCGACTTTGGATAAGTAAAGATAGTATTCGCGCCGCCTTGATAATTTGGCATCAGGGGTAGGGCAGTCATAGTGCTAATAGGCTTATGATTCCAGGCGCTATCCGGCTCCTTGTCATAAGCGTCTATGATACCATTTATCGTAAGTTCGCCAAGATTAGCGCTACCTGGGCTTGTGAAGCCACTAGGGCGAACCTGAAGCTTCGCATATTGACAATTGACTACCATATGAAAAGTCACCGACGTTAGGTTCTCCGCGCTCGTGTGCGTGGGCTCAAACGAGAAATGAGTTGGGTTCCTGTTGTTATTTTTTTCTCTGTAGGGCAGCAATGGGTGGTTATTTTCGTCGATGATCCTAAACCCAGCATTACAGTCATTCCACGTGCTAACGTTAATGGTGCACATAATTAACCCCAAGCCTCCGACCCTTACCCACAGCCCGGTGTCTCGCCAACTGTCGCCCTGCCCAAACGTACTTTCCTCTAAATAACGTAAGAACCAGTCCTCTTTCGTATGCGGATTCATATATATTAGGATTTCTCACAAAATCCACTATAAACTCATTACCGTCAAAGTGCTAATGGTTGCGTGATTATAAGCCGTGTCTCTCTGATCCTCTATGCTATTTACACAAACGCTTCCCGTGTCGTCTACTCGTATTTGCAACTTTACCTTCCCATGACAATCGGCGACCATGTGGAAAGTCCAAACGGATAGATTTTCGGCGCTTTGGGTGCTGGGCTCGGTGGAAAAATGTGCAGGCTCCCTGTTGTTTGTCTTAGCACGCATGGGCTGTAGTATGCCATTAGCATCCTGGAACCTAAATCCCACATTGGCATGGCTGCTCGTGCCAATACAAATGCTACAAAGGATCAATTTCTTTCCCGAGTAGTTCAAGTCCACAGACATACCAGTGACATCAACCCAAGATGCTTGGGAGTATTTTTTCTCGCCTTGGTAAGTCGTATAAACACAATCCATTCCGGATACGTAGGGGTTGTTCATCGCCATATATAAAGACTCAAACCAACACTCGCGGCTGCTAGTCCGGCTTTTAGTAAGTTATGGTCATATTCCTCAGGAACCTTCTTTTTTACGGCTTTTAATGGTGTTTCGTGTGGCTTCTCTACGAAGTGTGACTTTTTTGGCTTCTCTACGAAGTGTGGAGTCCCTTTAAAAGTCTCGGAGTTCACGTCATTCACCCCAAACTTCATATCCTTAGTTGCCTTTTGGAGCTTGTTGTTGTATCCTACTACGGAGCCAGCATTCATGGATAAATTACTGGGCATTAGCCAACAACCCGGGGCTACTGCATAGTCCAGTCGGGCTTTAGAATTTTGTATAGCTAGTTGGTAACGCTGTACGCCTTTGCTAATGTCACCCTCCAAAATCGAACTTTCGAATAAGATCAAAGCTTCGGCGCGCGTTTCTTCTGCGGCGCCAGTATTTCCTATGATGCTTGATCGGGTATTTACTTGGGCTCCTAGGATAGAATACACGTAAGCTTCTATGCTACGGTTCAAACGGGCAAGACCGGCTCTAGTTAGTCCTTTACCTTCTGTGGGTATGAAATTAAAGTACTGCTTTGTGTATTCGTCGTTGGTTATGCGTATGATTAACGGATTGGCTCCACGGTACTTACCACCTTCGTCTTTGAATAGGGGTCCATCCCTAACTTCTTCGGTAGTTTTGGAATTTGGTTCGAAGAAGGTGCTGGTATCATAAGTTACTTTATGATAACCAGTGTTCCATTGCAGGCGTAATGCGTGAACTTCCCTATCGCTTAGTCTGTGTCCTCCTATGCCCCAATATGCCCATATGTGACCTAGACCATTGTTAGCTCCAGCAGTGCATCTAAAATCCTTTCCTACGACTCCAAACTCTTTACAAAGTCTGTCGTAGGCAGGGGTGGAGTATTTGTTATCTCTGGGATCAAATGCCCTGTCGCCTGGTAGCGCAATAACACCCATCTCATGCAATATTCTTCGTACTGTAAAGTGGAAGTGAAACATAAATATCGAATTCTTCATTAGGTTTGCGCTTACACCACAACCGCTAGTTGCACACCAGACGGCAAAGTTCAACTGCTGTGGCCAGTATCGCATGTTGGGTCCGCTTAACCATTCGTGGGATTCTTTGGCTGTGGTGTGATTTATTGGGACTTGTTTGAAAATGTCTCGCACCTTTAGTTGAAATGAATGGTTGTCGGAGACTCGCATGTTTAATGTTAGGCTTAAACTTGGATGTTTGTCGAATGAAACTGCTGGTATTGGGTAACTGCTGGTGGTAAATAATAATTCTTTTGACCAACCAGGCTTCGTTTCATATATTCCCATGCCTTTGAAGTAATCGTCATGTTCAACGGGCTTCGTTTCATGTATTCTCGTGCCTTTGGAGTAATCGTAGTGACCGTCGGGCTTCAGAAGCGCAATATCCTTGGGTATTCTCCAGGTAACATAATGTGGTTGCTCATTAACGTTATTTCCAAATGCGTCGTACATTAGTATATATAATGGATGTCATACCATCAGCACCTCCACTTTATCCTAATCTCCCCAAGGAGAGCCCAAACGAATTAAACGCTGAAAAAATTCCGCTTAAATAAAGCAAATTTAATTTTGGCTTACTTGGAAGGACAAACAAAACACTATGAAAGCGTCAGAAAGAAATACGTCAGAGCCCGAAGTACGCTACATAAAATTGCGATAACTACAGGATCCATGTCTGTAGCATTAACGGGCACTGGCGTTGCTACTTCGCTTACAGGGCCGGGAATAGTTGTTGGAGTTCCTTTGGCTGGCGTTGGGGCAGCCTGTGGTATCATTTCGGCTGTTGCTACGGGTATTATGAAACAATTATCGGGTAAGATATCCAAGCATGACACGACAATAGCTCTGTCAAGGGCTAAAGTAAATACGATTACTGACCTTGTCTCAAAGGCTTTGCGTGACCGTAAAATAGACGACGTAGAATTCTCGCTTATTCTGGCCGAAGAGGAAAAATACGAGAAATTAAAGATGGACATCAGAAACAAAAAAACAGTCGTAAAAGATTTATCCGAGGAATCTCGCAAAAAGATCTACCAGGAGGCAAAAGAAGAGCTTCAAAGAAAACTCGCTTAGACATCAGTTTTGAAAAGAGCGTGACAGGATTTCATTTACATATCGAACGCCAGTCTGGAAATTACGCGTAATATAAATTGTCTTATGCCATAAGATTCACTATCTTCTCGGAATCCATCCTAACAGGGGGTGGTTGGGGTCTATTTCACAAAATATTTCGTAAATTACATCAGGATAATAAGGAATATCCTTATCCAGTCGACAAAACATCCACTCGGCCCTTTGTATGTCTGTGACGTCAGGAATAGAATTACCGGTAATTTCAGACAAAAGATAAGGAATAGCTTTGTAATATTTCCCTAGCTTTAATTTTTTCAGCGTTTTCCGTAGACTTTGTGGGGTTGGCTCTTCTAAATCCTCCATGATTTTCTTCTTTACTTCGTCGTCTAAATATAT
This sequence comes from Actinia equina, assembly GCA_011057435.1. NCBI lineage: Eukaryota > Metazoa > Cnidaria > Anthozoa > Actiniaria > Actiniidae > Actinia > Actinia equina. The sequence continues at coordinate 324,637 of WHPX01000536.1, forward strand.
CGGATGTAAACCTTGGATATGACTCATCCAGTCCCTGAAGTATTTTATTCTTTTGTATGGAGTCTTTTTACGGCCTCCGTTAGAGTAATATTGTTCCCTGGTAGCACAAGGCACGGCATTACGAATATTCTTACCACACTTGTAACACTGCGCCGACGTGTCGTCTTCTATTTGCATTTTCTTACCACAGCACCAAAAAGGTTCTGGCTTAGGTACAATAACTTGTGGGGTTAGACAAATCACACAGAAGTCGTTAACAAACTTTTTACATTCATGCATCGTATATTTATAAGATATTTTAACCTCCGTTTGCGTAGCAGCAGTAAGGACACTTCGCGGGCATTTCTCGTAAATCTGCTGTACCCGCCCTTCTTAAATCGCCGGTTAAACCCGTGAATCTGTGGCATTGATCGCGAGTCCCCCTTACTGCTGCTTAGGCAAGTACTTCTCCTTCTGTAAGTAATCCTTTAACATTACAGCCCCGCCTACGGCAGCGGTCATCTTAGCAAAATTAGCGAAGCTCTTGCTTGGGTCTTCAGTAAAGTCTTCTTTGAGCACTTTCTTACCTACCCAACCAATACCCGCAACGATGGAAGTAATAATATCTGCTTCTTCAACTGTTTTCATCAATGCTGACGACATTATATTACAAAGCGAGAAGGTTATTCCATTTCGGGTATCTTACTTCTCTTAGGAGGCTCCACATGCACGGCCTTGAATTCCTGTTTTGGTTTCGCGGCCCGCCACTGTAAGTAGAGACTGCCTGCTGCCGTAGCAACCCCCAATGCGCCAATGACGTAACCAGGATTAATAAAGGATTCGCATTCGTCCTCCTCTTCCTTCTTTTCCTTCTTGGCTTTGTTCTTCCTATTCATTTCAGCGAGCTTCTTCCCCGCAACGACTCTGCCCGGAGATTTAACCTTGGTAATTTTAGGGGTTTCCTCCGCCTTCGTTTCGGTGTCACTCATCTTATATCTAAGGACTTGAAGGACTTGACAAGTAACTTAAGAAAACTTGAATAAGTACTTAAGGATGACTTAACTAGGTACTTGAGGAGGACTTGACGATGACTTGACAAGTAACTTAAGGTATGACTTAACTAAGTCCCGTGAATGACTTGACGATGACTTGACTAAGTCCCGCGGATGACTTGAGCATCACTTGGGGTGCCTTGACTAGGTACCTCAGCAAGTGCCGCCTGGAAGATCTCCTCAACTTGTTTATTTTTCTTGTAGTTTTTCCAAGACGCCAGTACCTCCTTCAAGTAGACGTGCTGAGCTACGTGAAGTCCTAAGGACGCAATTGCCATTAACTTACCACACTTCAAAGACAACCACCCGCAGGTTATCTTAAGTTCTTGGGCGATGACATAGTCCTCGCTTATGTCCTTCCGTAGTTGATCCACGTCGTCTATGGGCAGCGCAAGTCCGAGCAATTTAGTGGCAAGTCGGATGGCGGAGTCTGCTACGGCGTCCGTGGTCTTACTTGCAAGGGCGGCTTCGTATCTATTATGGAACTTCTTAACCTCCTCCGACAACTTATTAACTTGCTCATGGGTAAGTTCCTTACCTATCATTTCCTTACACTTCCCCGAAGACACAAGGATGTTAAGTTGCTCCTTAAGGTTACTCTCGTCCAATTGCGCAGGGGACTTCATCTAACAACTGAGCAATGTTCATATATTCTAACATCATACGGAAACCTCAAAGAAAAGATCATCTTGGAATGTTGGTGTGTCTTTAAATGCCGCATGTATTCGTGCAGTTGTTCCTTGGATATCTCACCGCCGTAGTCAGAGAGGATGGTTTCCAAATCGGACTTACTGGGTGTGTAGAAGACGACCAGGGCGCCTATGTTTTCCCTAAAAGGCTTAGAGACGCTGGTCAGCTGCTGGGAGAGCAACCAAACGCTAATATTGTCATGTCTGCCGCTAAAGGCAAGCTTCACCAACTCGGAGGTGCGCTTTTTTACGTCGTCCCCACAGGCTATGTCATCCAGTATGAGGAGTGTCTGAGTATCTTTAGGGAATTGTAGATGCCAGAACTTAAGGTGGTTGGATAACTCATTAGGGTCTAAGATATCCACGAAAAAGTCGTCATCTTTCAAACCTATACCTTCCCAGGTGCGGTTATTCATGTAGGTGGAGCAGAGCAGCACTATGTAGTCGAAACGGTATCTAAAGGGGCCCAATAGCTGCATTACGAAGAACTGTGTCTTTCCGCAGCCGGTGGGTCCTACTAGAGCGTTACAAGGTATGTGTTCTGGGGTCATATATACATGGAGCCTGTGGAAGCAGTGCAGAGAATCGTCAACGACATAAAAGATAAGAGAGACACCATTGAAATGCAAAGGGAGGAGATAGACCGCCTTAAAGAGCGCGTGCAGGAGTTGTACGATGAAATGTGTGGTCTGAAGCTCGCGGAAAGGTTCGGTGCGCTGATAACGATGGCGGGCTGGGCAAAAGACTCCGTAAAGGATTTCATGCGGTAACCCTTATAGGGCTTAAATAACACTTAGTTATAATGAAGTGCGAGCAATGTGAAAGGGAGTTCAGCAGCAAGCAAAGATTGCAATACTACGTCGAAAGACAGGTATGCGGTAAGAAGGTAAACAACGTCACCGTTTGCGAAGACTGTGATAAGCAGTTCAGTAGTGCGCAAGCTTTGGAGTACCACCGTAGTAGAAGGGTTTGTTTAAAGAATGTATGCGTGCGCTGCTACGAGGACGTTACCGACGCCTGGCACCGACATAGATGCCTTGGTAATTACGATCTGCTGGGCGTAGCATGCCTTAAACACGGTGACGTCAACGCCCGATGTTGCCCGGCTGACACCATAAAGGAGTTAACACGAAGGAAGAAGGAAATAGACGAGCGCTTTGCGGAGTTTGACCGCGTCGAAGGCGTAAGGTGGGACGATAGAGAATATTGGGAGGCGCTTTGTGATCGCTGCGGCTGTCAAAGAAGTGACCAACATATTTGGCAGTGTTTGTATGAGGGTCAAGGCAGCTTTAAAGAGTACTTAGATCGCTTTGATGCTTGGCATGCCAATAATGAGGTGGTCAAGAAAGTCCGTAAGGGATAAAAAAAGTAACGATGAAGGTATTGGTTTGTGCAAAGAGTCTCAAACCTTGATCTTATTTTTATTGTTGTTTGTTAACAATGCCTCAACAAAACAACAATAAAAATAAGGACCCTTTTCGAAGGGGCCTGCAGAGCCCCTAAGTATATGATAGCTTACCTAATAGCATTCCTTGGAGGATTTATGATCGTCTTAGGTATATATGGACTGTATTACGTGCGAACTACCAGCCGACTGCATTATCCCTTGTAAGCCGCCGATACCCAAACCAAGAAAAAAATACACCTGCCTTCATTGCGGCAGTATGTGTCCCGAAGGATCCTTCGTAGGACACTGGTGCCACGCGGATCCTAAAGCGCAACGTACCATAAGAGACGTCATTACGAGTGAAGAGGAGACTCAGGCTCCCAATTGACCACGTCGAATTCCCACCTGCCATCCTTCTTACCATGACTCATAACGTGTGTGACCTGCTGCCCTTCGATGGCGTACCTTATCCTATCAGGTGCCCAAAGGGTGTACGTCCTCTTTTTATTCTTTAAGACCAAGCGCATGCGGTCGATGTCTTCAAAGACCACGTAATTCTTTATCTCGTAGATTTCCCCTACAGTCTGATCCTTCCAGTGTGTCTGGATGAACTTTAACTCATTAAATTTGTTCTGGTCCATATATTCTATGAAATATCTTTAAGTGCGTTCCCAGAGTCTGCGTGCTTTTAAAGCCCTTGCAGCACCACTTACATGGCAGGCGGATTTCCTGCGCATACTCTGTGATGGCTCTGCAAATATCGTCGTAGTCGTTGCTGATCATTACTTTATAACCATTCTGCTCATACCGCTGCAGTAATAGACGTTGATCCACAGATAATACCCCGCTGCCTTTTGGAGTAGTCTTCAGCTCGACGCAGAAACCGCGGTATCGCACGTGTGCATTCAAAATAAGCAGGTCGGGCTGACCGCGTTGGTAGCCCTTCTGCCAGCACTTTATGCGTTTACCGTCCGAATCCTGCAGTTCGCCTAGACCAGGGGTGACAAGCATTTGGGGGTAAAACCTGCGGATGTAGTCCACCACCTTTTTACTTAAGTCGAATTCATTTTCTATTTTGAATATCAATTTGTTGGGGCCGTCAAAGCGCCGTTCTATTTCGTATTTGCCGGTCTTCCTTAATGCTGGAAGGACTTCCTCAAAGACCCAATCTTGTAATGCCACGGCTTTAGGTAGCTTGGAGCTAAATATTAGTTGATACAGACCAGGCTCTGATATAAATAAGGAACGTGGGTGCATAGTAGAAGCATAACGATTCGTTATGTTCATCTCGCCCAGCCTTTTCTTGTTTTTCTCAGATACGTGGTCGCTAATAGCCTTAGCCGTATTCTCATAGTCCAACGCAGCAACCACTTCCTTCGCCTTAAAGTACAAAGTTTCGCCTTGCACTATGCATTGCAGTTTGGTTTCGTTGTTTTGGAATACGCGAAGCATATTATACCTAAGGAATATTTTAATATGCAACGCTCTTTAGCTGATTCATTTCTACGCTTAGTTGTGCGTCACTAACTACGAAGATGTAGCAGTTTATCTTAGTAGTGTCGCTGGCATGCTTGGTGCGCTTGATCTCCAATGTTATGCCGTGCTGCGTATTTACTAAACGTAAGCACTGACCATGCATACTCTCATCGTTGGTAGTGAGCATGTCAATCCAAAACGCATATTTATCCGTGAAGAACTCCTTTGGGTCAATTTGATCGCCAAACTTCTGCATTGCCTCTCTGTACATGTCTTCAGGTTTTATTCCTTGGGAGTAAACCTTGTTGGGTACTCCGTTGATATTCACGCCGATATAAGTGATGTTGGGATTAAAGAATGCCTCGGAGTCACGCAATCCTGCGGTGTATGTCTTTGCGAACAGCAGCATTAGTCCTGTCAAACTGCGTCGTGGTATGTTAATACTTTGGTTGATGACTTCTTCGACGTTGTTCGTGAAGCTAAACGTCTTGTACATTACTACGTGGTCGTGGTCCAAGTTCTTGATAAGATAGGGATCCACAGCCGATCCGCTTACGTCCTTTCCTTGCAGGATGTTGGTCGTATCTGCTAAGGTCACTTCGAACTGCAGCTCACTTAGTTGTCTTGGGTAATACGCGCCATGGTTTGTTATTACTTCGAAGTCCAATGGAATGAGATATTTGGTACCGTAGGCTGCCTTTATTTCATCTTCTCCGGAGGCGCCGGAGGTTTCGCTTCTTACCTTACGTATGGCTGCGCTTGCTATTCTTTGTTCTATCTTTTGCGCACGGTCGAACGCAGTCAACCACAGATCCTTATACGTGGTGTAAAGATCGTACCTGTTTAAGTCCAACAAGGACTCACCAGCAAACTTGATTCTCATCTTAGAAATAAGGTTCCTGCCCACATTATTGACAACATAACGCGCGTCTGCGGTATCTGGCTGAACCGCTAGGTTAAACCTTAACGCTAACGTACCAGGAACCAATACTAAGTTGTCCGTTAGACGGGGTACGCCTACGTACAGCGTCTCCCCTGGTTTGGCGCTAGAAGGAGTAAATGTGACCCGGTGAAAGGTGCGTTCTGCTTTCAGTCTGCCAACCTGCTTAGGTAATACGTTGGGATTTAACTTTGAGCTTATCATATATAATGGAGGTAGAAGGAACGGATTTTGACCCCCTTACCGAAGAAGGCCAAGCTGATATTAACGATGAAGAATACGAGTCTTTACTTCCTGATGACAACGTACCCCGCGAGTATTTTTGTGAAAGGGTTCGAAATAGGCTCGGAAGTAAGGCCCTCGCGGCCTGGCGTTCCTTAGAGGCCAAGTGGTGCACAAGGAACCCCGGAAGACCCATTCCCGAGTATTTACAATTGGAAGAAATAGACACCAGAAGCCCCCACGTCGAAATGCTAAGAGAGCTCATGGACAACGTAAGGGAGCGGTATCCTAACGTAAATCTGGCTCTTTTAGAGTTCCAGACAGGAGATAAAGGTCAAATCCAAGTTCGACACACAGGCAGAGAAAAATGGTACAACTTTTATCAAAGAAAGGAGTCTTCCGCACTTAACAATGGCCTCCCAAAGGAAATAACGACGGCACTGGGTCGCCCTAACTTATCCTTGATGCACACGTTAACCGGCAAGGAAACTATGAGGATACAGGAGACATTCCTCAAAGGCCTTAAGACCCCCATGATGGCCGACAAAAGGCATGCCATCGCTGGAATTCAGGATAATGAGCAAGAAAAACTCGCGAAAATACAGGCTACCAAGGAAGACTCAGAGGAGAAGCTAACGAGCACGCCATCGGGCAGTAACACTGCCTTGCAGCTGCAGCAGTCTTTAGAATCCCTCAACACGGAAGAAAGGACGCAGCAAGAACTCCTAAGCGAGCACAGAGAACAACTTGACGAACTAACAGGGCAATTAGATTTAAAAAACGCCGTACTAGAAGCAGCGGCCGAGCACGTCGAATACCTAAAGCAGGTAATGGACGAAAGGGAGGAGGAATACATGAAGCAAATGCGACTGATGACCGATGCTCGCGAACGCGAAAGCAAGGACAACAAGGACCGCATTAGCAAGTTACTGCACGACAGGGATACTGCTAGAAGAAACTATTACCACGCAGTTAGAGACATTGGGGATAGGAACGCCGAACTTAGGCGCGTGGGCATAGAACTGGAAACCTCGGTAATGCAAGAGCGGCGGTTAAACACGGAAATCATCGTAAAGAAGGAGCAACTAAGACAAAGAAAGCAGGCCATAGAGGACCTGGAAAGGCAAATACAAACGCAACGTGAAATAATCGACGATCACACTCGCACCGACGGGGAAAGGGAGGCAGCCCAGGCGCAAGTAGGGTCCCTAGAGGAAAGGGTCGCAGAATTACAAGCACACAAAGAAGGTTTGGAAAAAGAATTAGGTCTTACCACTGGGGAAAAAGTAAAAAGAGCCCTTTTGAAGTATGCCATTCCGCTGGCATTTGCTGTCGCCATTTCAAGCGTAGTAGGAGTAATCCTTAGCACACTTAATGCTGCAAGCAGAGGGACAAAGGCGATGGGAAAGAAGTTAGGCAATGCGCTAACGGACTTAGGTAAAAGAATGGCAGCAAGCATTCCTGGCTTGCTCGGTAGCGTTTTAAGCCTGGTATTAAGGACCGGCGGAGAACTGTTAAAGTTCGTTGGGAATAACATCTGGATCTTAGTTGTCGCTATTGGGGTGGTACTCCTGAAGAAGATGAAGGTGTAACCTTGTCTTTATGTATTACTGGGGGCTTATCGTCGTCGGGTTTTCGACGCATCCTCGACTGGGGATAAGTAAAGATAGTATTCGCGCCACCTTGATAATTTGGTGCCAAGGGTAGGACGCTTATAGTGGAAATGGGCTTATGACTCCAAGCCGCGTTAGTAATATTACTACTACCTATGCCTATGCTATTTATCCTCACGTTGCCCAGCGTCGACAGCAGCAGTAAGGTGGACTCGAGAAACGCCGGCATTGCTAAAAATCACATATCGAAAAACCCCAGCCCCCCCCTGGGGTTTTGGAGGTAGGTTAAAGGCCGAACGGGGGGTCTTGCGCCATCCGGGGGCAGCAGCGATAAGTCTCTTACTGCTGCTACGCAAACGGAGGTTAAGATATCTTATAAATATACGATGCATGAATGTAAAAAGTTCGTTAACGGTATCTGTGTGATTTGTCTAAGACCTAAAGTTAACATACCTAAGCCAGAACCTTTTTGGTGCTGTGGTAAGAAAATGCAAATAGAAGACGACACGTCAGCACAGTGTTACAAGTGTGGTAAGAATATTCGTAATGCCGTGCCAAATGCCACCAGAGAGCAGTATTACGCCAATGGAGGTCGTAAAAAGACTCCATACAAAAAAATAAAATATTTCAGAGACTGGATGAGTTACATTCAAGGTTTACATCCGGTATATTTAGACGACGAAGTAATGGAAAAAGTCATGGAGGATTTAGAAGAGCCAACCCCACAAAGTCTACGGAAAACGCTGAAAAAATTAAAGCTAGGGAAATATTACAAAGCTATTCCCTATCTTTTGTCTGAAATTACCGGCAACTCTATTCCCAAAGTTTCTGACATACAAAGAGCCGAGTGGATGTTTTGTCGGCTGGATAAGGATATTCCTTATTATCCTGACGTAATTTACGAAATATTTTACAAAATAGACCCCAACAACCCCCTGTTAGGATGGATTCCAAGAAGATAGTGAATCTTATGGCATAAGACAATTCATATTACGCGTACTGACGTTCGATATGCAAATAGAATCCTGTCACGCTCTTTTCAAAACTGATGTCTAAGCGAGTTTTCTTTGAAGCTCTTCTTTTGCCTCTTGGTAGATTTTCTTGCGTGTTTCCTCGGATAAATCTTTTACGACTGTTTTTTCATTTCTGATATCCATCTTTAATTTCTCGTATTTTTCCTCTTCGGCCAGAATAAGCGAGAATTCTACGTCGTCTATCTTTCTGTCACGCAAAGCCTTTGAGACAAGGTCAGTGATCGTATTTACTTTAGCCCTTGACAGAGCTATTGTCGTGTCATGCTTGGATATTTTGCTTGACAACTGTTTCATAATACCCGTAGCAACAGCCGAAATGATACCACAGGCTGCCCCAACGCCGGCTAAAGGAACTCCAACAACTATTCCCGGCCCTGTAAGCGAAGTAGCAACGCCAGTGCCTGTTAATGCTACAGACATGGATCCTGTAGTTATCGCAATTTTATGTAGCGTACTTCGGGCTCTGACGTATTTCTTTCTAACGTTTTCGTAGTGTTTTGTCTGCCCTTCCAAGTAAGCCAGAATTAAATTCGCTTTATTTAAGCGGAAGTTTTCAGCGTTTAAATCGTTCGGAGCCCCTTTGGGAACTTCAGGATAAAGTGGAGGCGCTGATGGTATAACATCCATTATATATACTAATGTACGACGCCTTTGGGAATGATATAGAGGAGCAGCCACATCATGATAACTGGAGAGCATTTAGGAAGATGTTTCCACATGCAGACGCTAGTAAGTTCGAGCGTAGGTCTGACGGGATTTACTTCAACGGCTCCAGAGCGTATAGCAATGCCGACTTGGAACCGAAGGTCGAACATCCAAAGCCTGTTACGCCCGGTTGGTCAAAAGAATTATTACTTACCACCAGTACTTATCCGATACCTGCGGTATCATTTGACGAATATCCAAATTTGAACCTAACATTGAACATGCGGATTTCTAACAGTAATTCATTTCCGTTAAAGGTGCGAGATATCTTCAAAGAAGTCCCCATAAATCACACCACAGCTAAGGAATCCCACGAATGGTTAAGTCGGCCAAACATGCGATACTGGCCACAGCAATTGAACTTTGCCGTCTGGTGTGCTACTAGCGGTTGTGGTGTAAGTGCGAAGTTGATGAAGAATTCGATATTTATGTTTCACTTCCACTTTACAGTGCGAAGAATATTGCATGAGATGGGTGTTATTGCGCTACCAGGCGACAGGGCATTTGATCCCCGAGATAACAAATACTCCTCACCTGCTTACGATAGACTTTGTAAAGAGTTTGGAGTCGTAGGAAAGGACTTCCGATGCACTGCCGGAGCCAACAATGGCCTAGGACATATTTGGGCTTATTGGGGCGTCGGAGGACATAAGTTAAGCGATAAGGAAGTCCATGCATTGCGGCTACAATGGAACACTGGTTATCATAAAGTAACTTACGATACCAGCACTTTCTTTGAACCAAATGCCAAAACTACCAAAGAAGTTAGAGACGGACCTCTATTCAAAGACGAGGGCGGTAAATACGCAGGAGCCAATCCATTGATTATCCGTATGACCAACGACGAGCAAACGAAGCAATACTTTAATTTCATACCCACAAAAGGTAAAGGACTAACTAGAGCCGGTCTTGCCCGTTTGAACCGCAGCATAGAAGCTTACGTGTATTCTATCCTCGGAGCTCAGGTAAATACCCGATCCAGCATCATAGGAAATACCGGCGCCGCAGAAGAAACGCGCGCCGAATCTTTGATCCTCTTTGAAAGTTCGATTTTGGAGGGTGACATTAGCAAAGGCGTACAGCGTTACCAACTAGCTATACAAAATTCTAAAGCAAGGTTGGACTATGCAGTAGCCCCGGGTTGTTGGCTAATGCCCAGTAATTTATCCATGAATGCTGGCTCCGTAGTAGGATACAACAACAAGCTCCAAAAGACAACTAAGGATTTGAAGTTTGGAGTGAATGACGTAAACTCTGACACTTTTAAAGGGACTCCGCACTTCGTAGAGAAGCCAAAAAAGTCACACTTCGTAGAGAAGCCACACGAAACACCATTAAAAACCGTAAAAAAGAAGGTTCCTGAGGAATATGACCATAACTTACTAAAAGCCGGACTAGCAGCCGCGAGTGTTGGTTTGAGTCTTTATATATGGCGATGAACAACCCCTACGTATCCGGAATGGATTGTGTTTACACGACTTACACAGGTGAGAAAAAATACACCCAAGCATCTTGGGTTGATGTCACTGGGATGTCCGTGGACTCGAACTACTCAGGAAAGAAGTTAATCCTTTGTAGTATTTGTATTGGTGCGAGCGGCCATGCCAACGTTGGCTTCCGGTTTCTAGATGACAAGGGTATACTGCAGCCTATGCGTGTGAAGACGAATAACAGAGAGCCTGTGCATTTTTCCACAGAGCCGCCAACGAATAGCGCTGAGAATCTTACGACTTGGACTTTTCACATGGTTGCCGATTGCCATGAAAAAGTAAAGCTGCAAATACGCGTAGATGACTCAGGGAGCGTTTGCGTGAATAGCATAGAAAATCAAAGGGATACGGCTTATAACCACGCAACCATCAGCACTCTTACGGTGCTTAGCCTCTAAAGGGAATTTATTCCCTGAAATATATGAATCCATATTGGAAGGAAACCCATTACGTTTATCACTTAAAGGATGAACGGCATACTGATCACGCATGGCATGATATTGGGATGTGGGTCGAGGTTGGAGGCCTTGCATTGATTGTTTGTAGTATTAACGTTACTGCAGGGTGGGCTGGAATCGTAGGGTTTAGGTTGGTTGACGAAAATGATGAGCCTCTAGTTCCTTATGAGGCATTGGTTGGTAATCGAAAACCTACTCATTTCACGGCGCAGCCATATCTATTTAGTAATGAGGCGTTTTATACGGCTACGTTTCAAATGGTGGTTAATTGTAAGTATGCTAAGTTACAGATTTACCCCGACGCTAAAGGTAATAAGTATGCGGCTTTCATAAATAGCACAGACGGGTACCTTAACAGCCCTAATACTGCTTGGAATCATATGACCATTAGCACTATGACTGCAATACCTTTAGTTCCGCATTATCAAGGCGGCGCGAATACTAACTTTACTTATCCCCAGTCGAGGACGCCTCGGATGCTCGATGACGATAAGCCCGACATAACGTACCCCGATAAGGTTACAATACCTTCATTTTCTTCAGGACAATAGCACCAATAGCTACCACAAGAATCCAAATGTTATTCCCCACGAACTTTAATAGTTCTCCGCCGGTCCTTAGTACCAAAGAGAGGACACTACCCAGCAGCCCCGGTAAAGAGGCTGCCATCTTTTTTCCTAAGTCCGTCAGTCCTTTACCTACTGCCTTTACGCCTGCACCCGTAGCCTTAAGGGAGCTAAGGATCACACCCACCACAGAGGAGATGGCGACCGCAAATGCCAGCGGAATACCATATTTCACTAAAGCTTTTTTTACTTTTTCCTTGGTGGTAAGCCCCAATTCTTTTTTCGCTCTTTCCTTTTGCGCCTGTAATTCCGTAACTCTTTCCTGAAGGGTTTCTAATGCCTTTTGGGCAGCCTCCCTTTCCTCTTCGGGGCGGGTTTGGTCTGCAATTACTTTTTGTTTATCGTCTACTTGCCCCTCCAGGTCTTCGATGGCCTGTCGAAATTGTTCTATCTGCATGTCTTTTTCACCCATTTCCACTATTATTCTCCTGTGGTTTTCGATGCTTTCCTGTAAGTTATCCCATAAGCTCTTTATTTCCGCATCGCCTCTGTCTATTTTGCTTAGAGCAACCCTTAATCTATACATGAAATCCTTCTTTTCGTCTAATAACTGACTTATTCGCTCTTTGTAGCGTACTTCGATGGCATTTTGGCGCTTAGCAAGTTGTACATTTTGTTCTGAGTGTTCTTTTTTCATCTCATCGATCTCCTTCTTGGTAGTAGTCTTTTCTTCTAATAACTTACTTATTCGCTCTTTGTAGTCTGCTTCGATTTCAGTTTGGTGCTTAGCAAGTTGTATATTCTTTTCTAAGTAGTCGTCGTTCATCTCATCGATCAAATCCTTAAGGTATTTATCCTGCAGTTCAAGTTCACCATAAGCCTCCCTGAGAGCCGCCAAATCATCACGTGCTCTTATGAAATCCTCGCGTGCTCTTAAGAGGTCCGCACGTTCTTTGGTGATTCGTTGTATGTCTTCCATGGCTGCCTGCTTTTGTTTTTCAACCTCAGCCAATTGTACATGCGCCTCTGCTAAATTATGTGCATTAACGGATTTCTCAGCGAGACGTACTGGTAGGGTCCGTATTTTATCTATCTTAGCCTGTAATTCATCTTTCTTAGAGTTTAACGCAGCAACTTCATCCGTCTTGGTTTGAAGTGAATCGGCTAAAGTCCTTTTTTGCGCCATCAACTCTTCGTGTGTTCCATAACCGCCTGCAGCGACCGGTAACCTTTTTGCCGCATCGAAGAGCTTATTGAAATCAAGTTGCGTTTCCTCCTTTGCTGCGGCTTCTTGCATGGTTAAGTTGGGTTCCCCCAATGCCTTCCTAAGGGTCGGAGGAATATTCTTATCTGGGTAGTATTTACCATTCATGTCCTTGATAATGTATGGCTTAGCATTAGACCTATTTAACCTTGCTATTAGGACTTCCTTACCCCATTCGTTATCGTCGTCGAACATTACTTGGACTTTGTCTGGGTCCCAGTTTGGGAATTCTTCCTTAATCCTATCAAAGTCGTCGGGTTCTTCATCCATGGATTCGTTCATTTGTTCCTGAATCTGGTTAAGCCATGCAGCGTTAGGGGCTTCGGGAACTGGACCTAAGTCTTCCATTTGTAAATATTCTGGAATAGGTTTGTATGGATTCTTAGACCTGAATTTGTCTCTCAAAGAACGCATAGCATTGCGGAACCTACTGCTGCCATATTTACGTCTTAGCTTGTCAAATAGGCCTTCTCGGTCTACGTTGTCATTAGGAAGTAAAGACTCGTATTCTTCATCGTTAATGTCAACTTGACCTTCATTAGTAAGGGGGTCAAAATCCGTTCCTTCTACTTCCATTATATATGATAAGCTCAAAGTTAAATCCTAACCTCCTTCCTAAGCAGGTTGGCGGGCTAAAAGCAGAACGCACCTTTCACCGGGTCACCTTTACTCCTTCTAGCGCTAAGCCAGGGGAAACTCTGTACGTAGGCGTTCCTCGTCTAACGGATAACTTAGTATTGGTACCCGGAACGTTAGCGTTAAGGTTTGATCTGGCGGTGCAGCCCAGCACTACGGATGAAAGGTGTTGCGTCAATAACATAGGTCGCAACCTCGTCTCAAAGATGAGAATTAAGTTTGCCGGGGAATCCTTGTTGGACTTAAACAGGTACGATTTTTACACCACGTACAAAGATTTGTGGTTGGCCGCGTTTGACCGCGCCCAAAGAATAGAACAAGGGATTGGTAGTCTTATCCTGCGCAAGGTTCGCACGCCCGTTAAGACACAGCCCACGGATTCCAGCGGTGAAACCGCAGTAGCAGATGCGAAGCGAATAAAGACGGCTTATGGTAGCAAGTATGTCATCCCGCTGGACTTTGAAGTAATAACGAACCACGGTGTGTATTACCCAAGACAGTTAAGTGAACTACAGTTTGAAGTAACCCTAGCCGATACAACCAACATTCTTGGAGAGATGTCCACCGCAATTAGCGGGGCAGTCGATCCTTATTCTATCACCAATTTAGAATTACAGTACGAGACTGTATACAGCGAAGAACTAGCTCGAAGTGCGGGTATGGAATACAGCTCAGGCAAGGCATTCCTTTATGACCACGTAGTGATGTACAAGACATTTAGCTTCTTGGATAAGACGGACGAGGTTATCAACCAAAGCATTAACCTCCCACGAAGAAGTCTCACGGGGCTGATGTTGGTGTTTGCCAAACCATATGAGGCTGGTAAGCGCGACAGTGAAGCCTTCCATAACCCCAGCATTACTAACGTGGGGGTAAATATCAACGGAGTACCAAACAAAGTCTACTCCCAGGGGATAAAGCCCGCAGACACGTACAGAGAGGCAATGCGTAAGTTTGGCGACCAGGTGTCTCCTGAGGAATTCTTCAAAGACAAGTACGCGCTGTGGATTGACATGCGCACGACCAACGACGAAAGTATGCATGGTCAGGGTCTGCGGCTGGTAAACACCCAAGATGGTATAACATTGGAGATCAAACGCACCAAGAATGCCTCCGCGGGCGACGGTGATAAAATAAACTGCTACATCTTCGTGGTGTCTGACGCGCAACTAAGCGTAGAAATGAATCAACTTAAAAGTGTCGCAAATTAGGGTCAAAATATTCCTTAGATATACCATGTTACGAGTCTTGGAAAGGAACGATACCAAACTGCAATGCATAGTGCAAGGCGAAACTTTGTACTTTAAGGGAAAAGAGGTGGCGGCCGCGTTAGGGTATGAGCGCCCTAGGGACGCAATTAAGGAGCACGTTTCTGAGGAATACAAAGAAAGGTGGGCTCATCTAAAGGGGGCCGTAAACCACCGCTCCCTTAACGAACAACCACATTCCATGTTCATAACCGAGCCAGGCTTGTACGAGCTGATATTTAGTTCTAAGTTACCGCAAGCCGTTAAGTTTCGCAAATGGGTCTTTAAGGAAGTCCTTCCGGAGCTAAGAAAGACAGGAAAGTACGCAATAGAAAGGCGCTTTGACAGCCCCAACAAATTGGTGTTTAAAATAGAGAATGAGTTTGACCTGCATAAAAAAGTGGTGGACTACATCCGCAAGTTTTACCCTCAAATGCTTTTAGCCCCTGGCTTGGGTGAAATACAAGATACATCAGATAAACGCATAAAGTGCTGGCAGAAAGGATATCAACGAGGACAGCCTGATCTGCTTATCTTGAATGCACACGTGTGGTGCCGTGGTTTCTGCGTCGAGCTGAAGACTCCAAAAGGCAACGGGGTATTATCTGATAGTCAACGCCTGCTATTGGAAAGGTATGAGCAGAATGGTTACAAGGTGTTAATCAGTAACGACTACGACAATATCTGTAGAGCCATCGCAGAGTATGCACGAGGAATGCGTTTACCATGTAGGTGGTGCTGCAAGCGCTTTAGGAACACAGACACCTTAAAGACGCACTTAAATATATTCCATAGAATATATGAACCAGGACAAATTCAATGAGCTAAAGTTCATACAAACGCACTGGAAGGATTTGGTGGTGGGGGAAATCTATGAGGTAAAGAATTACGTGGTCTTTGAAGACATTGACCGCCTGCGTTTGGTGCTGAAACATAAAAAAAGAACGTACACCATTTGGGCGCCCGATAGAATAAGGTACGCCATTGAAGGGCAGGATGTTACCCATGTTATGAGTCATGGTAAGAAGGATGGTAGGTGGGAGTTTGACGTGGTTACTTGGGAGCCTGAGTCTCCTCTTCACTCTTAAGTGCGTCTACCATCGTACGCTGGGCTTTAGGATCTGCTGAGCACCAGTGGCCCACAAAGGTTCCTTCGAGAAATACCTTGCCGCAATGAAGGCAGGTGTATTTTTTTCTTGGTTTCGGAGAAATTATGCAGTCGGCTGGTAGTTCGCACGTAATACAGTCCATATATATTACTTTGCAAACCCTCTTTAAAAGGGGGTCTGATATTTATTGTTGATTTGTTAAATCCTGCAGACTGGTTTCAAACAGGTCCTTAATATTATTGTTGTTTTGTTAAATGATGATGATACTTAACAAAACAACAATAAAAATAAGATCAGGATTTGAGACTCTTTGCGCAGACCCTACTTTACTACTATATTGCAGACAGATCTTAAAGGGGTCCTTAATATTATTGTTGTTTTGTTAAATGATGTTATTAATGCTCTTAACAAACAACAATAAAAATAAGATCAGGATTTGAGACTCTTTGCGCAAGTCGTACTTTACTAATTGCAAGGCCCCCCTAAAGAGGGTTCTGATATTTATTGTTGATTTGTTGAGGGCATTGTTGATACTTAACAAACAACAATAAAAATAAGGACAAGGTCTGAGACTCTTTGCGCAAACCTTGTCCTAACTCTCTTTTCTTACTACCCACGTACTTTCTTGGCCGCTACGTTATCGGCGTGCCAATCTTCAAAGCGATCGAAGTACTCTTTAAAGCCGCCTTGGCCGTCATACAGACACTGCCAAATATGTTGGTCACTTCTTTGACAGCCGCAGCGCTCACAAAGCGCCTCCCAATAATCCCTGTTCTCCCACCTTACGCCTTCGGCGCGGTCAAACTCCGCAAAGCGCTGGTCAATCTCTTTCTTCCTTCGTGTTAACTCCTTTATGGTGTCGACTGGGCAACATCGTGCGGCGACGTCACCGTGCTCCTCACATGCTACGCCCAGCAGATCGTAATTACCAAGGCATCGGAGTCGGTGCCAAGCGTCGTTAACATCCTCGTAGCAGCGCACGCATATGTTCTTTAAACAAACCCTTCTACTACGGTGGTACTCCAAAGCTTGCGCACTACTGAACTGCTTATCACAGTCTTCGCAAACGGTGACGTTGTTTACCTTCTTACTGCATACCTGTCTTTCCAGGTGATATTGCAATCTTTGCTTGCTGCTGAACTCCCTTTCACATTGCTCGCACTTCATTATAACTAAGCGTTATTTAAGCCTCATATAAGATCCTGCGCAAACATAATCTTATTTTTATTGTTGTTTTGTTAACATCATTAACAATAAATATCAGACCTCCTCTTACAATGGATACTTCATAAAATCCACCACGGACTCTTTTGCCCACGTCGCCATCGTTATTAGCGCACCAAACCTTTCCGCGCGCTTCAAACCGCACATTTCATCATACAATTCCTGCACGCGCTCTTTTAACCGATCGATCTCCTCCCTTTGCATTTCTATGGTGTCTCTTTTATCTTTCATGTCGCCGGCAATCCTTCTTACTGCGTCCACTGGGTCCATCGTATATATAATGGATCCGAACCATATTCCCTGCAATGCTCTGATCGTAGGACCCACCGGCTGCGGCAAAACGCAGTTCGTTGTAGAGCAGCTATTGGGACCCTTTAGATACCGTTTCGACTACATAGTGCTATTATGCCCTACCTATGTGAATAACCGCACCTGGACGGGCATAGGAGTGAAAGATGACGACTTCTTTGTGGATATCTTAGACCCTAACGAGTTATCCAACCACCTTACGTTTTGGCATCGGCAATTCCCTAAAGATACGCAAACCCTCTTAATTCTTGATGACATCGCTTGCGGGGACGACGTAAAAAAGCGCACCTCCGAGTTGGTGAAGCTCGCCTTTAGCGGCAGGCATGACAATATCAGCGTTTGGCTGCTCTCCCAGAAGTTGACCAGCGTCTCTAAACCCTTTAGGGAAAACATAGGATCCCTTGTCGTATTTTATACTCCAAGTAAGTCAGACCTGGAAACCATCCTCTCCGACTACGGCGGCGAGATATCCAAGGAACAGTTGCACGAATACATGCGGCATTTAAAGACACACCAACATTCTAAAATGATCTTCTCTTTGAGGTTTCCCTACACGGTTGGAATCTATGATTCCTAATGTATATGGATATTGAGCAGTTGTTAGACGAAGTTCCCGTAGATGAAAGTAACCTTAAGGAGCAACTTAACATCCTTGTGTCTTCGGGGAAGTGTAAGGAAATGATAGGCAAGGAGTTAACGCATGAGCAAGTTAATAAGTTGTCAGAGGAGGAGGTTAAGAAGTTCCATAAGAGATACGAAGCCGCCCTTGCAAGTAAGACCACAAACGCCGTAGCAGACTCCGTTATTAAGCTGGCCACTAAACTCCTGGGACTTGCGCTGCCCATAGACGACGTGGATCAACTGCGGAAGGACATAAGTGAGGATTATGTCATATCCCAAGAACTTAAAATAACCTGTGGGTGGTTGTCTTTGAAGTGCGGTAAGTTAATGGCAGTCGCATCTTTGGGACTTCACGTGGCTCAACATGTCGACTTGAAGGAGGTACTAACCTCTTGGAAGGACTACAAGAAAGATAAACAAGTCGAGGAGATCTTCAAGGCAGCACTTGCTGAGGTACCTAGTCAAGTCGATGTAAGTCCTTCTGAAGTCATTCACGGGACTTAGTCAAGTCATCGTCAAGTACTTAGTCAAGTCATTGTCAAGTCGCCACAAGTACTTAGTCAAGTCGTCATCAAGTCATTATCAAGTCGTCGTCAAGTTACTTGTCAAGTCATCGTCAAGTCATCTGTAAGTCGTCATCAAGTCATCGTCAAGTCGTCGTCAAGTTACTTGTCAAGTCCTTCAAGTCCTTAGATATAAGATGAGTGACACCGAAACAAAGGCGGAGGAAACCCCTCAGCAAATTACCAAGCCCAAAGCTCCGGGCAGAGTCGCTGCGGGGAAGAAGCTCGCGGAGATGAATAGGAAGAACAAAGCCAAAAAGGAAAAAAAGGAAGAGGAAAGAGAAGAGGAATCCTTCATTAATCCGGGCTACGTTATCGGAGCATTAGGACTCGGTATAGCAGCAGGCAGCCTCTACTTACAGTGGCGGGCCGCTAAACCAAAAGCGGAACCAAGGGCGGAAATAAGGTATGTGGAGCCTCCTAAGAGAAGCAGAATACCCGAGATGGAATAACCTTCTCGCTTTGTAATATAATGTCGACCGCATTGATGAAAACAGTTGAAGAGGCTGCAATTATTACTTCTATTGTCGCAGGCATTGGTTGGGTAGGTAAGAAAGTGCTCAAAGAAGACTTTACTGAAGACCCAAGCAAGAGCTTCGCTAATTTTGCTAAAATGACCGCTGCCGTAGGCGGGGCTGTAATGTTAAAGGACTACTTACAGAAGGAGAAGTATTTACCCAAAATCTAGATATATAATGGTAAGCGTGGTCGCAGGCGGAGTCATTGCAGCGTTGGCATTCACTGGAGCTAATTATGGTGGTCAATATTTGGATAGATTAGTCAGAGGGGGGAAAAGCGATGCTGAGAGAAAAAGACACGATTTAGCCCTGGAGAAGTATCAAAGGGACGTGGCAGCTTGGAATGAAAAAAGACAGGCTTACAGGGATTGGTTGGATAAGAACTACCAAGACAAAATGCAGTCGGATAAGAACTTCGAAAATACGGACTACGCCTTTAAACTTTATGCACAGACGCACCCCGAGTTTCACATGCAGAAGCCTTCGTTTAAGAATTACTACCAGCCGTCGAAGAAACAAAAAGACAATGAGCTGGTTTTCGTAGGACTGGCAGGGTTGGCGGGAGGCGCCGCCTTGGCGTATCTAATATAATGATCGTCTTTTTGGAAAGCGACAAGAATAACTTTACCACTTATTTGAATCCCAGCATTCGAGCCCATACGGTTCGGCTGGTCAGTTGCTCTTTGTACAACTCTTGGTATAATTTAATTAATGGCATGGTCACTGTGCATAAAAGTGGATCTAACTATCAAGGTGAAATGCTCCCAGATGGGCATTACACCCCAATCACACTGGCAAAAGAATTAGCTAAACGCGGTTATACTCTCACTACAGGATTACCGCATGAAATGACCCTCAAACATGATCTACCTAACGATTTCTCAATAACTTTTGGAAAGCTTAGCCCATTAGGATCTTTGTTAGGCGCCTTTAGGCAAGGCAATTACCAACACGGCAGTTCCCGTAAGTTGGAAAGTCGCATCCTCTTACGAAGTCTATTGCGATTTAGCCCACAGTTACAGCAACGGAAATCCCTCCCATCTTATGTCTAAGTTTTCACCCAAAGGTAATCCATTCGACCTGGTAGAATACACTCCCATTTCTTTGGGCTATGACTTGCCTTGCGATCTAGTGGAAAGCATAAACATCACCATTAAAGTGGACGGAAAGACGGTGGATTTTAACGGACGCAAGATTAATCTTGTTTTGGAATTCATATAATGGGTCGAACTGAGGACAAACTCAAAAGGATTTACTACGGTCCCGAAGGTTATTGGAGAGGAGCGTCGGCTATCAAGAAACTCGCGACCGCAGCCAGGGTATCCGACGAAACAGCTAAGAACTGGTTAAAGAAACAGACCATTTGGCAGGTTTATCTTCCCGTGCCCAAGTACATTCCCAGACCCAGCTTTACCGTAAATACCCCTAATGAAGTTCACCAGGCGGATTTGCTTTTCTTACCGCACGACACGGTGAGAAGAAAGACCTATAGATACGCTTTGACCGTGGTTGATATCACAAGTAGATACAAGGACGCCGAACCCATAACCAGCAAGGATTCTGGGAAAGTCGCAGAAGCCCTAAGTAGGATTTATAAGCGCGTTTTGAAATGGCCAAAGCTGCTGCAAGTAGATGCGGGGACGGAGTTCATGGGCGTGGTTACCAAGACCCTGAAAGACCACGACACTAAGATAAGAAGAGCCGAAGCAGAGTACCACAGGGGCCAGAGCATCGTCGAAAGATTCAATAAAACCCTGGCTGAGCGTCTCTTTGGATACCAGTATTGGAAAGAGTTGGAAGATCCCTCTAAGCGAAACAAGGAATGGACACAGAGACTCCCTCAGGTCGTCGCGGCTTTGAACAACGAGGTGGCCAGGGCTACAGGAATGAAAACCAAGCAGGCCATAAAAAAGAAAGACGTGGAACACAAGTCCTACGTCAGAAGTTCAAGAGCCGTCGGACTAAAGGAAAAAAAAGCTCCCCCGCGACATAGTGGTCAGATACCTCTATCAGCCGGGGGAACTCGAAGGTGGCAGTAAGAGAGCCACGGATCCTAACTGGTCTCTGAAAACGTATGAGATTTCAAAGTCCGTCACCAAGGAAGGGCAACCCGTGTTATATTACCTAAATGGCCCAAGTCGCGGATTCGTCAAGGAAGAGCTGCTCATAGTCCCCAAAGATTCAGAGTAGTGCAGCACCGCGCGCCCGATTACACTCTAGGCATGTCAGTCTTACGTTGCCTCTGCAATGCCCGCGTTTGTTATTTATGCGATCCACGGAGAACTGCTGATCGTCATTCGGGCCAAATTTCCACAGTAGCGGTATGTTACATTTGGCGCAGCGGGCACCTTTCTTATAGACGTCGTCCACGCATAGGTCGAACGTCATATTTTTTTCTTTGTCGTGCCGCTTGTAGCGAAGGAGTTTCTTAGCGATGTTCTCTTTGGCTACTTCTTCAGAAGTGCGGTCGTACCGCAATTGCGGACCCCAGGCTCTTTTTAACTGTTTGGCATACTCCACGCGACTTACGGCGGTGTATATCAAATTGCTCCAACACAGCCGCTGGTCTATGATCCACAAGGTTTCTGTTATGGTAAGCCCTTGCGCGCTGTGGACTGTCATGCAGTAACCCAAACGCCAGTCTGGATGGGAGGTAATCCTTTCCACCATTTTCATGGGCACCCAAACCTTATCGTGCGTTACTGCGTTTTCCAACCGGGTTTTGGTTCCCGGGACCAAGACGTCTTTTTTCTGCATTCGGGTGTCGTGGGGTTTGTAACAAATGGGCACCAGATGCCCAGGGAAGCGCTCCTGGTGTATTTTGAGTAAGTCTTTCTGTATGCGGGACTGCGCTGCGCGTTTGCTGCTGAGCACCAAATCCTCAGGATGCCAGCCGTATAGGAAGTCCTCGTAGGATTTCGCTCGTACCCTCTTACGCAATGTCTTACATTGGTCGGCATCACTAAGGCCCCGCAGTTCTGCCTTTAATTTCCTCACTTGATCCTTGCTGCGGTAGTCGGTGTTAATTTCTTCGCAGTGGTCTACCATTTCTTTTAACCATTCGTGGGGCATCTCTCCGGCTATTGGAGGCGGTTGACACGGATCCCCGGCAAATATCACTTGGCATTTCCCACGGAGGAAGTCTACGAACTCCTGCAGTATTTCTAATGGCACGGTGCAAATCTCATCCCAAAGTATCACCGGAGGTATGTCGCGTATTGCTTCCGGTACCCACTTTTGACCATTCCAGCGAAAGAAGCTGTGGTAGGTCTGCGCGTCGTAACCCATTTCGCACAGTTCTCTTTCCAAACGGTGCGTTGGCGTTAACACCTTTACCTTTGGAAAGAGTTCCAAAACACGCGTTGTCTTGCCACTACCTCCGGTACCGTAAAGGTAGGAAAGCGTTGGTAGGAAATGGGGTCTGCAACTGACGGTAATGGCTCTTTTGTAGGCGTAATGGAACCGCGGAGGTGTCCGCCGCGATATTCTACACGTTCTCTCCAAGCTTTTATCTCTTCGTCTTTGACGCGCCATTGACCGCTTTCTGCAAGTTCATCGGCGGTATAATACTCTTTCATCTTCTCCAACACTTCTGGCTTTACATACAAGGAATCCGTAGCTACGCGCGGGATGTCCTCTTTGTCAAACCGCAGTAACATTGCAAGGAGGTTAATGTGCGCATATGCTAACATACTTGCACGTAGGTGGTAATACTGTGGTCTGTGGTCTTGGTAGTAACACAGCGCATTCCATTTCTGTTCTTTCTGACCTTCTATGAAGTAGTCCCATTTCTCCACAGACACCATTGTTCCTTTTTTGTGGGCGCGTTTGATAAGGAAGTTTAACTAGCCGACCTCTGTTATAGGGCGCCGCTGCATATGTTTTTCTCCTTCTTTTGCGCCCTGTGTGAACTTTCCTATGACGACCCGCGCAGTGGGGTTATGCTCGGGTAACCATTGCGTAAAGGAGGAGTGACACAATATGGCTTCATGCGCCGTGTATTTTAAAAGCTTGCGCTCTTCAAAGAACTTCAAAAGGGGTATGGGAATCCATTCCTTTTCCTGTAAATGCTTCCCATACCACGCGTAAATTATGGGATGTAAGCCCTTTGCTAACTTCCAAGACGTTAATCGTACGAATCCAGTTGCTGGGGCGTCGTAGTGACCGTCTAAGGACACCCTAAAGAATTGGGAGTCTGGATGTCCCTAACGGTCGTAATATTCCTTACAATCCCCTAGACCTTTAAAACTTGCAGGGTAACAGTGTTTCATATCCAGCGACACATACTCATCTTTGTCGTACTCCATGTTCCACAGACCACCGTGACCGTGTTCTACACAGGCTTTGGCTATATCTCCGAACTCCTCCGGTGTGGATTTCCATCCATTTCTTTTCTTTGCGGCTAAGAAGTCCAAACTGCGACTGCTAAGGACCTCGTCAGAGAAGTCTTCCCCTAAGGTCTCACAGGCGCTTTGAATGCGCTGCTGTTCGATTTCAGGTCGATACAAAGTACCGTCTTGCGTTATAAACTGACTTCCTTCTGAATCCATCAACCAAATGGAATTCTCATGGATTAACTCTCCCAATGGAGAAGCCTTATAGACCTTCGTTTCTTTCTTTCTTGGGAACCGCAGTTCGCGCCAAGCGTGTCCATTATGCTGGTAGATGACTATAGGCGCACCTTTGCCCCCATATTTGTGTGTTCCGGAGTAAATAAAGCCGTCGGTGATATCTTTCACATGGATTCGCCTCTCCAGCGCCGTTTCTAACTTCTTGATGTTGTCTATCGACCCTCCGGTCCTATTAGTATTTTTTTCCCATTTCCTGATGGCTTCTCTTCTCTTTAGTGTGAGCTTACCGCCCCGAGAGGAGTCTTCAAAGAACTCTCTTACTAACTTCCCTACGCAATTACCAGGATGTCGCATTGGTTTCAACTTCCTGACGTCAGGCTTCTTAATCTCATACGCGCCGTAAATAACCACGGTAACAGGGTAAGCAACCTCGTAGAACAGCATGTCTATTCCTACCAATGCTCCCGGGCGTGTGTCCTTGTTTAAAACAAACAGGTCCTTCTTACCAGAAGCTCGTATGGGATTGCGCCCCTTTTCTATCATCCACTCGCCGTCTAAATACTTTATAAACGTTAGCTCCAACCGGTAATCGCCTTCTGGCATTAAATCGATTATTCTTTCAGCCCTTTCTTCTGTCATCGTCTCGTCCGTATCTCCCTCCATAAATGTTGTGAAGGCAAAGTCAGCATCCAGGCGATCCAACACCTGAGTTCGCAGCTTACGCACAGTCTTATTTCGAATGCTTGTGATGGTGTCCATCTATATGTAAGGAATATTTTAACCTCCGTTTGCGTAGCAGCAGTAAGGGACCTATCGCTGCTGCCCCCGGATCGCGCAAAACCCCCCGTTCGGCCTTTAACCTACCTCCAAAACCCCAGGGGGGGCTGGGGTTTTTCGATATGTGATTTTAGCAATGCCGGCGTTTCTCGAGTCCACCTTACTGCTGCTGTCGACCCATCGTTGGTACCATCATCAGGAAATATTTGTAACTTAGCATATCTACAATTAATTACCATATGAAATGTAACCGGCGTCAGATCTTCAAGGCTCATCTTGTTTGGCTCCATCGAAAAGTGGGCCGCTCTTCTGCTGTTCGAGGAAGTTCGATAGGGAGGCAAAGGCTCGTCATTCTCATCGACAAGCCTAAACCCCACGTTCGCGCTTGTTCCCGTGTTAATGTTAATGGTGCAAATGACTAACGCAGGGCCTCCAACTTCAACCCATATTCCCGTATCAAACCACTTATGCCCTTTGTAATTCTTTCACATCTAAATAATGAACGTAGCGCGTCTCACTTAAATGCGGATTCATATATTACAAGGGACAAGTCCCCTTCGTTTGAAGGGGCAGGCAACAAAGTTACCTTTTAGAAAATCCTGCCAAGGGCATATGATATTTTTCTCTTATTTCTCTGATTCATTATATACACACCGAACGCATCATTTCTACTTTAATATGTCTATTATCTGCGTACATTTACGGTGTTCAACTTACCTATAGAGAAAAAATATCGCTCTGGGATCCTCACGAATACCCTACATTTCATATTCTGGCTGCGTTACCAGCGTGGTTGGTCCTTGTAGTGTAGTGGTTAACACATCGGACTAGAATACCGAAGACGTGGGTTCAAATCCTGCCAAGGGCATATGATATTTTTCTCTTATTTCTCTGATTCTTTTAGAGACTAACCACCGTAAGAGTGCTGATTGTTGCGTGATTATAAGGCTTATTTCTTTGGTCCTCTATACTATTTACTGTGGCCTTTCCCGTATCATCTACGCGCATTTGCAGCTTTACCTTTCCATGGCAATCGGCAACCATGTGAAAAGTCCAAACGGAATGATTTTCAAGGCTATTCGCTGGTGGCTCTACGGAGAAATGCGTAGGCTCCCTGTTGTTTGTCTTAGCACGCATGGGATGTAATATGCCATTCTTATCCAAAAACCGGAAGCCGACGTTGGCGTGGCTGCTCGTACCAATACATATGCTGCATATTATTAACTTCTTTCCTGAGTAGTTCAAATCCACAGACATCCCAGTGACATCAACCCAAGATGCCTGGGAGTATTTTTTCTCACCCGTGTAGGTCGTATAAACACAATCCATTCCGGATACGTAGGGGTTGTTCATCGCCATATATAATAACTCAGACCAATACTTGCGGCGGTTAACCCCGCTTTTAGTAAGTTATTGTCATATTCCTCGGGTATCGTAGGCAAAACCTTCTTTTTTACGTTTTTTGGCTTCCCTGCAGGATTCTCTACGTGCTCCTTCTTTGCCTTCTCCACGAAATGGGGAATGTTCCTAAGAGTGTCAGAGTTCACGTCATTCACCCCGAACTTCATGTCTTTGGTTGCGCGCTGTAGTTTGTTGTTGTAACCCACAACGGAACTGGCGTTGATAACCAAATTACTTGGCATTAACCAACAACCAGGACTCAAGGCATAATCCAGTCTAACCTTTGATTGCTGCACCGCAAGTTGATACCTTTGAACTGACTTAGAAATCTCATTCTCAATAACAGCGCTTTCAAAGAGGACAAGGAATACTTGTTGTGTTTCCTGCGACGCACCACTGGCATCTACGATGGGGCTGCGAGTGCTAACCTGGGCTCCTAGGACGCAGTAAACAAAGGCTTCGATGCTGCGGTTAATTCTTGCTAGATTCTTTAAAGAATGGCGCCCAAGGATACTTCTCTTTACTTTCTATGAAGTAGATCAAATTCCCTTTTGTTCCGCTGCCTCCTAAGTCTGAGAATTCGTAAGAGGTGGGATATCCCATACCGGGACTTTCTATGCTGGCACCAACGTACGAAGCATAGGTGTAAGTTTCTCCTAAACCATGGGCGGCGCCTTCTTTATTGCGAAAGTCGGGGTTGGTAAGTTTGAACTCATTTCTTAATCGCTCCCATGCGACTTTGTCATATTTGTTATTCTTTGGGTTAAAGACAGTATCACCTGGAAATGAAGCGCCTAGCTCATACAATATTCTGCGAATAGTAAAAGCAACATGAAATCTCAGGAAAGGAATATGAAGCATGTCCGCGGCTATACCACATCCTTTAGTAGCAGCCCAGACAGCAAAGTTTAACTGCTGTAGCCAATATCGCATGCTGGGACCTGATAGCCATTCTCTGGATTCTTTTCACGACGTGTGCTTCATCCGAGTCTCTCTAAAGATGTCTCTTACTTTTGTCTTAAAAGTCGTAGGACCCACGGGGATTTCTAAGGAGGTAACCATCTTAGCAAAGTCCTCCGCTCCGCTTTTGTTGTCGTAAAATGGGTAATCCTCTGTTGCCGGTAATAAATTATTTGGGAAGTTTGGCTCTACCGTCTTAGGATGTTTGATGGTCACCTTCGGTTTCAAGTCGGCATTGCTATACATCCTGGAGCCGTTAAAGTAAATACCGTCAGGCCTACGCTCGAACTTACTGGCGTCTGCATGCGGAAACATCTTCCTAAAGGCCCTCCAGTTAGCATAATCCCTGTTGTCATGATGTGGCTGCTCCTTTATGTCATTCCCAAAAGCGTCGTACATTAGTATATATAATGGATGTTATACCATCGGCACCTCAGTTGTACCCCGAAGTAAACTACCATACTACCACTAAGGACACGGGTCCTAACGAATTAAATGCCGAAAACTTCCGCTTGAATAAAGCGAATTTAATACTGGCTTATTTGGAAGGACAGGCAAAACATTACGAAAACGTCAGAAAGAAATACGTCAGAGCCCGTAGTACGCTACATAAAATTGCGATAACTACAGGATCCATGTCCGTAGCATTAACGGGCACTGGCGTTTCTACTTCGCTTACTGGACCGGGAATAATTGTTGGAGTTCCTTTGGCCGGCATTGGGGCAGCCTGTGGTATTATTTCTGCTGTTGCTACGGGCATTATGAAACAGTTGTCAAGCAAAATATCCAAGCATGACACGACAATAGCTTTGTCAAGGGCTAAAGTGAATACGATTACCGATCTTGTCTCAAAGGCTTTGCGCGACAGAAAGATAGATGACGTAGAATTCTCGCTTATCTTAGCCGAAGAGGAAAAATACGAGAAATTAAAGATGAATATCAGAAATAAAAAAACAGTCGTAAAAGATCTTTCCGAGGAATCTCGCAAAAAGATCTACCAGGAGGCAAAAGAAGAGCTTCAAAGAAAACTCGCTCAATAAACATCTGCTTTGCAAAGAGCGTGACAGGGTTTCGTTTACATATCGAACGCCAGCTGTCTGGTTCATATGCAAATTAGTTTCACAAAATATTCCTCAGCCTGTATCGTTTTCACAAACTATTACACAGCCTGTATCGTTTTCACATTTCTGAAAAAACTTGCGTAAAATGCATATCACTAGAGTTAATTGTGACGTAAATGGAATTACATCATCGCCTAGGAATCCATCCTAACAGGGGGTGGTTGGGGTCTATTTTGTAAAATATTTCGTAAATTACATCAGGGTAATAAGGAATATCCTTATCCAACCGACAGAACATCCACTCGGCTCTGCTCATATCAGAAACTTCGGGAATAGAATTACCGGTAATTTCAGACAAAAGATAGGGAATAGCTTTGTAATATTTCCCTAGCTTTAATTTTTTCAGCGTTTTCCGTAGACTTTGTGGCGTTGGTTCTTTTAAATGGTCTATGATTTTCTTGTTTACTTCGTCGTCTAAATATACCGGCCGATGACCTTGGATATGACTCATCCAGTCTCTGAAGTATTTTATTCTCTTGTATGGAGTCTTCTTACGACCTCCATTGGCGTAATACTGCTCTCTGGTAGCATTTGGCACGGCATTACGAATATTCTTACCACACTCGTAACACTGTGCTGACGTGTCATCTTCTATTCGCATTTTCTTACCACAGCAAATATACTTGTTTGGCTTAGTAGGTACAAACTTGGGTTTCAAACACTTTACACAGAAGTCATAAACAAACTCTTTACAATCTTCGCACTCCATATATCCCACCGAATATTTTAACCTTCGTTTGCGGTACATAGCAGCAGTAAGGGAACCGTCGCGCGGGTAATACCCGATGCCGACCCCTTCCTTAAATCGCCTATAAGACCCGTAAATGTTCGATGTCGATCGCGAGTCCCCCTTACGGCTGCTTCATTGGCAGGTGTTTTTTTCACCACAGCCGCCGAGTCAGACTCCTCATCCTCAGTATCGTCGTGACGATTAACGTCCTCCAGTTTGCGTTTTTTCGTGGTGCTCTCGTCCACAATAATGATCTCATCATCATCACTGGTGCTGGATGTAGATGGAGTAGGTTCACTGCTGTTCACTGACATTGTTGCTTACACGACGTTTGGTTCCTCAGAAATGGTGATGATGAGGTGCAGATCGCTTCCTTTTATGCTAGTGTGAACGGGTTCAATTAGGAGGGTCCCCCCACCCCCTCTCTTATCACAGGGGGGGTAGGGTGGTTATAAAGCCTGATCCCTTACGGAACCTATAGAAGTCAAGAAATCTGTACTGAGGAAGGGTGAAAGCAAGAATACCTTGAGGAAGGAACAAAAGCATAAATGTGGGGAAAAAATGGTAAACAACGAAAAGAGAGAAATCAGCAAGGGGTCTTCAAAACTGAGCAGTAGTATGAAAAGACGAAAGGAGTTGTGGAAGCCGATCAGGAAGAGTGTGTTGGAAGCTTTGGATTTAATACGAAGAGAAGACAGTTTGAAAGGGATGTCATTTTCAAGTCAGATACAAGCTAAGCGAACTTTTTTCAACGTTATGTCGTTGTGTAGAAAGTACAAGAAAGAACTGAATAGATTTTAGTAGTTAAAAAGTAGTTAAAAAGTAATTAAGAGAGCATGTCAGCAAAAATCAAACATCAGGTGGCAAGTGTTGAAAATTTGATTTTGCTAATATTTTAAACTTAGGTAGGCCTTAGTGTAAGTAAAACCACTGTGTAGTTTGTTTGGTAAAATACCGCTTAGTTTTCGAGAAAATCGAAGAAAAGAGTTTTGGACTAAGTTCGCTAATTTTTTGCCGATAATTTACATCAACTTTAACAGCTTATCGCGACCAAACAAAGCAACCTAGCACTGAAAAAAGACTAAATAGTAGTTAATTGGTATCTTAAGAAACAATTTGTAGAGTTTTAGTAATTTTGGTGACATTTTTCGATTTTTACTTAATTTTTTTTGGAGCACATATAAAATTCCTCTTAAAGTGGGGTAAAAATAATCGGATTTTTTTTCATGTGCGACGAAAATGTTTTACCAAAAAGACAACCTGAATTAAAGTTGAAATAATGATTTCCACGAATCATGCAAAATTTTCTTGGGGAAATTATTTTGCGCGTTGCACCACAGCCTGTAAGTTGTAAGAAACTCACGGATTTTATCTGTCGGCGAGTTCAATCAATTTATATATTGTTTACTAATGTAAACGAATTCATGTTATCGTAGATTTATAAGTTTAACACCGTAGTGAAAATAGAAAACTGACGTTTCGGACGTCAGTTCGAGTACAAGAATTCATGTTGACTCTCTAGGAAATAAAATAAACAAACAGTTTTAAAGAAAAAATAAAAGCTCCTGGACGTATTCTGAAAGAAGTTGAAACAGTTAACTCAAACTATAAATTAAATTTGCTCAAAATTCACTCGACTAACCCATAATAGTATAGCGCGTCTCTGGCCTGAAAGTGATAGCATGATTATTTTTACCAAAACATACAAAGATTCCATACTTGATTCAAGTTTGAACTTTAAGAATTCTTACTATGATATATTTTTTACTATGATTTTGGGTTTACTTAACAAGACACCCTCCAAAATAACAACAAAAGAAAGTGTTAAAAAAGCCATGGTTCCGGTCGGCACCAATTAACGTTGCACGCATGAAATTGACAAGTAATTACGTACTAGAATCTTAACGCAATATTACTTTATTTACCTTTTGATGTCCAATACCATTATTATTTCGTTCAGCAAGTGCAACTGATAACCAGTTTTTCCAGGAAATCCATGTAAGGCTTTTTGTGCTTTACCTTGATGTCAGATGTATCAAGTTCAAGGGAAGTACAGATTTCTTGTAACATGTGAACAGAGAATTTCGAAAGTTTCCTTTGAGTAGTTAATTCACAAATATTATGCCTTTCGAACATTATTGGATGCTTCAAGGCTATCGTGCCCATCAAGATTTTCGTCAATTCTTGGATTTCTTTTTACTTTTGCTTTTCGAAATCATTATTTATATCGTCATTGTCATCATCATGTCATCGTCATCATCATCTTCAGCACCGTCATCATCATCACTATCTTCATCTTCGGCTGCTGTTGTCCTCCTCTTTTTCGCCATACGCGAGAAAAAGCTAGCGATCTGCTGTGATGTTAGAAAGTCGCTCTTGATAAAAAGACGTGAACCGTCGATGTGTCTGGCCGATTTCATCTCTATCGATACATCAGCTGGATCGGCTTTTTGACCTGTTTGCTCACCGGCATCAAACACATCAACTAGGTACTTTTTCTGTGTATCAGAAAACCGTTTTTTCTTAGCAGATAATTTTAAGGCCCAGCCCATATGAAGCTCAGGACCAATAACAAGCTGTGGCAAATTGTTGCTTTTTGTTGATTCCGGGTTTTTACT
Source organism: Actinia equina (assembly GCA_011057435.1). Classification (NCBI taxonomy): domain Eukaryota; kingdom Metazoa; phylum Cnidaria; class Anthozoa; order Actiniaria; family Actiniidae; genus Actinia; species Actinia equina. The sequence goes on from WHPX01000536.1 coordinate 355,917, forward strand.
GGTTCCTTTTTCAAGTTTTGTTGCATACAATTTCATTGCCTTGTCATAAAGTGTTTCATATTCTAATGCGTATTTGTGGTTTTCACAGTCCAAATGTTTTTCTATTGAAGAGTACCTCTGGAATGACTTAGTGCAGCCTTGTTCGGGACAAAAAAACAATTTGCTGGAAATGTGGGGTCTTTGATCACTGTTTTCTTTACTCTCAGTTTCGTCGTCACTTTCAGTTTCGTTGCCACTTTCAGTTTCGTCATTTTCAGTATCACTTTTTTGAAGATATTTCTTTGGTTGTACCCTTGCTTTCGCTGTAGTGAATGATATTTGATGCTGCTCCATGGTATCTTTGTTATGAATTAGCTTTGCTAAGGATGAGGGCAGACAAAAATTACTCAAAGACAAGACTTTTCCTGGACCAGTATCGTAAGCCATGCACACTGTCATGGACTCGCGTTTATACTCTATGTTGTTAATATGGCTCACACCCTCCCATTTCCCAGCCACGCCTTCAGTGCTAGCTTGTAAACAGTTGTAAATCACACACTATTACTTTCACTACAGGGATGCCTCCAAAGGACTCGATCGCTGCCTTCATTTGCTCTGGATTCTCGATATCTTTCCCGGAGTTCAAATATTTATTCATGTGATTTTTGATATGGGATGCCTTGCGGTCACACGCCCCTTCCCCCCCTTGAGGATCTGAAAAATCGATACGTCGGATTTTGATTCCAGTTGCTTTCGCTATCATTGGTAAAGACAGCAGAGTTAATGCAGAGTGATAACACCCTGCATTGTCCTGTCGCAGATACACAGTATTTATCTCGGGTGCAATCGATGGTAGCTGCCATAAAACATCGTCAATGATTGCCACAACAGTAGTACTATCCTGGCTGCAGGATTTAAACACATGTACGAAAGTAATAATAATAATAATAAATATTTATATAGCGCCTATCCAAATCTGCTCTAGGCGCTTTAAACAAAAAGAAAAACCACAAACTGTGGTAGGTTGTGAGCTTTGCTTGGCGCCTGTGGCTGCCGCTACACAACCCATACCACAGGAAATAAAATAATAAATAGATAAATAAATGATACGAAAATAAAATAAAATAATAAACACACGCACGACGAAACCACGAACAAAGGTCAGACTGTTGTATCGGGTAACAATCCCCTACTCTTACAAAAAATACTACAGGATCTTTTACGTCCACTTTATCAGGGGTCAAGTGCAAGCAGACGGGACCTCCGGTTTTACGTCATTATCCGAGAAGACGCTTGCTTGATGGCTGTTGGCTACTACGAACTCCTCCACCCTTTGACAGGTCTTATTTTTAATCCTGCTGGGTGTCAAGCCACCCTCCTCACTGGATAGCCAGTGGGGGAGCCGGTTTAGACGCCGACGACCCGTCCATGTGGCAGGTAGTACTGGGTTACATGGTACCAGTAGCAAGTTCGAAAACCTCACCATCATCCTTCTTCCTGGTTAATACCGTTATGTGCCACGGAAGTCCCCTTTTCCCGAACCAGTCTCTCTGGCTTTCACGGTATTTACGAGGTACGAATTTCATTGCCCAGTCTAACACAATAAAGGCGCAATGAGAATCCAACTCTTCTAAAATGTCGTGTCGTGCAGCGTCCTGATTGATTGATCTTAAAATATGTGCTTTCCAGGACTCAATGTATTGGGCTGCCTGTGTAGTTACGTACTCCATATCTTCTTTTTCCTGGGAGGAGCAATGTACTTCATCCAAAGCTGCGCGAATTTCAGTCAAAGCATCGGGAAATAAGCGGCATCTGTCACATTTCGCATTGTGTTCATGATCACAGACGGCAATATAATTGTTATCGTTTGAAAAACTAAGAGCATATGCCCTACAGTGATCGGCAACTTCAGAATGACTAGAAATATGAATCTGGAAAAATGAATAACAAAAAACAACAGTTATAGTCCTGCTGTATTCTTTCATGAACTAACGATGCCCCTCAACATCAAAACATGCTCTAGCGTACTTTATTTCCTGTTTTGACTTACTATATTTCAATAAGCCTGAAGCGAGATAACGTTTTACCCCCGTCTCTAGACCATAATCCTTTTCACATTGCTTTTGTTCTTTAATTATGACTATTGCTCCTGTTTTCTCTAAGGAATCAAAAAATTTCAATATGAAAGAATTTTAAAAACTATTATGGTATAGAGTCGGGGGTAAAACGTCATCTCGCTTCAGGCTTATTATAACAAGGTGAGATTCGCATGTTCATGGGTTTGATAATGCAATACCTTCCACCTGTTCTTACTTTATAGTCACCCTTTAAGTGGCGTTTGGCATCTTTAAGTTTTTGGTTTCTTTGTTTGGCCCACGTCAAACCCCTTTCATAGCAATCTCCAAGCTTATCAACGACTTTCTCCAAGTCCTCGAAGGCTTTTCCGCCCATGGCTGAGATATAATCAAGCCTTTGTAAGGATTTACGCACTGAAGCAGAGCAGACGTTAAGAACTCTGCGCAATGTGCTGCTGCTCATCGGTTGGAAATTCGTCTCCTTGCAGTATCTTTCGTACTGTTGAATACATTGCTCTGGAATAAGATTTCGTACAACATTTGGGATTTTTATATCTCTGTCAGTGGAAAGTTTTAGTGTTTTTTTCTCCGAATGGCAAGTCCTGTATGACATGAGAGCTCGATATGAAGGTAACAAAGTGATCAATTTTTTCTGGCTCAACACAAACTCTTGTGTTTTTTTAAAGGAGGGAGTACAGAGCCCCTACCATGTAGCAATAGATGATGTTTAGCGATGTTGAAACGGTATCTGGTCAAGTCTGGTATCCATTTCTGAAGTTCCTTAAAGGTAACCTTATCAGCCATAATAGACAAAATCTGCCTTCGGGTGCTCCAGAGACTGGTATTTCTATAGCATTCTGCCAAAGCATCCAACAGAGAAATTTTTTTCTTCTCATCTTTATCGAACTTGTCACATGTTAAGCCTTCAAGCAGAGCGGTCGACTGGCAAGGCGCGATTTCTTCCAGGCAAGTAGTAACAACTTGTCGAGCTTTACGCATGTGGAAACGTATTGTACGATCTGAAACCTGTTCCATTGGTGCTGAAAGAGCGTATCTAATCGGACTTACATCCCTTGAAATGAGAAATGCATTCAGTTTTTCCCTCGGTGTGGTTAGAGTGGTAGATTCATCTTCTGAGATGGTGGAAGCAAAAGATGTCTCGCCAGGTTGATATAGGCTCATAGGGGTTTTCGTAACAACACCCGCTGATGCTTGGAACGTTGGGGTGGTAAATTGTGGGCAAAACTTTACTTTCTCATCATTATCACTATTCTGGAAATAGGGAGTACATAGTAGCAGTAAGTATTTAGTTTAAATAAAACAACTATTTACTTTTTTCTTTTATTTATTTAGTATTAAACAACATCATTAGCGCAGTACATACAAATGCCGCTGGTGCGCCATTTCCCGCCAAAAATGTAAATAATGTTTCTCATATTCGTCGATTTCATTAAATAATCGATTGCATCGCACAGTAACTCGGTATTGAGCTTGCACACTCAAACTTAGTTTTTCGCTGCCATCAATCAAAAATAATCGGTCCGTATGTTCTTGAGTGGCGGCAGTGAGAAGCCAATTTCACAACAAGCCAATGAAATTTCTGAGTTCACAGAATATGGAAAACCTCAGTAGTGAACTACTAGTTCTAACTTACAAGTGTTAATGCACTCATCTGATCGAGAAGACTTTCTCCTTTATTTGTACTAATTGGCCCCAATGTTTTCAACGTCTTACGACAAGATGAACAGATACCTGGCAAAAAAAATAGCATATCGAACATTCAGATACAATCAATTAACAGAAATTAAATATTAATTACATATTCCTTACCTGATCCAACTTGCAGGAAAATGCCAGTCTTCTTTAATATCAGCTGCGAATCGTCCTTACTAATACCCCTATCACACTTTGGCCACTTTCCCTTGATTTCACTGTGATTAGAGAGTGCAGGAGGTACTCTACACCTGGCGTTATTACCTCTAGCCCATCCTAGCCCAAGTTTGGATTGATGCAGGGGACAAACAGTCCAACTATGGATATCTTCCGGCGAAGTAAATATGGCTGCTCGGCTGAGAATCAGATCTATCTCATTATCGATGCCCGTAAACTGAAATGCGGATCTATGGGCATTGATTTCTTTTTTACATGCTTGTAAAGGTATAACTGTGGTGTCTTGCTTTCGATTTTTTTCTGTCGAATCCACAGGTTCCTCCAACAATCGTTTTAAATGAACAGCAAATCTCCATTCTATTTAGTGTACTTACAAGCAACGCAATAACCAACTAAAGGAATTATGTTGCAAAACATAAACATGAATGGACAACAATTACTTGTCAATTTCATGCGTGCAACGTTAATTGGTGCCGACCGGGACCATGGCATTTTTAACACTTTCTTTTCTTGTTATTTTGGAGGTTGTCTTGTTATGTAAACCCAAAAGCATAGTAAAAAATATATCATAGCAAAAATTCTTAAAGTTCAAACTTTAATCAACTATGGAATCTTTGTATGTTTTGGTAAAAATAATCATGTTATCACTTTCAGGCCAGAGACGTGCTATACTATTTTGGGTTAGTCGAGTGAATTTTGAGCAAATTTAATTTATAGTTTGAGTTAACTGTTTCAACTTCTTTCAGAATACGTCCAGGAGCTTTTATTTTTTCTTTAAAACTGTTTGTTTTTTTATTTCCTAGAGAGTCAACATGAATTCGTTTACATTAGTAAACAATATATAAATTGATTGAACTCGCCGACAGATAAAATCCGTGAGTTTCTTACAACTTACAGACTGTGGTGCAACGCGCAAAATAATTTCCCCAAGAAAATTTTGCATGATTCGTGGAAATCATTATTTCAACTTTAATTCAGGTTGTCTTTTTGGTAAAACATTTTCGTCGCACATGAAAAAAAATCCGATTATTTTTACCCCACTTTAAGAGGAATTTTATATGTGCTCCCAAAAAAATTAAGTAAAAATCGAAAAATGTCACCAAAATTACTAAAACTCTACAAATTGTTTCTTAAGATACCAATTAACTACTATTTAGTCTTTTTTCAGTGCTAGGTTGCTTTGTTTGGTCGCGATAAGCTGTTAAAGTTGATGTAAATTATCGGCAAAAAATTAGCGAACTTAGTCCAAAACTCTTTTCTTCGATTTTCTCAATAACTAAGCGGTATTTTACCAAACAAACTACACAGTGGTTTTACTTACACTAAGGCCTACCTAAGTTTAAAATATTAGCAAAATCAAATTTTCAACCCTTGCCGCGGATTTGCCAAAATGTCTGATTTTTGCTGACAACCCCTCTTAAAATTCATGAAAAAGTAATAAAAATCTTATTAAAAAAAAGTAGTTAAAATGCAATAAAAATGTAATGAAAAAGTAATAAAAATCGTATTAAAAAAGTAAAAAGTAGTTAAAAAGTAATTAAAAAGAAATAAAAATGAAATGCATTAAAAAGTAAAAAGTCATTAAAGTGTATAGCACACGAAAAAATTTCATCGTTTAAAATGTACAGTTTGTTAGTAATGAAATTTGTTTCAAAAGCTTATTTCTTGAGATAGGTGAGAAAATTAAGCCCAATTTGTGACGTGATTTTGTTGACACGTCCTCTAGATTCGGTAGTAATGCACTAAATATAAATTGTAATTCGTATAAAATAACAACAAAAGGCATATTCTATTGGGCTTCATTTGATAGCTTACGTAGTACTCTCCAAATGTCGGGAAACTGAAAAGTGTACTACCTGAAATTAAGATTCTACATTCAAACATATTTCGTGTATTTGAAACTAAATCTGGAGACTTGTAAACAAAAATGACGGGAGCTTGAAATCACTTTTTCAAGTCTTTCTTTACAGCGTTCGCTTAGATCGCTCATTCACTGTGATGATCAACACATCTATCATTATTCCACCACAGTTCTGCCCATTCAATTTACACACTTATTACCTATGGGGGCCTGAAGAACCCAACAAAAATGACCGCTCGCCAACATGATTGGCTTCATAGCTCAGTTGGCAGAGCATCGCACCGGCATCGCGTAGGTCATGGGTTCGTTTCCCGTTGAAGCTTGAAATCACTTTTTCAAGTCTTTCTTTACAGCATTCGCTTAGATCGCTCATTCACTGTGATGATCAACACATCTATCAAATTGTAATTACATACAATTTTCATGCAATGTCTTGCGTTTTTAATTTTTTAGACTGGAGGGGATAGTGGCTTCCGGTCAAAAAGGTTAAAGAAGTGATACGTTCTGAAGTCTTAGTGGGCGAAGCGTATGATTACGTCAAAAGATAAGAACGTATAATCAAGCGCTTGCGAAGAGAGCTTCAAACTGTTCAGAATTGGAAGGAGAGAAGAAGGGAAGAGGAACGTAGGCGCAGGCTGACTGAGGTACGTTTGTTAGATGCATGCTTTTATTTCATCGATTAGAACTCCAATACTTTATAGCATACATTGATTACCAGGACGTTTTTCGTTTCACGTTTAAAGTATTATAACTTCGATCCTAACAAGATCGTAAACTGTAGTGCGCCATCTTATTTTATCTTATTAGCTTATTAGAGTATTACATACCTAAACGCCGGTTACGTAATTTAATTTTCTATTTTTTTAATTATATTATGTTTTGTACATATTTTCTTTTATCTTGTAAGCACATTAAGTCTTACGAAAAGCTGAACGACCCTATGCCACCTAGGACACGCTTCTCAACTTATCTGAAGGATGTACAGCGATCTGTGTATCGTGCGAACGATGAGTTGCGCACATCGACCATTCAGTATGACATAACGAGTAAGACAGATCGAGAAATGCGGAGGGGGAATGAATCGCGAGACGATGGATGGGGAGTGCGATGGATTGAAGGTATTTTTCGAGAAATAGTGGATTTTAATCAAGCGGCCGAGGGGTTGGACAAGAAGGACAAGATTGCCATTAGTATTGACGGTGGAGACTTGGAATATCCGGTGCTTATTCCTCTTCGACACTATCACTCCATCGAATTTCAGACAAGAATGCTGGTGAGTGCAGTGGAAGGAATTGGAAACAGTCCAAGCGAGAATGGACGATGGGGTGTCGACTTTCCATTACGGTGACAGTGGTGAAGGCTGTTCGAGGTAGAGGTCGAAAAGGAACGTACGTGATGACTCCACAACAGATGGAGGAGAACATAACGGAAGGAGTGATGCACGTTCCTCACGCTAATACGGACATGCGGGATCCTGTGCGTGACATGTGCTGGATTTTGACACGTTTTGGATCGTACGTGTCTCCAGAAGAAATGATTCGTAATTTGTTTGGAGAATAACAACCGATGACGTGGCAGGAGGTGGTGGAACGATGGTGTCAGCAGCACGCTAACGAAAACGTGCTGGTGCCAAGTCAGCTAGGGGAAGACGAGTTTCATCGTGTAATTTGGAAAAGCACGTTCTCTACACCGGAGCAAGCTCGGGTGATATGGTACGATGAAGCCCGAAGTCGAATGTTGATGGTGGTAAAGAAGGAATGGTTGTACGGTAAGGAGAAGAGAGTGACGATGTGTTGCTTGTGCGGTGCGATGCATCGTACTGTCACCCGCTACAGGTGTAGTGATCCGATACCCGAACCCAAGGCCCGTCGATCCCACCACGTTTGCACACCTAGTCAGAAGGAGAGGAAGACCAGTGTGGTGAGAGATGACGAGTCGGAGAACTGTTTGGGACGAGCTCTTTACCGGGCGCTCGCAGACCTTCGCTCGGAGGACAGCACGCTGGAGATCTTATCGCTAGAAGGGTGGTACGACAGACTGTGTATGAAGTCGCTCTGGAATAATGCTTGCGGTCTGGAGGACGTGAAGCTGTGGGCGCGAGCTGTTAATCGTGAGTATGGGGACGGTGAGATGTACTATTCGGTAAATGTGTACGACAAGGTAAATCGACGAGTGATTGCAAGCTTTGGTGGAGGGCGTGGTGAAAGTTGTACACCCATTTATCTGAATTTTAGAGACGGACACTTTGAATGGATCAAGTCCATGCCTGCCTGGATCGGGAAGGTGTATTACTGCGATCAGTGCAAGGAGGGGTACAATAACGCTAGAGATCACATATGTTCCAAGGGATGTTTGCGATGTGGGGAACGAACGACAGATCACTCGAGGACGGGGTGGGAAGCCGCTGTGCATTGCTACGACTGTAACCGTGACTTCTGTTCCCTACAGTGCTATGGTTTACACAATACCTTTTCTCCAAGCCTGGTGCGAAGGGTCCTATACGTTACCGATACTGCGATCAGGTGTACAAGTGCAAGACCTGTGAGTTGACGGTGGACCGCCTGCGCACGACGTGGGCGCGTAATCCCAAGACCATGCGACGCGAGCGAATGTTGAAGATGGTGGACGAGCACAAGTGTTATCATTACAACTGTCACGTGTGTGGAGAAAAAGACGTGGTGCGTGGGGAGCACCTGTGTTACGTGAAGGGAGTGGGTGAAGTGCGCGAGCCGGATTTTGACGAAAACCGATTATGCATCTAGCCTTTTTTGACTTTGAAACCCAGTGCCTGGAAGACCACCAAATCGTAAATCAGGTGGTGGTGATGCTGGTGTGTCACGTGTGCGTGGGAACCATCAAGCAGTACGACACGTGTGGGTGTACCGGTCTGTGCGGTCGGCAGCGGTTGTGGTTGTTCGATACTGTAGATGAGTTTATGAAGTGGTTGCTGGGGGAACGGTTGTCGGTCCATCGTCGCTACACGTTCTTGGCTCACAATCTTCGCGGTTACGACGCTTATCCTATCTTGGAGTATTGTGTGAAGCAAGGCATCACACCGTCCTGCGTGTACATCGGCGCCAAGGTCATGACCATGACCATCAACGGCATTTCCTTCAAGGATTCGGTGTGTTTTATACCCATGGCGCTGCGCGACTTTCCATCCACGTTCGGAACAGACAGTGGGGAAAAGGGGTGGTTCCCTCACTTTTTTAACACCAGCGCGAACGTGGGGTACGTGGGAGAGTATCCCGACCTGAAGTACTACGGTATACGAGAGATGAAGGAGAAGAAGACTCGTCGGGAATTGCGTGCGTGGTGGAGAGCGAAACGTGCTGACCATGCGGTGTTTAACTTGAAAGAAGAGATGAAGAAGTATTGTATCCAGGACGTGCGGGTGATGATGGACGGGTGTTTGGCGTTTCGCAATTTGTACGTACGTTTGTTTGGTGTGTGCCCGTTCAGCCAGTGCGTCACCATTGCCTCGACTTGCTTGACCGTGTTCAAGTCCAACTTCCTAGAACCTAAGACCTTGGGGGTGGTGCCGCCTTTAGGCTATCGTCAAAGAGACGTGGTGCCTGTGGAGGGATCTCAGTGGGTGTGGACACTGACGACAAAGTATCCCGACCTGCGGTGGGTGGGTCATGCTGAAGGGGAAGCTGTGATAGAAGGTGCGAAGGTGGACGGCTATGACGAGGGAATGAAGACCGTGTTTCAGTACCAGGGATGTCTGTGGCACGCTTGCCCTTCCTGTTTTCCACACCGTATGATGATTCATCCACAACTTGGGATGTGTATGGCTGACGTGTACGATAAGACGTGCAAGCGAAACAAGAAGTTGCGGGAGGCTGGGTACAAGGTGGTAGAAATGTGGAGTCATGCGTGGGAGGTGGATCGTCTGCAGTACCATTTTCCAGATTACCTGGAAAACATGGACCCCATACGGCCAAAGGAGGGAATGTTTGGAGGATGGACGGATGCCGAGAAATTAGCAGCCCGAACCAATGATGCCTGAAAGCGAAGAAAGCGAGGAGGAGAATGAACGTATGGAAGATGACCTGGAAGAACAACAACAGCCGGATGAGGAGAGGGAAGAAGAAAACGCAAACATGGCATTGTTGTTGATGTCAGAGCTTGTACACCGCATTCGCTACATCGACGTGTGTTCGTTGTATCCCTACGTCGTGTATGCATTTGAGTACCCCTTTGGACATCCTGATATCTTGTTTGGAGAGGAGATATCAGACCTGACCGAATGTGAGCGTAAAATTCGTGAGGAGGAGTGGTTTGGCATGATCAAGTGCAGCGTAGACCCTCCACGGGGTGTGTTTTTCCCCTGTCTTCCCAAGGTGATCAACCACAAGTTAATCTTTACCTTGTGCAACCTGTGCGCTCACTATGGTAGCGAGTTGTCCGACAACACAGGAATGACCTGTAACCACACCAAGGAAGAACGGAGGCTGAAGAATAGAGTGTGGACAGTAATCGAAGTGCGAGAAGCGTTAAACATGGGGTACGAGTTGAGCGGGGTGTACGAGGTGTGGCATTACGAAGAACGGAGTAATGAGCTGTTTCGACCGTACATTCGCGAAAACCTGAAGCTGAAGTTGCAAGCGTCAGGCTGGCCCAAACACTGCACGACAGAAGAGGCCAAGCGAGAATTTTTGATCAAGGTGAAGCGAGAGCAAGACATCGAGCTACAGTACGACAAGATGGTGTATAATCCTGGGCAACGGCAGATAGCCAAGCTAAACTTAAATTCGTTGTGGGGTAAGCTGGCTCAGAATCCTTTTCGCAGTCAGACCGAATACACGACGGACGCGTTTCGCTACTTTCAACTGTTGAACGACGAGACCAAGGAAGTGACGTCCATTCTACTGCTGTCAGACAAGATGGTGCAGGTGAATTACAAGACGTACAGGCAGTGCATACCTACCTACAACGACGATAACACTGTAATTGGATCTTACGTTACGGCACATGCCCGCGGGGTTCTGCTGAAGGCCATGCTGCAGCTGGGAAGAAAGCTCGTCTTGTACCACGACAAGGATTCCATCATATACACATCCAAGGAAGGGGAGCCTGAAATAGAACTGGGGTGTAATCTGGGGGAGTGAGGAGTGCAAGGACCCAAACGCTGATTGGTTGGTGGACTTTGTGTCGTTAGGACCAAAAACGTACGCTTACCGTACCAAGCAGGGTAAGTGTGTGGTCAAGTGCAAAGGGGTGAGTTTAGACAACCGGACGGAAAAGAAGATTCACATGGATAGCATGAAGCGCATGCTAGTTAACAAGAAGGACAAAGTGACCGTGTCTTACCCACGCAAAATTGTTCGAGACACGGGGTACAAGCAGTTAAAGACCGTACCCATGGACAAGGACGTGCGTTTGGTGTACACCAAGAGAGTGATGCAGGATGACGGCATTTCCACGATGCCTTACGGGTTTTAAGAAAGTAAAAAAAAACAAAAAAAAACACATACACTCGTAATAGAGTTTAACAATAGTGTTTAATAAAAGAACAGAAGCTTTTTTTTTATTACATCTTTTTTTGTTTTGTTTAATGAAATAGCAAATCCAGTCCTCCCTTGGTCTTCTTCTTCTTTAACGTCTTGGTTGCTGTCAATGCTTGATCAGCACGTTCGTTTACTTTCTGCTTTAGCGCTAGCTTGGCTTTAGTACCTTCTTCTCGTATTGCTTGTCGGATGTCTTCTCCCTCTAAGGCCTTTTGAGCCACGTTGGTTGCAGCTTTACCCCATAGTCCACGACTTCATCTTTTAATGATTCCAGCTTGGGTTTAACCATATGTAAAAACGAATTACCCAATTTTGCAAATCCTCCACCACCTTGTCTAGGTTGGTATACAGGAATACCGTTACCACCATCTTTAGGTACGTAGATGGGGATGTGACTCATTACACGTTTTCCAGTCGGATGCTAATGGTGGTTGTGCCTTGATCGTGAATGAGCGGGAGCTTGTTTCCCTCTTTGTCTTGCACGGTGAACTGAACGGTCTGATAGTTTTGGGTGGCTAGGGGGTGGTATTTAATGTGTTTAGGCTCGTACACGTGTTCCTTGGCTTGGTCTCCGGCACCACGTGCAGCATACGTTTGGGACACCACTTCCAACACAGGTAATTCACGATCCCCTACATGTTGAGAAGCCAGCAGGCTGCAAGTAATGTAGGCGTTTTTGGGTAAGGCCACGGCTGTAGAGGCTTCCTTGATAGTGATGTTGCCAGACGTGGGGTTGGTGGTAATGTTAGGGATGCCTTGCAGTCGGGTGTGTCGGTAAAACCTGCTTTCCTCGATGAGTACATTGGGATTTTTTTAATGAGGAAACGCGTAGTTGTCCTTGGTGATAATTTTCAAGTAGCGTGATCCGTCATTTTTGGTAATCACGCTTACACCTTGTTTGTTAAACCCTAACGTGTCGTATAATCCATCAGGTATCACCACTTTTAATTCGTGACGGCTCGGGACGGTTACGGGGTCAAAGAATCAAGCCTTAAATTCTACACCGCCTGCAATTTCCTTGACAGCTACCGACTGAAAGAAAATTCCACTTTCACATTCAAACATGGTTTTGCTTGCCTTAAAGGTGCGCGTGTTAGCCAACATTGACATTCCTGAATTAGGGTATACACCCATACCTTTCAACACCCCTGTAGCCGTTATCGATGAAGGTACGCGATCTATGATGGTGTCACTGATAGATGTTTTGATGTGGTAGAACCCTTGCTGGACACTGTCCATTAGTTCTAGGCCTAGGTCGTTCAAGTTCTTGGAAAAGGTCTCCAAGGACATCGTACCGGAAGCAAATACTTCATCGACCTTGGTAATGAGGCTAACGTTATCATAGGTGAACACCTTGACTCGACGGTCTGATGTAGTAGCTGCACACATCCCACCATCACCCAGGGTAGCCAGATTGGTAGGAGTAAACCACGTGTCCATGATTGCCTTGGCCTTGACGTTAAACTCGTGACACAGTTGAGTAAGACTGGTCACGTGACTCATGGTGAAAGAGGTTTGGGCTGTGCTTGGGAGGTGCTGACGATCCAAGTCCGAGGGGTGAATTTCGATTTTCCATGTTTCCTTGTCCACGGTAGACAAAGCAGGTGGCAAGGTTATCTTGGTAGCTCCCAACTTCCATTCTCCCTTCATACGCTGAAGGGCTGGTAGTTTAGCTGTAAAGTGGTTAGGGTGGTTTTTACTGAAAAACTTCATGGATTGATTGGACAAGGTTTGCTCCATAAAAATGTCGTTTTTCTCGCTATCCTCTTCGGGACTGAACAGGAGGGCTAGTGTGATACGTGGTCCTGCGTCGTACTTCAGACTGGTGACCGACCGTTCACGTCGGCAATTTTAAATGCAAAATCACTGAAAAAATCTTGATTCAGTCTACGAACGAAGGGGTGCTCGGGTTGTGAAAAACCATCACTAGAAGCTGTAATACGTTCAAGCAAAGGGACGTACGAATGTCCTACCAACTCGTAACTTATAATGTCAGAATAGAGCAACAGGTCGCCAGCCGTGGAGGTCTTGGGTGTGTACATTGCTTGAACCTGCACGGACCACGGTCCCGTAAACTTCCAAAGGTTGAAAAGCTGAACCACAAATGGCTCTGGTCTGTTGCCCTTGGTTCTGGCATACTTTACGTCAGGCTTACTGCTACACCAGAAAACAAAGGGTTTCTAGCTACCGTGCTCATTCTAGTTGATCCTCATCGATCCACGCGTTGTATTTGCCTGGCCAGCCTTGGTATTTCACGAATATTTGTTTCTTTTTCGTTTCAGGGTTAACCCTTCGCTTCAAGACGTTCTCGATGCGGAAGATGGAATTGGCCTGCTCTTCAGCAGTTACCTTTTGCAACTCCTCAGGGTAAAACGTACCATCCAGACGATCCTCCCCGTCGTAATCTTCTAGGCGATAGTAATGTGGAGGTCCTCCCCTAGCTCTTATGCGAAACCACTCCTGCGTCCATTGAGGTAAGTACCCTTTCTTGAATATCGTGGCTTGCTTGCTAATGCGTACGATGTCTCCGATTTCAAATTTGAATCGGTCAGGGTCGGATCGTGCCTTTTCATACCCTGCGTACAGGTGTTCCCACACTTCCTTTTCGTCATCCCGCGTCACAGAGGCTGGAGCACGTCCTCCTAGCGACGAGTGAGGAGCGTTGTTGTAAGAATCCACCATACCATCAATGACGTCAACCCATCGATGCGTGTTGTTCTGATGGAAGTGTTTCCACAATCTCGTTTTAATAGTTCTTTGTACGCGCTCTACAATGGCTGCCTTGGTAGACGAGTGTCCGGATCTCAGTTGGGGTGGGATGGGTTGTCGCTTCAGCAGAGGCTTTACGTCCTTGTTGTAAAACTCGCTACCCTTGTCTACGTAGATGACGAGCGGAAGGGTATGATGACTCTGAGGGTCGTCGTTTACTTTTTTAAACATTCGTTCGATCCCGTCAGCCGTTTCAGACCCTGACTTGTTCTTCAAAGGAACGACCCACAAGTACCGCGACAAAACATCTATGGCAAACAGCATCCAGGCATACCCGTTATTTTTAGTTTTTAACCACTGAACGTCGGACAGGTCCAACTGCCATTGTTCGTCCAAAGAGTACACTACGAATTGTCGACGGTCATAATGCTTTCTAGCAGGAACGTGTAGTTGATGAGTGGTTTGAGTTTCCAACCATCGTCGCTTTTCGTTTTTGGTTTTCCGATCTTCTTTCGTTTCACGCACAAACGCTTCGGTACCAGCATAAGCTTGCGGATGAGCCTTGCCAGGCTCATAATAATGCCTACTCCACTTAGATGCTACTGACGCTTCTTTCACGTTCCTTTTTCGCTTTCCTTTCCTCCTTCCACCTCCTGATTGTACGGCGAGTTCCAATAATGAGTTGCCCTCCACAGCAGGCTGACAGACAACATCGCGTGTTTGCCTTGTGCCCAACATTAACATGATTTTGGCTAAAACAACCTTCCTTGTCGTTGTCAGACCCCTTACAGCACTCGGTCAAAAATGCAAAAGCTCCGGCCATCAGGGTAAGATGAATTGTGTGAACGGTTCGCCTGACTCCTTCAAATCCTCTGGAAAGTGATCGACGCACAGCTTATATTGCTTTCCGGTTTTTTGATTAAAGTCGATGACTAATGGTCGGTACGGTCTGGACTGAGCGTATGATATAGCTTTCTTAAACAATGCTCCCTCACCCGGAAAGGCTTGAGCAGCTAGTCGATTTAGTTGGGATAGGTCTCTGGGATTGGGAAATAATATCATGTAATGAGCGTTCAAAGAGGATGTTCTCATGTTAGGGGGGAAGATGTTCTGCACCAGTACCACCAAACTTACATCCATGTGATGAGTCCCTTGAGTAAACCACTTGTCCACCTGTTTGTGATTGCTTTCCATCTTTCCCATCATGTCGTCCACGATTAACAATCCTGGAGTGTCGAAGAAAAAGCGTAGGGGTCATCTGGCAATCCTTGAACCCATTTCACAAAGGAACCAAACTCCTTTTTCATTTCCTCGTAAACATCCTGCCAGACGGAATACACAAAAACTACCTTTTTTATGTGAGGGTCAAACTTCCACTGACAATGACGTATCAGTTTTTGAACAAACAGAGTCTTGCCTGACTTGGACGGTCCTGCAATCTAAAAATTGGATGGGTGCTCCCATCGCGGTTGCTTTACTACTTCCACTTCACCACTCATGGTAGCTATGTCAAGTTCAGTGTGCTGCATTCCCTTTTCTAGCCGCTTTGCTTTTGGATACTCGAGACTTGCGATTGCGTTTACGACCTAGCGGCCTCATCATCATTGTTGTTTTCTCCTTCCGATGGAGGAATGGTAATGCTAGTATGCTCCCTTTTTACTATTGGACGTCGACCTCGCCGTACCGTTGTCACTGTTGTAGTGTTTGCTATGGTTTGATGGTCTCTTTGTCCTAGTCGTGTCCGCATGGCGCTACTTTCTGTGTTCGCATCCACGTTTCGGCGACGTACCGGTTCAATGCCATCACCAGCAGACGAGTCACTTGCATCACCATCTTCATCACCAGCTCGCACACCGCTCGAGGTCGAAGCATCGTTCTGGTCTTGATTTTGCGGTAGAGCTGGTGGGATGCGTAACACCTCGATCTGATTCTTAACGAGATCGATGGTATGATTTATGCGATCTCGCAACGCTTGCAAGTAGTCGTTCTGGTTTATGCGCTGCAGCTCACCTAAGTAAGCAATCAACTGATTCATGTTCATACCACGCATATACGACGTCGTATGAGGGGCACGCCATATCAAACGTTGGCGTACGAAGGCTATAGCGTCACGTATCCTCTGCATGGTTGTAGCGTCGGTAGCCGTATTTTTCTGAACGTCACGTAAATTGCGGAAATATTCCATCAATTTGCTTTGATTCATTCTTGATACGTCCTCATCAGGCAAGATCTGTAAATCGGTGTTTCCATCAAAGTTGACCACCGTAGGCACCACCTCATCCTCACGTTGTGGTTGATGTTCTGGTTGCTGTTGTGGTTGTCGTTCTGGTTGTTGTCGTGGATGTTGTTGTGGTTGTGGTTGATCATCAGACCTTCCTATCGCGTTTAATATATCCATCAGCATCGGATCGTTTTCTAAATTCATAGGCATTCCCAGATCGACCAAGTCGCTAAAATCCAAAGGTACTTCCACTACTTGTTCTTGCTGTTGCTCTTGTGGTCCTTGTTCCCTAATGGGAGATAATGGAGGTAGGTTTGGGGGCGTGCTCGCCATCCGATCCAAAGCCCTTTCCAGCTATACCGCGAGTCTGAGAGATTGATGCTGGAACCGATATGGACTCACGATGACCTAGAACATGATATGAAGTGTTCTCGTCACTCCAATCCATATCACTCGTTGCCGACAACGAGCAATGGCAGCAACTTAAGGATATGCAAAAAAAAGTGGACAACGACGAAATTACTCTCAGTGATGTTCGTTTGCCACGCGAATCAGCACGCTGGCTCAAGGGGGCTGCAAGGGATAAACACAAAGACATTGCTGCCCTCAGACGTTCTGTCACCCAATGCGATGGATCCAAGGCCGAATTATTTGGGGCTGTCCTAAAAATCGTGGACAAAGCAGCAATCCCTGCATTAAAAAAAACAGCTGTGTCCCTGGGGAAGCAGGCGGCCTCAACAGCTATAAGTACCGGAATAGAAAAAGCTGCCAACAAACTCAAGAGCACACCTGAGCAACCTGAGACGTCCTCTCCTCAGCCTTCAGCAGACGACAATGACGAGATGTTAAAAAAATATGCCTAAGCAAAAAGGAGGACGTAAAATTCAACGTGGTGGAAAAAAGCAAACAGCGGGTGGACGTTATCGTCGACGCGCAAAGCTTACGCAAATGGGGGGAGCTATGCGTGGTACGTTTGGCCCTAGCATTCCCGACTACGGTGAAGTCAACCACCCGTTCCATGCCAAGTTTACCCAACCCCCACCACACATAGCACGTGAAGGAGGATCCGACGGAATTACCAAGACTCAACTTCATATGGCCATGACCATGAATAGGCTTCCTCAGACGTCCGATACCGTCACCTTGATCATAAAAGGCCGTCCTGTCAAGTTGTACCCCAAAGGTAGACGTATTGCCGAAACCACTCAATAATGACCGCTACCGCTGTCACTCGTAAAGCTTACATGGTTCCTCCCATGCTTTGGGAACGCATGAAAAAAACCGTTAAGGAACAAGCCGACGAAATAGAGAACCTGAAAAACAAAACAACTAACCAATCAGGAGGTGGTGTGACCGGTGTGGGGGTAAACGGAAAAATTGACACCGAGGCCTTGCTTCACACCATGGCCGTTAACCTTTCGTTACAACAACATCCTAATGCTGAATTTGTAAAGCGTGCTGATACGTTACTGAAGCAGGCTTTGGTGGATCCTAACCTGTGTCCGAGCGAACGCATCCGTCTCATCAACAGCTATGCAGATGCCTATCAGTACCAGCGTGGTAAGGTTACCGAAACCAAGCAGGCTCCTGCACCGGTCCCTGCACCTGCGCCTGCACCTTGACCTGGACCGATCCAACCCCCGGGTCCACAACCCATACCCACCCCTGGCACTAGCGGTGTAGTATCCTTTGCCACTCCAGGAGTCAAACGCAAGCTAGAACCAGACTTAGAAGAGTTGGTCGACGATAGCCCTTCCTTATCATCAAGACAAAAAAACAAAACGAAGACAGTTGATCGACTCCTACAGCAAGCTATCAAAAAGTGAAATGGAAAGGAAGATGGAGGAGCTGAACAAAGGCATTTCAACCATCAAAAAGAAAAACCTACAAGATGCAAAGGTCAAGTCAGACTTGCAAAACTTAACCCGCGGTCGAAACGCCTTGGTCATGGTTTACAACCAACTTCACACACCTAAAAACACCAACGTCACCGGAAAAGGAAAAGGTCCTGCCGGAAAGGTATAAAAAGCCACCACCCTCAGTACCCCTCCTCATTCATTTCATTTTTCCCCCACTGCTCCCGACTGACTTACGATGCCTCCCCGAGACGCCACCGGAGCAATCGTTCAGCTTGACGCTCCCAAAGCTCAAAAAGGATCTCTAGTGGACATTTTTTCCAAGTTGCCTGAGGACCACACCACTGAGCAATCCAAGTGGGAAACGTACTCTACAAGACCGATCCCATCACCATCGTAATCAACTGAACCCGTCACTGGATCGATCCTCAGAAATTTCTTCTAGAATTTCAAGTAGACTACTTGCGAAACAATGGAACCGACCCCCTCCAACCAGGGGACAAGGCCTTCCCAGTCAACAACACTGGACATTCCCTCATCAAGCAAATGAAAGTTTACATCAACAAAAGCAGTGTGCAAAACAACGATGAGTACTTTCATTACCAGGCTTATTTTGACAGACTGCTTAACTACTCCAAGGCGGACAACGATGGATGGCTGTCTTTCGAAGGTTGGGCCACCGACACCCCTGGAAAGTTTAACGACGTCAACCCTACCCAGGCTGAAATACCTGCAATTCAAGCCGAAGGTGGCGGTGTTCAAGCTAACTCATACACACCAGGTCATCGAAGGGATTGGATTCGTGCTGCCTTTGACCGTGCTGTACCTAACGAAGGGGCTACCAAGCGTCACAAGCTAATCACTCAACAAGATGCAAATAATCGACAAATGCCTACTACCTACTGCATCCGTCCCTACGTTTCTCTGTTCAACAGCTACCGTTACCTTCCTCCAGGTCTGGAAATAAAATTTGAAATTTACTGGAACACCTCACGTCTTGCCATGATGGCAGACCAAGCCCACAACGCCGATGCCGACAGCCCAAAGTTCCGTGTGGTTAATTACAGTCCACGCTTGTGGGTTCGACATGTGGTGGCTGAAAGCGACCTGCACATAGCTCTCGAAGGTGCTATGCTGAACAAACACCAAGTGGCTCTCTACCCTCACTTGGCCAGTCGTGTCATAACCGACACCATTCCTGATGGTATGCGTGAAAGACGCCTTACAGACATCTGGAACGGTAAACGTCCGTCCTACATGATTGTCGGATTCCTACCTCAAGCGGCATTCATTGGTTCCTACACTGAAAATGGATACAATTTCCGAGACATGCACCAAACCTCTGTCAAGGTTATGGTCAACGGTCAAGAAACCCCATATCAAAGAATAGATCTTCGATTCTTTCACAAGGACCAAGGTTACAACACCTGGGTTCAATTTTCAGGCCAATCCTACGACTTCCCTGACGTCGGAATCAACCGTACCGACTATAAAGACGGGAACTACCTGCTTTTGTTCAACTTCACACCAGACGGAAATCAGAACTTTAATTACAACTACAACCGTCTTCTAGGAAACATCAACTTGGAAGTGGAATTTGGACAAGCTACTGCCAACAACACCACCATCCTTATTGTTGGTTACTTCGAACAGACGGGTCTGGTCGAAGGTAACAAACATTTTGGATTGGAACACAGAAAGGTCAGCTTCTAACCGATCAAATAAACGTGGTCGCCCGCTACCCACCTAACCACAATCACAAACACAACTACACCTACGCCGGCACCCTCGAATCTGACCAGGCTTTACGTGTCTTACAAAAAGACACCCTTCAAGAACCTTGGAGTATGATCTTCAACATCGACCCCATTTCCAAGCCCGGAAAACACTGGATTGCTCTGTACGGGGACGGTGGTAAAATCGACATCATGGACTCGTATGGGTCAGAAGGGTTGAACGCTTACCCACAATGCAACCTCACGTCCGACAAATCCTCGACCTGGTAGACGTCACCCCAATTAGATGCATACAATCGTACGACACTTACGTGTGTGGACACTACTGCTTAACATACTTGCACGTTAGGACCAAGGGTCTTTCCGTAACCAATTTTCTTAAGGCTTTTTCTAACCCGGACACTCGTGAAAACGACAGTACCGTCTGCCGCTTCATGTGTAAGGTGCTCGTGCCTCGTCCTCTTCGCATGAAATTTAAAAAGACCGTAGGTCGCATAGGACAAGCATGTCAGTCAAATTGTTGTAAGAATAAACACGACAAATAAACAGTTTTTTTTTTTTTAAATTACTTTATTGTTTTCCTTCTTTAGTGACAAGGATGTATTAACAGCTCAGATGGGGAAAGGGACTCCAAAAACTTCTGCAAATCTTCGTCAGGTGCCGTTCTCTTTGCTTCAGGCTCTTCAACAGGCTCGACCTTCTTCTTCTTTCTTGCTTTCGCCTTCTTTGCCTTTTTCTTAGGATCCAGTTCCTCCATGGTCTGCTCGGCAACCTCTTTTAAAGACTCCAACCCTGGACATTGTCCTTCTTCCATGACCTGTACTTGTAGCTGCTCGTTACCTTGTCTTTCGGTCGTCGTCATAGCTTGCTCCAGCAATTGTGCCTTTTTTGCGGTCATCAACTGAATCAGCTTTTCTCTGACGTCACGAACAATCACACGAGATTCTTTAGTCAACTCCTTTGCCACTACCTCACGTTCCACAGCAGCCATAATTCCCTCAATCAACTCCCGCTCGTCTGAAGGAAGTATAGGAGCTAACAAATGTCTCAAACTAGCCATCAACTTTAGCACAACGCTCGCCATCTTGTCTTGTTGCTTTTTTCACACTTGCTGACTCAAACACACACCAACCGTCGTCTTCTAGCTCTTGCTCGTCTTGTGTCCTCTTCGCAATAAGCGCATGATAGATAGCGTGTGCTTCATTTGAAGGCTCACATTGCTTACGCATGTGCTTCCACGTCCTCCAATCCATGAACAGCATTAATATGACGTAGGGTATCGTCACAATCATCTTCGCCTCCACATATGGTCAAAGGTAGAATAATACCTTGCTGGTGCTACAATACCGCCGTGCTATTTCCTCCTCCTCCTCCTTCTCTGACGTCGACCTCCTGACTGGCCTCCCATGGCCATGGATGTCAAATAAGGAACAGCGGCATTCACTTGATTTTTCAAAAACCCACGTATCTTCTTACTCTTCACACGTTTGTTTATTTGCTTGTGTAACACATTCTTAGCCTTCTTACCAATGGCCGACTTCACAATTCCTAGTGCACTCACCATCGTAAATGAGTTTTGTCACCCTCTCACTCTGACAACCCTTTATATAGTCCTCCCCAAAAATAGTATAAAAACCATCACGCATTCTACCCCTAACCCATCATTTACTCTCAACATGCCGAAACAAAAAGGTGGTGGTCAGAAAGGCGGTATTCGTAAACGTGCTCACTACATGAATCGTTACGGTGGACAATCGGGTGGGAAACGTCGAAGAAGAAGAAGAAGAGGGCGAATACAAGAAGCTGGTGTCTTTCCTTTTCTTGCGGCATTAATTCAAGCCGCCATCGCTACTTGCAGCAGCTTGGGCCATTTCAAAACGCGCTTATAAATCCTACTTAGGGCTTCTGCGGCTTCCCCAGAATCCGTGCTGGTTATGGGTTTGGCGTCCTTGTACCTGCTTGCGATATCGACTACGGTCAAAGCGTATCTATAGGTCTTTCTTCTTACCGTGTCGTGCGGTAAGAAAAGCAAATCCGCCTGATGAACTTCGTTGGGGGCATTTACGGTGAAGCTGGGCCTGGGAATGTACTTGGGCACGGGAAGACAAACCTGCCAGAGGGTTTGTTTCTTTAACCAGTTCTTGGCTGTTTCTTCTGATACCCTGGCTGGGGTCGCGAGTTTCTTGATAGCCGACACTCCTCTCCAATAGCCTTCGGGCCCATAGTAAATCCTCTTGAGTTTGTCCTCAGTTCGACCCATTATATGAATTCCAAAACGAGTTTGATCTTTCCACTGTGCAAAAAGAGTAATATTCGTTCAGTATACGCTTGAAAATGGATAGGCATACTTCACGTATTCAGGAGAATTCTTTGGTATTCACGCCCGAACAACCTCGCGTCATTCAAGGATCACTCGACTCGAATACAGACTGTTTTTCCATTTTCGACTTGAATACTCTAGACTAACTATAAGTCCAATAAACGCATACGGCAGAAAATGTTTGGATATCCGAGAGAATATTCTTGAACGCATATAATGTTCGAACGTCTTCGTGGCAAACACAAATTTTCCCATAATCAGTCGATTTGTAAATCATAGAATACGAGCGATTTAGATGTAAGAAAAAAAAGCGAATTTAAATTTTGCCCCTTTTAGGCGCACTTCATACGTATTTCCTCTGCGGACCTCGCAATTATCATAGCATAACATCTCTAAAAACCAAATGCGTTTTATATTTAACATTTATTTATGAAAGCATGAACATCATAGACAAGTGTAAACTTTGACATTTTATTTCACCCTTTTCTATTTGACATCTTTATATATAAGCCTAAATATAACAGTAACGATAAAAATTGGTATCGAGTTAAAACTGATTTTTTATTGTATCTTCTATTGAAAAAAAAAATGTATATATATCAAAATTAGTTAAAATGAAGCACAAAACAATTGAAAATAGGTTTTTGCTTGACGATAATACCGTTTTTTTTTTTGTAACAGTAACAAAAAAATGTATTCATTTATAGGTTAAAAAATAATCTTTGACTAACTTAAACATTAATTGAAATGAAACGAAAAAATGTTTCAAAATTGAAGGTAATGTAAAGCCTGGTTTTCACTAGCAATTCAAGCATGAGCGCAAATTACTACTGTGAAAAGGAAACCATGACCTAAGCGTAAGGAAAGCTACATACATCCCTCTCAATATGCCCTACTAGAACTGAAGTAGTACTTGCATTGTTTTCTGTTTTCACAGGCAGCATTGAATGCATGCACAAGGTTATGTAAAAGTCTTCTTATGCTTATGCTTGTGGTGCTAGCGAAAACCAGGATTAACTAAATAATAGTGCTTATATGTGAGTCGTCATTCTTTCATTCTTCTGTTTGGGGCCTTTTTAGTGATCATGACTTGGACCTGGTAACTCTGTTATCCTGAAAAGTAACAACAGTGAAAATATTAGCTTGATAAAACCAATAGTCCCTTTCGAAGTTCCCTGCGCCAAAGATGCCTTACCAACACAAATGGTGAGCTTGCAATAATAGCGACCTTTACTTTGGACAAATAATCACGTGTATGAAATGTACAAAAGAAAAGAATGCCACACTTCCTAGAAATTCGTTATAAGCCATGATATTCAAAAGCTTGTTAGTTTACCTGTGCATGGGAGAATGACTTTTTGTTGGTTATCAGTCCAGGGACACTTCCACTCTTGCCCTAAAAAATAAAATGATTTTTAATAAGAAATAAAGCACTAATAAAGCATAATAATAATGATAATAATAATAAAACAAAAAAATACTCATAAGGTTCAAAATAATCCCTGATAAATTTTGATATGTAAAATTTGATATCAAGAGGACAAAGACAATAGATGGATTTAGCTACTCTTATCTTATACCAATTTTAGTTCTCTTGGGAAAGGCAACCTTAATTGCCCTGTAACAATATGACGTCACATCAAAAAATCTATTGTTTTAACGCTAAGGATCATGGTCACCAGAGGGGGCAAAATAGCAGCAAAATGAAATAAACCACAATAAAAATGGTTAATTAGACAGGGAAAGGTGATAAAATATGACGAATGAAAGAAAATTTTGCCTAAAATCCTATCATTATTGCCCATGTAAACAAGTTGTGACATCGTAATGTTATAGGTGAATTGGTCTATTATATCAATGCTGTTCGTATGTTATGAATTAAAAATAAGAGTGAAGCATGAATGAAAGTAAACCACCATCTCCTTTACCCTGTGACAAAATGGGAATTAGGTTGGGAAAACGTAGGGGATTTTTTTATTTTTATATATTGGTGTCCCCAAGGTATGTATTTGCAAAAGACCACCTCTGAAAAATGCTTCGCTTGTCTTGCACAAAGGTTTCGGTATGAGGCTACGTGCTAAAATAATTTATTCTTACTGCCTATCATGAATGACTGAGCATTTAGCACATATCCTCATGCTGAAACATTTGTGCTTGACGAGCAAAGCATATCTAAGAGGTGGGCTATAAGCATGCCTTGCAAAGTAAGCAGTTGTTTGTCTTATCAAACAATCACAGAATGCTTAGCTTTGCCATTTTATAATGATTGTTGATGATCCACACTCAGAAACTGGAGCAATATGCTACCAAATCTGCATTTTAAACTCAAGATGCTCATTTGAATATTTTTAATAGTCTACAACCATATTTTCAGTTGAAAATAGTCAAAATGGATAGGGATAAATCAGAAATTTATCCATAGGATGAAAAATAACTTTTCTGGAAAATGTCTTATCTTTTACTCCACAAACTATGAAAAATTTTTATTTGAATTTGGCAATGAAACCCTTTAACATAAACATAAACCATAAGCGTAAGAAATACAAATATGAACCAGGCTTGAACAACAAATAAGCATAAGCATAAAGTATGGAAACTTTTACATTTATTTTCTTATGCTCATGCTTGTGAAATCCAACGTGTGAACCGGGCGTACAAAATATTAAGCATAAGAATTACAATAAAACTATGTTTCTTATGCATATGTTTATGCATGCTTATGTTGAAATGTGAACCGGCCCATAAAAATATCTTTAAAATCATATATATAGTTCAGCTGATCTTCAGTATAATTTGACTCATGCAGGACTCAAAATAAAATAAATGGTTTTATAAATTACATACCTTCTTTTTGGGTATTCCTTGAGTCTTAAATCACTCACTTTCAGCCATATTATCATAAATTAGGTGGAATTTCACTCTGGAATAAATTAAATTTAAACTTTGAGATTTACCGTTATTGTAACCTGATCTCTCTTGGCAGAAATTATGAAATTTTGGGCTTCTTTCGTGAATTTTTCTTTCGTAAATTGCGTATTTTTCATCGTGATCAAGAAAATATATTCCTCTAACTTACCGATACTTCTGGTGGTATTCTGTTATCGTGTAGGAGATCATGCTTACGTTGACTCACGATGGCGCCAAAATCAACGATCTTGTCACTACCTTTGAAACAGCCTCAAATACCTTCTTTTGTGAATTCCAAAGTCAATCCAGTGCATTTGAGTGTTCCTGAAGCTTTTTTGATAGCTTATTATGATAGCTGAACAACCTATTCATTTCCGGAGAAGACAAGACAACTGTGAGATCCCGTGGAAGTCGGAGTTACGTTTCGACCATTGAGGACAAACGGCGACTGTGACTATAAAAATATGGCTCGATTTACTGGAATTTGAGCTTCATCGATTCGATGGAGTGTAAAATTTCTTTTGGAAAACAACCAACTTACTCTTATATCTGTTGTGATCGGCGAGGAAGAAGTGGAGCGCCTTCTGTAGCTGCAAGAACACCCATTTTATCTGCTGTCTGTTTCTACTGTACAGACGAAAATCGACCTTTGGCCGAAGAACATTCAAAATAACCGCAGACCGCCATCGACGCTGGCTCAACAAAATATGTTTTTGGGTTCCCTGTGTCTTAAGAGGGCTAGTCCCTAAAAACCAAACAACGTGAGCAGACCTTGAAAAATCAAAATTCTTCAAACTTTGCCAGATCATAGCATTTGGGCTACTATTGAACACAAAATAACTCAAAGGCTTATTGGGACGTTATTTTTTATGAACGGAGGCAATTTTGATTTCCGCCGTTTTAGGGCGACTTTTGGGGTTGGAATACTACCTTTCAACCCAAGCTCATTTCTATATCAATCTCAAACGCTATGCACTTTTAAAGTTGATACATAGAAAGTATAGGCATTTTTCTACATTTTATTAGTTTTCTTGATAAATATGTAATACGTGGAATATTTTACAGATTTTCGAGTTTTTTCGATTTTGAAGCAAATTCAAGAAGAGCAAAAATAAGCCAACTTCACACTAAAATATCTCCACTGGTATGTCGATCCAGGACAAAAAAATACTTCTGGAACAACGAAGGGCATGTCTTCTTTCGAAATGAAAAATAAAATTTTGGGGCCAGTTGAAAACAGGATTCAGAGAGTCGAAAATTCAAAGGCTCATAATCTCAAAAATCCACGCGTTACGGTATTGTTATGTCACGCAAACTCGCGTCTTCAGCGTAGTGAAAAAATCCCTCTGCCCGTGGAATGACTTAGATCATCAAAACTGACTAGCAAAATCATTTCTCATAACCTTTTACACATTTGAGTTGCATTTTGTGAGAAATTAAAAAATATTTTTTAAACTGGAGCAACTCATTTTACACTGAAAATAGTAAAACTTTCTAACAAAGTTAAACGAACGAAACTCATTTGATTTTCCATCTCGCTACACGCAATTCTTAGAAATTTAAACATTAATTTTATAATTATTTAGCAGTTAATGAGAACTTACCAAAAATACAAGATAGATTCCATTCATTTGGCGCGCGATTTTCGATAGCGAGAGTTTATACATTTGCCGCGATCGGAACTACAAACAAATAACACGATATCGCGTTACACACAGGAAACCCAAGCGCATCGGGGTATATCAACCTTTCCTACTGATCTTCCTTCTTTGTTTTGTAAGGAATCTCCTATTACTTTGAAATTCGCATTTATATTAGTTTGGGTTTAATTTTGGGGGGGATTTTGTGTCCATTTTTTTTTTCACGTCCTTGGTCCTTGATTGTCAAGGGGGACTGGACTGGGCACACCTGTTTTCAATTTACTTCCAAAACAAACAATCCTCGTCTCGTTTCACAATACCAGGCATTTACTTCAAAGTAAACAATCGTGTTCTTCGTAATTTGAATAAGTTTTTTATATTATTGAGTCCTCTCAACAGCGAATGGCTCTATGTCGCTATTCAGCTTATGTTAAAGGCCCTTGTGACTCTAGTCAGGACAGAAAAGAAGATGTGTTATGCGTAACTCTCGAAAATTGTGAAAGACCCATCAAAGGACATTTGAAGTTTCTCAATGTTAGAGATTCAGCTTTGGCAACGGAATCACAGTTACTTCTGGCAAGGGCAGGTAGGACGACTAGATGTTTGTGAAGATTAGCATCATGAATTTCTATAGAAGGTCACGTACTCGCATCAATCGAGGGGAAACGGTCAAAACTGGATCCGTTATACGTAAGAATTATGTGGTATGTCGTTACCCTGAAATTAATAAAACATACTTAGTTCAAACGTTATTTAAATTGTCAGGCATATTTGAAAATCCATCCGATAAGCTGATGCTAACAGTGTGTCCGCATCAACGAGACCAACATGGAATAAGGTGGCGCTGCTTTAAAAAAACTTGCTCAATGCCTGTGAGTTGGGCCCAACACAAACTAAACCAGTACAGAGGCGATCGTGGCCTTACGAGCCAACAGTCAAAGGGGCTTTATCAACTTACAAATAACTTGACTCCAGTTGGGACACGTGAGTATTTTTTTATAATGTTGTATCTGCCAATAAAGGTAGTTTTGATAATAATGTCATGACATATATCTTGCCATCACTGATCAAAATGAACAAAGACAAATAGAGAATCTACTACTCAATGGATACATTTTTATTACCTTGGTTCTGCATTCATCGCCCACTTCCACTCCCAGCTACGCCTCTCTACACCACACACAAACCCCTGGTTGGGTACTCCGCCAGAATTTTGGTAGGGGTATTCCGCTGGGATTCTGTAAGGAGAACCCCGTTTATGACATAAAAACTCAAATTTGTAGACCCTTTATTATTGTTATGAAAGATATAGTTAATTGCACTGAGTTCCTGTTTCAATTATCATGTCATCTCGCGTATCGTTTTTTTAATGACCATAATAAGCAGTTTCGGTCAATACCAAAGTAGAAATCCTGAAGAATATGATAAGAAACTCAAGAAGTACTTGGTAACTTGAGTGAAATTGCATATCCTGTTTATGACAAGAAGCTCGAAAAACCATACCCTGTTCAGCGGATCATCCCTGTATAGTTCATATATGGATGTAACGCTCTTACGCTGCGGAACCATATGTCCCTACTGTTGGTAACTACGTATGTAAGCTTACTACAACTAAGTCAGAAATGTTTTGTTTTCTAGCAATCTGCAAGCAATGTCGAATGCAATTAAAGTCTGAAGTTGATTTACTGCAATATCGATCCCTACCCGAGAATGAAGAAGATCCGGTCATTCAAACTTCAGATGTTGAACAAAACGTTGAAGAGCCTGACATTAATTCAAGTGAGTGTGCAACAAAAAACAGTGACGCGGGGAGTGAAGTAAGTAAATAATTTGAGAATTATCGTTCAAGATGATATTGAGTAAATAATGCTAGTGGGGTAACATGATTCAAATTCTTTTGCAGCTATTAGATGATTTGCAATATGCATTAGAGAAGCTGAACTTAGAGGAGGACCCAGCAGTGATCTTTTCAGACTCAACAGAGAGTAGTAATGGCTCCATAGACCATACAAAACATAAACTCCAGATGTTAAATGAATTTCTACGAGTGTGCAAAGGTAACGCAGAGTGTGGTTCTATTGGACAGCCCAATAAACCATGGGAAAATATGAGCCAGCGTAGCAAGAACGTCTACATCAATAGAGCCACCGAAGCCATTGTTTCTGTATTGGATGTCTTAACTCCAGGTAATGCGAATAATCTTTGGGAAGCTGTGCAGTCCTCTCACTCTGTCGATAAAGTTCTTGGCGTTTTACAACCAACCGAGAGACAGTATCTTGAAGCTTTGCGTACCAAAATGCAGGAAGCTGGGATACCAAACGCCACATTCTTGCAATCATGAGTGACCTGGTGAAATTTTGTCAGATTCAAAAGTTTATTCCCGGCCTGACTAAGTATCGTTTTCAGGCAGCAAGAATGCACTTTCTGAAGCATGGTCGGGGTACCCCTGTTCTTAAAGAGAAAAGTCCTCGAATTAGAATCGATCCAAACCAGCTTGATCATTTCTTATCCTTTATAACAAGCAGCCATGTCGTACAGGATCTTCCCTTCGGTCAACGTTACTTGCACTTATCGAATGGTCAGGTTTTAGAGACTCCCAACGTCATACGACTTATGATTCCTCAGAGGATCATAAATCAGTACACCCAGTTCTGTAATGAAAGTAATGTGAAAGTTCTAAGTCCATCTACCATGTACCGAATACTCTCGGTTTGCACTGCCACAGTGCGAAAATCCCTCCAAGGTCTAGATTACCTCTCAGCAGATGGAGCAAAAGGCTTTGATGACTTGACTTTCCTTATTAATCAACTTGCTGATTATGGCCAAGACAAAGCCTGGATCAAAAACTGCGAAGGAATGCTAAAAATAGGAAAACAGTATATAAAAAACGACTACAAGGTTCGTAATCATAATAAACAAAATAGTACCACAGCGCATTGAAAAAATTAAGATCTTATTTATCTCTTTATTCAAGCTCATTTTTAGATTTTAAAAAACGTTTTCTTGCAAAAGGAGAAAGGGCAAGAACCCAAAACCACGCAAAACGAACAAACGAACGTGAAATGTGTGATTTTGTTATTAAACGATATGCATTTATTA
The DNA here is from genome assembly GCA_011057435.1 of Actinia equina. Lineage (NCBI taxonomy): Eukaryota > Metazoa > Cnidaria > Anthozoa > Actiniaria > Actiniidae > Actinia > Actinia equina. The sequence continues at coordinate 385,723 of WHPX01000536.1, forward strand.
TAGGTTCACATATCAGAGAAATATCAAGTGAAAGATCACTGTACTGTTTACGCACTCAACGACCCAAATGAAAAGATGTTGTGTTCATCATGTAGCGATCATCAGCATGACCTTAGTTGCTCTTCTTGTGAGGAACTAAAAACTGTTCTTTCTTCAATCAAGAACGCAGTGGCAAACGTTTCGCAGCTTCTAGGAAACGAAAAGGGCGATGATATGATGTTTTCTTGTCAACACGCAATACAGGCTATAAATACTTGGAAATCCCACCAACTTCGATCATTGAGACAAGACACATCACGAATCGACATGATAAATGAATTAGATGAGAGTACAGTGTTGATCACCCAAGACTGGGCGATGAAATTCCTTCCCCAGAAGTATCGAGAAACTCAGACCGATTGGTTCGGAAAGAGAGGAATTAGTTGGCACATATCTGTAGTGGTCAGAAGAACAGCAGCAGGACGGCTCCAGCACCAAGCATTTGTACACATTGCAAAAAACTGTAGCCAAGACAGCGACGACGTGGTGTCTATCATGGAACACACCCAAAGGCAACTCAAAAGCGAGCATCCTGAAATCACTGGTGCTGTGTACAAGCAAGACAACGCGGGGTGTTATCACAGTACAGCTATGATAACTGCCTGTCACTTCATGCAGAAAGAGACCGGAATTAGAGTTAAGCGTATTGATTTTAGCGATCCTCAAGGAGGAAAAGGCTCTTGTGATCGTAAGGCCGCAACGATCAAAGCGCATGTTCGTCGTTACATTAACGAAGGACACGATGTTTGTAATGCAGAAGCCTTGAAGGAAGCCATTCTCTCCCATGGTGGTGTGCGTGGTGTTAGAGTTGCTGTGATTGACGCTGCTGGCTTACTAACAATCCAGGGAATTAAACTAGTTGGGATTAACTCCTTTAATAATTTCAAGTACAGCAAAGATAAGCTTACGATGTGGAAAGCCTATGACATTGGTAAAGGGAAATCTCTTGACTGGGCTACACAACAAGGTAATTAATGAATTTTTAATTAAGCCCTCCTTATTTATTGTTTTCAATATTACGATCATTATATATGAGAGAGAGAATTAACAAATAAGAACTAATCAATATGTAATATATATATTTATTTTTTTCCGGTCCGGTATCCTAACAAATCGTGCGTTCTGATTGGCTGTTTGAGCGGGCGGTATTTTGTAAGTATCTGCCCGCGCGCGCGGTCCGGTATCCTTTGCCGCTAAACGACAACACAAAACGATTACCAAAATAAGTAAAAAAAATACGGGAAAAAAATAAATAAGTTATTTACCGTCCTATAGTCGGTCGGATAGGAAAAAACTGTGCCCTCGGTCTTGAACACGGACCTCGGCCTAACGGCCTCGGTCCGTATATTCAAGACCTCGGGCACAGTTTTTCCCTATCCGGACCTCCTGGCCGGTAAATAACATATATATATATTTTTTTTTTGTTGTTAGATCTTCGAAGCCCATCTTTTGCAAAGTTTATCGAATCTTTTTCAGAAGGGGATTTTGTTGAAATCATTCAACGACCGGAGATTGTGGAGGCCCAAGAAAGTAGAGATAACGAAAAAGATGAAGTGGAAGACGACGTGGAAGACAGTGAAGGGTCAACCGCAAAACTTTTCGCCTGCCCTAAAGATGGCTGTGTTAAAGAGTACAAGAGACATAGTTGTCTTGAAAATCACATCCAATATGGTGAATGTAAGCGTGTTCAAGAGAGAGAGAGCTTAATGGATAAGGCCAAGATTATTTACCGAGAAAAATTACTTTATGGTGCTGATAGTGTCCCAGATATGTCCAGCTCGATGCTCTACACCTCACCGGCAGATGACAGTCTACCAATGGGCTGGGCTTTGAACAGATCTAAAAAGACATCGCGATTCAGTGACCGACAGAAACTTTATCTTAACGACAAGTTTTTAATAGGACAGGCAACTGGCCACAAGATTGACTCGGGGACTGTATCGCGCGACATGAGATATGCTAAAGACAGCAATGGCAACAGGCTGTTCACGATTGATGAGTTCTTAACACCACAGCAAATACAATCGTATTTTAGTAGAACAGCTGCAAAGCTGAAGGGCGTACCAGTAGATACCCTAGCTACTGATGCAGCAGAAGAGCAATTCGCTGCAGCTACAGAGGAAGAAGGCTTTCAATCGACGCGAGAAGAAGTCATCCAACAATGTGGGCTTCTACATCCCATTACCTACGAGACCTACAATCTTTGTCGGCTTAAAGGGCAACTTACCCCCCAAAATGACCCATTTTTAAGAGAAAGTACATCAAATGAGAAACACAAAAATTCAATTTTTAGAGGGGATAGAGCATCCGTGTTCCTAAAAAAATAATTTCAAAACATCGCATATATCGCACTGGTGGCCGCCATCTTTGAGCCCGCGATAAATTACCGCATTCAGGTGTGACGTCACAACGTCAACGTGTGTTTGGATATGTAGAGTTTTTCTGTAAGCATGAGAGTTTGAAGTGGCTTTTTCGAAAAAATGGTTAATTGTTGCGTGCCTGAATGCACTAACTATTCGACAAAAACAAAAGATGTTAGCTATCACAAGATTCCTAAAGATTTACAAATTCAGAAAGCTTGGATTTCTCGTCTAAGACGAGCAAATCTGCCACCATTGAAGAATTGCTATGTATGTAGCGAGCACTTCGAGGATGGTTGCTTCGAATCCGACCTTATGGAGCAACTAACAGGCGAAAAAAGAAAAAGGAGGTTAAAGGCTGATGCAATTCCAAGTATTTTTAACTTTTCAACCATCCCTAGTAAAAGAAGAGCTACGACAGAAAACCGTATAAGACGACAACGACAAAAAGAGGTAGGTGATTTGTAGTTTGTGTTCGCACGTGCACTGCTAGATTGTCAGTGTAATATGTAAGTATTATATATATATTAGAGCTATTTCGTGACTGGTCTGTGACTGTGCTCAGACCAAACCAATGCATTAAATTCTTAATACTAAGTTTACCGCTGCGGGTTTAGTTATGATGAATTGCGGATGAATAAGTTATACGCTCTTTCATATAGAGTCAATGAAAGTCCTATAAACAATTAAAGCTTGAGTGTCGTCTCAACTATCGGAATCAGTGAAAACCCCAGTAACTGCCATTCATTGTTATTTGTATTTGTTCTATAAATGATTATGTTTACTTCTTTTCCCCCATAAGACATTGGATAACCTACTGACTCCAACTACACATGCACTTGATGAAATGGTTGAAGAATCTGATATGGAGGTTTCCTTCGATGAAACACCTTCCAACAAAAGGGACTTTGGAGTCCAGTGCTGTCTAGATGAAAAGCTTTCAATACGAAAAAGCACCTCAACCCAAACAGAAAATGTGGATGTTAGTGTTGAGACTTCTGATGCCTGCATTCAAGTAGAAGGAAATTCAACATTTGAGCAATTGAACAGTATCCTGCATGACCATCCATTCAGCTATACTGCTCCCTCTGTGCCCATGAGTGTGTCACCACAAAAGTCTTGCAAGAATGATGTATCACCACAGAAATCTGCAAAGTCCTCTGTGTCTTTTCCTTTGTCAGATGAAGAAGTGAATCTTTTTTCAAGTGATGAAGAGGATGAATACATTATCTCATCACAAGAAACAAATTCTTCAACAGACAAAGAGTCTGAACCTGAGTATCACTTTGACACCTACATCAAAGAGCCAAAGTATTTGGTATTTGCAGCATGCCTAGGTGAACTGTTCAGGTTTTGTATCAACTGTGGTTCCATCGTAACTGACACCAACATTACCTGCACAGGAAGCATGGTAACGGTTAAAACCATATGTATGAAAGGTCACAACTGCTTGTGGAATTCCCAGCCTCTCATCAATCGTGCACCGGTAGGAAACCTTCTAATCTGCTCATCTATTTTGTTAACTGGTAACACTTTTACAAGAATCCAAAACTTTGCCTCATGTCTTGGGTTACGATTTATCAGTGAAAAAGGTTTTTACCAAAATCAGAATAGGTATCTATTTCCTGTAATAAATGATACCTGGGAAAGAGAAAGAAGAGCCGTTTTACAAGAACTGTCAAGTAAGCCTCTTGTATACTTGAATGGGGATGGACGGTGTGACAGCCCTGGCCATAATGCCAAGTATGGTACATACTCATTTATGGACAATGACTCAGGGAAGATAGTTTCCTTCTCTGTGGTTCAGGTCACAGAAACAACATCTTCAAATGCTATGGAGAAAGAAGGTTTCATTAGGAGTCTTGGTAGTCTTGAGGATGAGGACGATATTAACATCAAGAGGATAACTACTGACAGACATACCTCAATCACTAGCACCATGGAAAAAGATTACAGCCACATCAAACACCAATATGACGTATGGCATTTGTCAAAATCTGTTGTGAAGAAACTCAACAAGAAGGCCAAGTTGAAAAAAAGTGCTGACCTTTCACATTGGATCCAGTCGGTCTCAAACCATCTGTGGTGGTGTGCAGCAACATGCAATGGTAGTGTGCAGCTGTTGAGAGAGAAGTGGGTCTCTATCTTGCATCATGTGACAAACAAGCATTCTTGGAGAGATGCAGAGATCTTCAAAAAATGTGACCATCCTCGACTAACCCGGAGAGAAGCTCGTAAAAAGTGCTGGCTAAAACCAGGATCTGAAGCTCATATAGCCCTTGAAGAAGTGGTCCTTCAACCAAAACTGCTGAAGGACTTGGCAAAACTCACTGACTTCTGTCACACAGGTGGGCTTGAAGTATACCACTCCATGATCCTGAAGTATTGCCCAAAGAGAGAGCACTTCTCCTACAAGGGTATGGTTGCTAGAACACAACTGGCAGCCATTGACAACAACCACAACACAGGAAGGAACCAAGCTGTGATTCAAAAGCCGGGGACGAGGATGGGAGAGGCAAGATACCGCCCATGTTTCCCAAAAATGCACAAGCGTTGGGTAGTTAAGCCTGTGTTGGAAAAGAAAAGTTATTCTTTCCTTCCTGAGCTTCAAAAGAAAGTGCTGGGATTGTGTGATGGCTCAGAAGTTGACCTCCAGGAAATTGAAGAAGTAGACCTACCAGCAAACATTGCAAGTTTGCCTGCACCGGATAAACAGGAATTGATTCAGAAACACCGGTCCAGGTTTTCAAGATAATCTAAATTAGAATTAGCCTTTGTGTACCTGCAGGTCATATGACCCTCCACTGTTTGGTCCTTCTTCCCCTCCCTCAAGTCCCAATCCCCCTCTGCTTTGCAGGCTATCTTTGGACAGTCATGTAAAATACTGGTAAAAGATATCCCTTAATGAAAGAAGCTCCCAGATATGGAAAGGTACACGACAGACCCAAGTATAAATGCTATATACAAAATATGTAATTTTTAAAAATGACAAGGGGACCTGATGAAACGGGCAGATAAGTATGCAGTACCTTTTAGATGTCCAAATGAAAATTTTATTAAAATATTATTTCCATTTAGGTAAGAATTGACTGTAAAAAAGAGGTCTTTTCTTTACCTATCTACACTACCTTATATATGGGAGTCTCCCCCAGTATGAATATATTAAAGAAAAATATCCAATTGAATGGTGACATTTGCTTCAGCAAATTTAACTTTTTTGCTGCCAGGACTCGTATAACTGCAAATTTTGCTTGGTTGGCTAGTGATCGTGTTTAATAGTGCTTTGTACACTAGGTTCACTATTCAGCTGGGTGTTTTGTTTAGGGTGTTTTTAATAATAAAATATGTAAAACATTCAAAAAATGTTTGTACCAACAAAAAGCTTTTTATATAAAAAAGAAATTTATATAACACACCTTTCCGTGTACTGCATCCTAAATGAATACATGATTCTTATGCATATTGGTCTCAGCTTTTTCTAGTCTATGTTTTTGTTTTCAATTATCTTGCAATTAAATATGCCAAAAAATTGCAATTCCAGGAATTTTTCCTGATAGAAAAAAGTCCACTCTGTATAGTAACTGAAGTAAGGAATAAATAAAATGTATATATTCACTCCATGCAACATTATATCAAGCTAATCATCTGCATAATGAAAACCCTCAAACTGAAAGTCCTCCTCTAGTCCAGGAGGAGGGAAGTGTGCTCTGATGCACATGACAGCACAAGAGGGCAGAACAACCCGAACTTCTTTTCCAAGAACTCCCCAGCACCATCTTGCTAGTTGTCTATATGCAATGTGTCTGTACTGCTTCTGCTCTGGGCCTTCATAAGCATCTCTGTATTGCTGTTTGTACTGAGCCCATGCGGTTCGAAGAACATACTTATTGCCACAAACAGGTAAGAATCCAGGATGTTGAGTAATGCATGGTGGTGGTTCATCAGCATCTCCATCTTCAACAACAGACTGGCATGTTGCAACTACTTTTTGGATTTCTTGGCAACAAATGCATTCAGCTATCGTATCCATAATTTGGCAGCTACCACAGGTACACCTATTAACAAATAAAACAACCCTTAGTATTTTTGAACACTATCAATGATTGTCCCAAGTGAGAGTATATACACAAATTGTGACACAACTATATCCCTGAATCTGTGTCCTACAGTATATAACTTATTGACAACCAAGCGATGTTTAATTGTGACAGTTGGTTTTGCTTTTGGTTGCAAAGGTCGTGAGGCAGATTAAAATGCATAAATATACAGTGCAAGAAAGTGGTAAACACGACTGTAAAAAATGGATAAGTAGTTGAGTTTTATCGTGATCAGAAAGAAGTAAAACTTACCAATCTGAATTTGTTAGTCGATTGTTCTCTTGTTCATCGTCTTCAATAATGTCACTGTCAGATCCTTCTCTGAACTCTTCATCTGAGGAGATTTCTATTTCTGGTTCGAACTGATATGGCCGTAAAACAAACTCGTCCGTTTCTAAAAATTCTTGAGCAAAATCGTCTCTCGAGCTGTCCGAGTCTTCGGAAAAAGAATTAGACTCTGACATGCCTTTAATTGAATGACCAGGCCGTATTTCGTTCGTAAAATATTGAGTAAAACGTCTCAGAAACAGGGGAAGAAGTCAACCAAACGCTCGTAAACAACTTGACGCCGTGAACTCTTATGACGTTGTGACGTCATTACCTGTTTTTCTGAGCCCGCGATAAAAGTGCAAGATGGCGGCCACCAGAGCGATATATGCGAAGTTTTGAAATTATTTTTTTTGGAACACGGATGCTCTATCCCCTCTAAAAATTGAATTTTTGTGTTTCTCATTTGATGTACTTTCTCTTAAAAATGGGTCATTTTGGGGGGTAAGTTGCCCTTTAACAAGTCTAATGGGCTTAAACAATTAAGAGCGACTGTCTGTAAAAATCAAACATACGGCGGAAAGGCTCAAATTTTCGAATTCGCTCTACTTTTGGATTTTAGTAGTGTATGATGAAGTAAGAAACGCTGTGTGGTTACTTTTGAAAAATACTTTTTTGTTTTCGAGAAATAGGGAAAAATCGGTTTGAGCTCCAAGGACGATTTTCGCTGCCAAAAGATGGCTGAAAATTGCTTACTTTCGCTTGGTCCGTGTATCAAAACTATTGATCCAAATAGCCTTCTAATACTTTCTACCAAAAGTACAACTCTTATTTGCTAAATTAAGAGTAGTTTCATAAAAATCGAACAACTCTGAATTATTTTACACAATAAAAAGCAAAGGACACTGAGTTACAATGCTTGTCAGTGCATCTCGAAAACTGCGAGTTTCCCTATGTGCCATCCTTCCAATTCTTATGAGATTACAGTCAATAACTATTGGGAAACTGCTCTTTTGAAAAATGTATTTTTTATTTTGGGGAAATAATTGTTCGATTTTTGCGAGAGCTTTTATTTTGACTCATTAAATATGCAGAAATCATTGTTTGGCGATTACGTGACTAAAGACTTCTCGAAATAAATTCCCTTGAAATATCATTGTTTTCAAATCTAGTCTATACAAATAAAAGAAAACATTAATATACTAACCTTCGACACGAAAAGGTCTTTTCCGTTGCTCCACTCTTCTGAGTTATCAAGAAATTAGAATTGGCAACCGTGGCGTTGGCTTGTTTTATGCAACCGATTTCCGAAAATACTATCTATCAGTAACTTGTCAGATTTCAATGACAAATATACAAAACAGTATAAGGCCAGGGATCCACCTTTGGCTATTTCTTCCAAGAACTACTAGTCAGTAGCGCGTTGATAAATTGGTCTGTAATATTTAACAGATCGATCGGCGAGTGACTGTCATAAACTTATACCGAGACAGCATTCCAGCTTGCAGATCGTGTTGTGGGACCATAGTGCACCGACCACTGTTCTTTAACGGAGGAGAAAGAAAGAAAACAGGAATTTGTCTTGCAACAAGCTGGCTTCTGAAAGAGAAATCTAGTGCAGGGACTAATCACAGGAAACAAAATTATCTAATGAAATATATCAAAACGGAGCAGTATGGCATAGTAGTTCGCACAGGTGCCCCTAGCCGGCTCCACCATAATCTATTGAGAGAACCACTTTTAAAATTGCTCACAAAGGGCTTTTAATGTTAAAATGGCATAATAATGTATATCTCGACTCTTTTTTTTTTGCCAAGGATAATACATAAAATTCCAAGACCACTAGGGTATTGACAGAAGCGGAAGAAACTACGGTACGGTCTTTTCCTGCGCCCACTGTGACTTTTCCGACAATATGCAAATTAGAGACACTAAGCAACTTGCCAGTGAAGCTAGAATAACCTACTGGACTCTGTAGGAATCGAATTTAGTATACTATTCTGTATATTTCTTATTGAAATCTGACTAGTTGTTTGTAAAGAAACACGAACTGTGCATGTCGACTGGTACTGATAGATGGTATTTTCGGAAATCGGTTGCATAAAACAAGCCAACGCCACGGTTGCCAATTCTAATTTCTTGATAACTCCGATGATGGAGCAACGGAAAAGACCTTTGAAGGTTAGTATGTTAATGTTTCTTTTATTTGTATAGACTAGATTTGAAAAACAATGATGTTTCAAGGGAATTTATTTCGAAAAGTCTTTAGTCACGTAATCGCCAAACAATGATTTCTGCATATTTAATGAGTCAAAATTAAAGCTCTCGCAAAAAGCGCACAGATATTTCCCCAAAATAAAAAATACATTTTTCAAAAGAGCAGTTTCCCAATAGTTGTTGACTGTAATCTCATAAGAATTGGAAGGATGGCACATAGGGAAACTCGCAGTTTTCGAGATGCACTGACAAGCATTGTAACTCAGTGTCCTTTGCTTTTTATTGTGTAAAATAATTCAGAGTTGTTCGATTTTTATGAAACCACTCTTAATTTAGCAAATAAGAGTTGTACTTTTGGTAGAAAGTATTAGAAGGCTATTTGGATCAATAGTTTTGATACACGGACCAAGCGAAAGTAAGCAATTTTCAGCCATCTTTTGGCAGCGAAAATCGTCCTTGGAGCTCAAACCGATTTTTCCCTATTTCTCGAAAACAAAAAAGTATTTTTCAAAAGTAACCACACAGCGTTTCTTACTTCATCATACACTACTAAAATCCGAATGTAGAGCGAATTCGAAAATTTGAGCCTTTCCACATATTTCCGATTTTGTTTGATTTTTACAGACAGTCGCTCTTAAGTATTAACATGCTTGCTAGCATTTGTGAGTATTTTGATATAGATACAGATAACATCACCATTCGTCGAAAGGCCCCTTATATCGATCTTTTAAGGACAACTTTACAGTCGTGTTCTTGTGTACTGGGATCCGTTTGATTGATTCATGGTCAGAATTATAAAGAAAATCAGTATACAGCCAAGACCGCTATTATTAATAGATCTTGCGCTTGGGTTTCCTGCGTGTAACGCAATATCGTGTTATTTGTTTGTAGTTCCGATCGCGGCAAATGTATAAACTCTCGCTATCGAAAATCGCGCGCCAAATGAATGGAATCTATCTTGTATTTTTGGTAAGTTCTCATTAACTGCTAAATAATTATAAAATTAATGTTTAAATTTCTAAGAATTGCGTGTAGCGAGATGGAAAATCAAATGAGTTTCGTTCGTTTAACTTTGTTAGAAAGTTTTACTATTTTCAGTGTAAAATGAGTTGCTCCAGTTTAAAAAATATTTTTTAATTTCTCACAAAATGCAACTCAAATGTGTAAAAGGTTATGAGAAATGATTTTGCTAGTCAGTTTTGATGATCTAAGTCATTCCACGGGCAGAGGGATTTTTTCACTACGCTGAAGACGCGAGTTTGCGTGACATAACAATACCGTAACGCGTGGATTTTTGAGATTATGAGCCTTTGAATTTTCGACTCTCTGAATCCTGTTTTCAACTGGCCCCAAAATTTTATTTTTCATTTCGAAAGAAGACATGCCCTTCGTTGTTCCAGAAGTATTTTTTTGTCCTGGATCGACATACCAGTGGAGATATTTTAGTGTGAAGTTGGCTTATTTTTGCTCTTCTTGAATTTGCTTCAAAATCGAAAAAACTCGAAAATCTGTAAAATATTCCACGTATTACATATTTATCAAGAAAACTAATAAAATGTAGAAAAATGCCTATACTTTCTATGTATCAACTTTAAAAGTGCATAGCGTTTGAGATTGATATAGAAATGAGCTTGGGTTGAAAGGTAGTATTCCAACCCCAAAAGTCGCCCTAAAACGGCGAAAATCAAAATTGCCTCCGTTCATAAAAAATAGCGTCCCAATAAGCCTTTGAGTTATTTTGTGTTCAATAGTAGCCCAAATGCTATGATCTGGCAAAGTTTGAAGAATATTGATTTTTCAAGGTCTGCTCACGTTGTTTGGTTTTTAGGGACTAGCCCTCTTAAACCGCTGACCAAATGAGGATATTTGCAAGCTGCACATGAGAGAACAAAGCTACTTCGGGTCACAATTTCCAGTAGTATTCATGCCTTATTTGTTGAGAGAAAGAGAAGACTGAATATATATAACCTAGCTGTAAGTAAAAATGAACCTTTTTAATTTATTTTAAATTGCCATATAAGTCTTTTTGAAATTTTAAACGCATATTAGTTATGACATGTCTTTCCCGCCATTTTGAAGATAACGTAAAGATTGGTTTTCCTTCGCAAACAGATGTCTAGAAAAGTTATGTATTGAACTTCGTAGCTTCTGGTATTATACCTGACATGTTTCAGAATTACAGCATTATATTAGTACACTTATGATCTAATATTTTTCGAAGTAACAATATTTCTCGAAGAGATAATATTTATGTTATGATCATCCGGGTGGATGTAATCCTTAGAAGGACTGCTTGATGTGACTGACGTTTCGACAACCTGTGCGGAAGTCATCTTCAGAGTCAAGTGAAGAAAAAAGTCAGATATGGGTCTTATTTATACTGCCACAATAAAAAATAGAACAATAGGTGAAGTTAAGAGATGATTCGCGTCGCTAACTTAATTGGCGTCATTTCGGCTTTGTTTAATAGCCTATTATATGGTGTGGGTAGTTTAAAGTGCTTATGAAGTTAAAGTGAAGCATCTTTTTTAAATTCTCTAATCAATCTTTAGCACTTTCTTAGTAAGTTTGTGCAGTTTGAAAGGAATTTGACTACGGGAACATATTTTTTTTGCGCTTTGAAATCCGGTAATATGGCTAAAATTGTGCGACAAGGGACTGGGTCGAGTGACGTCAAGGGGTTGACAAACGCGACCAGGGCACACAGTGACATATGTGAAAATACTTGAAAACACTAGCAAGTTGGGTTTGTTGCTGTTTGGTTTGATCCGGTTCCAACGCTTGCAATGTATGATACTGATGATTCTGCTTCATCACGAGCCAGTGGGGAATCGGAGGTGGAAAGTGAAGCCGAAAACTTTGTTGATAATATATTTCAACCGTACCAACACGAACCTCTGGCGTCCCAAGATGAGTACGAAAATGACGAAAACGATGAACACGACGAAGATGGGATTCCTTATGCTACGTTAGAAGCCAGAGTTGAGAACAGAGATCCAGTAAGCAATTGGTAGGTTTTATAGTCACGTTTTGGTTTAATGTTAGTATGCATGTAAACATTGCTTTTTATAATTTGACAATCAAGTTCGATTCATTCATCGTCGCGTCGTCTGCATTCGAAGACGCAAAGATCACACCGAACGTTTTCTTGCCTTTCTTAGTTTAATAAAACTTTAAACTTTCTGAATCACAATTTATTTTCACGCAAGATTAGTAATATTTCATTGTATGTTATCGGTTGTAACTTAGATTTTGATTGTAAATAATCGCGAGACAGGTTATCAGCTGTCAATGCAGATTGTCGCACCATACTTTGCTATGCATGCAGCTGTATCAAAACTATAAACTTACTCGAGTGTCTTGTTTTCAATTGACTTGGATTGTCTTTTGTAGGTGCAAATGTGGACATTGCAATGTGGGAAATGTTCTCGTTTCGCGAGAATTTCGATGCTGCCACGAAGTAAGGCCAGCAATTGGTCTCATGTTATTTGACGCGTCGATCGAGCGTCATTCGTGTATCACGCAGCATGAAGACTTTGCTTCACTTGTGAACAGGACTGTACTGAAACAGGCTGGCCCTTTATTTCGAGAAAAAAATGGCAGAATGTATCGACGTAAAGGAAATCAATCAGAAAACGAGTAAGACAAAAAGTTTATAATTATAACTTTTTTATTCTTGTGCATGACATATCATAGGGAATGTCTTTTCATATGGAAGTCAGTGACAAATGAACTGCAATGTGCTGTGTTTACATAAATCCTTTACACTAAAAATTGTTTGACTTCAGGAGTGGAAAATAAATCTTCTTTCATCAAATAGTAATGATAATATTCCACAATGGTCAGGTTTCTTACAATCCCATATGAATCAATTTATTTCACATTGTAGATACCTCAGAGCAGTGGCATACAGGTGGCTGATACGATGGTTGTGTGGCCACCTTGGATGGGACAACAGCAGACCATTGTCAGCATGTTTGTATCATTATATTAGGACAACATTTCCAAGCACCAACTGCCATGGATATGCAGGATCACGAGAAAGGAGTGACTAGTAATATGCCTCAAGAAGCTGTTAGATTGTTCGTGTTTGCTATAAGACTCATAACTTTCAAAGCCAAAGAGATACAAGGTTTACAAACCATAACTACAAAAAATGTCACAGCACTATGGTGTAAAATAGCAAATGTAACCATGTGACATTGTCTTTGACAACATACATGGAGTTTCCTAGAAAAATTTATTAATTACTTATTATTATTATGTATTGCTTGCTATTTATTATCATTAAAAAAAGATCATAAATTAGATGCAGTGACCGGTGTTTCATTAGTACTTGTGGCTATAGGACATCTGGAGCGTGAGTGACCTTTCATTGGCTGAGAACATTTCTTGCATGTTCTAGTCTTTCTGTTACGGTTAGAACTAGGAGGGACTGTGGCATGTTCACTTTCTAGAACTTGTTGCTCTTGGGCTGCAAACAAACAAAAATTACAAAAATGGTAAAGTAAATGTATTTCGGCAAAAAATTACTCACTGATTGTATTTGAAAGGAAGCCTTTTATTGAAGACCAATCGCTTTTTCATTTTCAATCATTCCTTGTGTTGATTGGATTACTTCAAGTTTAACTGAAAAAAAATGTAGGCAGTATTATGTAGCTTACTCATGACTAACCTGAAGGAAAAAGTTCAATCCTTAATGCTTTACGTTGATGGTGTACATGGATTGCTGCTTCTCTTCCTACTCTATCAGCAAAGGACTCAGTAAGGGTTTCTGGTGCTTGCGGCTGGTATTTTCTGAGCATTTCCATTCGCTTTTCAGATTCCAAACAGAAAATAAGTTCTCTAATTTCATCAACATATACTGTAAAATAAAAAATAAAATAAAAGAATCTACAATAGCTCAATGGGTAGCATCATTATAGTAGCTTTCTTACCATATGTAGGAGGGATTCCAACTTCACGTACAATCTCTTCACCAAGCTTAAACTTTGGGTACACAACTCTGACATATGGTCTGCCATCTTTTGTTGTCTTGGTTGTTCGCTGGAGGTTTTCATTAAAATGAAGACTAGCCAAAATTGTTCTACAAGGATGATAGTAAAATGACAGTAATAAGAATATATAGTGACAATAATATTTATATCATTATTATCATTAGCAACCAATTTATTTCCACTTATTTGGCCCTGAAAAAACATTGGACCTAACTAGTCAGGAAAGATTTACTTTACTTTTTTACAACCATCACTTGGCTGTATAGTGTGCCCTTCAGTATGTAATAAAATATTATCATTGGTTTCATAAAATACCTGCAATATGTCCCAAGCCAGGAAAAACAAATCATTTTAGGATGCCAGTAATTTAGAGTAGAATGGAACCCCTCTAGGCAGCTTGTTTGGGCCTCAGGTGACATTTTTTTGACATCAGCTAGAACTTGTTTTTTCATGAGAATACTCTCCAGCTTGTCATAGGCCTTTGAACCTGTCAGAAGAAATACATGTTTTGCAATCAGGCAAAAGGTATACACAATCCCTGCTAAAAAGAACAAATTACAATTCATGAAAAATATAAGTGCATAAGCAAACAAAATTTCTTTGACACTAACATCACTACCAGGTTCACATATTAAAAAGAACCAGGTATGGGGCGTATAAAAAAATCCAATATTGTTTTGGGTCCAATTTTGTACTTCGTTTATGCAGATACTTTTCTTCAAATGCACTAGATAATGGTGTCAGTGACACGGAAACTCTGTTCATGTCTTACCAACTTTCAGCCATTTCCTTGGTTGCAATGTTTCATGTGCACACTTTGTAAATAATTTAGATGGATGATCAGTGTGTCTGTTGCTCACATGCCTCATAAAGGATTCCCACTTGGCAAGAATTAACTCCTGGAAGTTGAGTTTGGTAGTCGTAGCACACCAGTACAAATGGTTTCTTACTGCTTTCATCCAATATTTTATACTCTCAAAGTCACGTTCTTTGCTGGCTTTGAGCATTTTCTTTGTTAGGGATCGAGCAATATGCCAAATGTCATGATAGTGTTGAGTACTTGGCTGACATTCCCTGATCCACTTTGCAATACCTCGATGTCGATCAGATATGAAATTTGTAATGGTAAGTCCAAGGCCATCCATGAAAGCAAAGCATCTCTTAGCTCCCTCCAACTCCATAGCTTGGCTGCTGCCAACTTCATTTGACTAGTATAATAAGAAGTTAGCAATTTTGTCAGATTAACTACTTTACATTTTATATAAAATATACTACATATTTTATAAATGAAGAAAAAAGCTTTCTACCATTTAGAAAAAAATTCAAATATTTCCATCTGTAAGATATTTGAGACTTCAAAACTCTGACGCTTAAGATAATCTAAATGTAATCAGCATTTCTCATTTGCATTTTTAGCCAACAGCACTAATGATATTTTAATAATGTCAAGTGACAACAAAGAATATAGCTTCAAAATTCAATAACATGCATAAAAGTACTTACCTGTAACAGCTGGAAATGAACTACTTTGGAAATACTACAGTTGAACATTGTATATATCCCAAACTTTGCAGAATGGCCCATGGAGTCAAATCTTCCATCACCACTCCAAAAGTTGTCCTTCACATTTTTCACTTGATTGACAATTTCCGTTGTTTGATTTTCCCAGTGTTTAAGAATTGTTGGGAATAGTAGGTTCTTCTGATGCGCAAAATATGTCCTAATAGAATACGTAGTAAGACCAAAATGTCTCAGCACCAGTAGAACCCTACTGACAGAAGCACCAGCCATAAGGATGGAAAAACTCAGCAATACATTTCCCATAGGATATTTTCCTAATGAGCATGTTGGCTGACTGTCCCACTGAAAGGACCCTTTACACTCACTGCAACCTTGCTTCACTGTTACCATTGTTCCATTTGTTCTCATTTCTACAGAAGGTTTCCCACCTCGACACTTGAAGCAAAACATAGAGAACAACTTTAAAAGCATACAGTGGAAGACTACAAACTTTGGCTCATTTTGGCGTTTGGTGTTGGGTTCAACTCTGAAAGATATCAAAAATAATAAAATATTATTAATAATATAATATTACTAGCATTATAGGAAGCTTAATATAATATTGTCATGCCCACTCTTTATCATTATTATGATCATCACAGAATTTACTCAATTGATTGTGTGGTTGTCTTGTGGCTTTCTTCCTCTAAATTATTGATATCTTCTTCCATAGCAGCCCAGTCAACATCTTCTGTGTCCATAGGTTCAATTTCGCACTCGGCATCGTCTAGATCTTCTAGTTCTTGTCGCAGGTGCTCGCCATCACTTTCCTTTCCTTCGTCTATTTCATTCGTGTCACCCTCTCCCTCAACATCGAACCGTGGGTTATCTCTCATCTGTAAAAGCCCAAATAAGCCAAAGTCAATTTTCTATTATTTTAATCACCTTTATCAATAAGAAAGGGGCAGTAAACTTTAATGGAGAATATTGAACGAATAAATAGATCGCCCATAGAAGCCTTTCTCACCGTTATAATTTCTGTTTGTAGACGAGAGATTTTCCCCCGAAGTCGACTGTTCTCCTTTTGAACTCTGTGTAATTTCTTTTTCGTCTCAATACACTTTCCACATGACTCTCGAGGGTTAGGGTCAACATTAACGGTAGCTGTCTGAGGTAAGTAGGAAGAAGTACAAGTGGTAGGGGTTACAAAATTTGACGTATCATCATCTGTGTTCACAATGGCGGCTTCGGAATCAGTTTCGAGATCGACCTCCGGCGATTGAGCAGGCGGTTGATGGGCATTTCGAAGAACCTAGCATTGGAAGAAAAAAATGGATATGGTAAGAAAAAAGCTTTCGACAAATAGTCATCAATAATTTTTGAAGTCTTTTTATTTTAGTAAAACCAAAACACCGAAACACAGTGTTCATAGTTCATAACAACGAGCTTTCATATGGTCGACTTACTTGTCTTCGTTCTCGAGGCGTTTGTAACTTTGTTGTTTGAGGAGCAACAGAATCCACGGTTGGTATTGCATCCTTCTCCAGCCTTTTCAATGTTGGTATATCCGATTTTGCTTCGACTGAAATGCCTAAGCGTCTCACATAACAAGTAGGCTCAAAGTGAGCAGAGCACAAAGCAGACGTCGATGTTGGGTAGAACTTGGGCCTATGTTTACGAACAAATCTCACCCACTTCGCTTTTTGAGATTCACTAACAGGAAAACGATGCATCGAGATACCTGGTGTGTAAGTTGTATTGGTACAACTGACACTGCCAGGGCCTCCAGCCACACAATATTTACCTCCACGACGAACCAGTTTCGTAGTGTCGTCCGCCATGTTTAGTATAGTTAGTAGAGACATCAAACCCCTTGACGTCATGCATACTAATTAGGCCGCGCGAAATTTGTCGCACAATTTTAGCCATATTACCGGTTTTCAAAGCGCAAAAAAAACATGTTCCTTTGGTCAAATTCCTTTCAAACTGCACAGAATTACTAAGGAAGTGCTAAAGATTAATTATATGATTTAAAAAGGGGGGCTCATTTTCGCTTCATAAGCACTTTAATTGAGCGGTTGAGTGGATTCAGCTCAAACTTTGTAAACCAGCTCTCAAGCACGAGGCGTTGCTTTCTATTGTTGCAAAAACAAAGACATTCACTAGATTCCCAATCAATTGCATGGCCAGTCTTGGTATGATGCATGGCAATGTTGTTACGATTATCATGTTTCACAACTGCACTTTGATGTTCCTCATGTCTGGTATTAAACGATCTACCAGTCTCTCCAATATACGTAGCCTCACAATCATTACATGAAATTTTATAAATAGCTCCGACTCGATCGTTTGGGCTATCACGATCTTTGACCTTAGTCAGGACCTTACGTAGAGTGGATATTGGTCTATGAGCGACGCGAATCCCATATGGTTGTAGAATACGTGATATGGTCTCTGACGTACCTTTAATGTATGGCAATGAGATAAAGGTTTTTGGTGAAACAGTTGTTTCATTGTTGTTAGGTCTACTTGGTTTATTAGTGTTGCTATTAATAAATTTTTCACTGTAATTGTTCTTTAGGAAAATACGTCTAAGTCTATCTGTCTCGTGAGATAGACTGTATGGAGAGTCACATACAATTTGGGCACGCCTGGTTAGAGTTTTGATGGTCGTAGCTTTGTGCATAGTTGGATTATAAGATGACTGATCAAGCAACCTGTCGGTATTCGTAGGTTTACGATATACGGTTGTGTGCAAAGCGTTGTTATGGCGGCTCACTAGGCAATCTAGGAATGGTATCTTCCCATTTTCCTCTAACTCTCTAGTAAACTGAATGTGAGGATTTTGTTGGTTCAAGTGCTCATGAAACGCGTCAATGTGATCAAAGGGTAACGCGGTTATAGTATCATCAACGTAACGGAGCCAAAAAGGCAGTGGTTTGTTATAAGATGCAAGGGCTTGTTTCTCGATGTATTGCATTACAATCTCTGCGACAACCACAGAGACAGGAGAACCCATTGCTGTGCCATGAAGCTGTTTATAGTGTTTCCCATTAAATTGGAAAAAAGTGGATTCAAGACATAATTTTAGGAGACTCATAATTTCACCAGTGGGTATTGGAAGTGTATCGTCATTAGTATCGCTTATCAAGGCCTCGGTGCAGTCTAGGTCCATTTGTAGTGGAATACTGGTAAACAGAGATTTTACATCAAAAGATACTATCATATAATCATCAGGTACATAGATTGTTTTGATGGTATTAATGAAGTTCTCTGTTGACTGCAACTTATGTTTGGAGGCGTTAGTTAGTGGCTGTAGTATATTTGTTAGATACTTTGATAGTTGGTATGTGGGAGAACCACAGAACGATACAATAGGTCGCATAGGTATCTGAGGTTTATGCAACTTAGGTAAGCCGTATAACTTTGGTGACTGTGGGGCAGGGCATCTGAGTCGTTTGTATAGATAGTTGCTGATGTGGTCTTTCTTATTGAGCTCTAAAAGTTTTGCATTCAGTTTACGTGCTAGAGTAGGTGTGGGATCAGAGTTAAGTTCAGCATAAGTGTTCGCATCGTCTATAAGGTGGTTCATTTTAGCGTTATAATCCGACTTATCCATAACAACAGTAACACGACCTTTGTCAGCGGGCAATATGACGATGGAATCATCGTTCTTTAGACGCTTCAGGGATCGAAGTTCATCTCGATTTAAGTTGCTAACTAATTTCGGAGTTGACTGGATGGTAGATGCGATTCTACTACGGATGTCATCTTTAGCATCTTCAGTCAGTTTATCTAAACGCGAAAGGGCGTCTTCAACACCAGCAACTATTGTCTCAGTGGGCATACGTTTTGGAGTTATACTGTGCTTTAGGCCATAAGACAGTAATTTGGTCTCTGATGCATCTAATTGCCGTGATGAAATATTCTTTACCCAGTTCTCATCAGGCTTCGGTCGGTTCAGTCGGTTACCTTTCTCATAGAGTTTTTGTAATTTCTCAACCTGTCTATTGCGACACTCAGAGGCTTTCTTATGTGCACGTTTGTCAGCAATGGTGCGTACTACTTTCAGCAAGGCAGATGGTATAAATTTGCTTAGTTTATCAAGTGATTGTTGGTATAGGTTTTTGTATTTGTTTAGGCGTTTGTGGCAATCATTTATACGAGCATTAAGCAATCGTTTACTGGCAGAACGTACGATGCTTATAGCCTCCCGTGTGTTAAGCGGGGACTTGATGTTAAGTGCTCTAGGTGTAAGACCGAGGTCTTTACAGCGATGGTTAAACCAAAGCTGTTGGCGGATCTGTCTCATATTACAAGCGTACTTAGCAGTACAACTCGCAAGTTTCTCACTCTCACGTCCACTTATGACCTATACCAACAATCACTTGATAAACTAAGCAAATTTATACCATCTGCCTTGCTGAAAGTAGTACGCACCATTGCTGACAAACGTGCACATAAGAAAGCCTCTGAGTGTCGCAATAGACAGGTTGAGAAATTACAAAAACTCTATGAGAAAGGTAACCGACTGAACCGACCGAAGCCTGATGAGAACTGGGTAAAGAATATTTCATCACGGCAATTAGATGCATCAGAGACCAAATTACTGTCTTATGGCCTAAAGCACAGTATAACTCCAAAACGTATGCCCACTGAGACAATAGTTGCTGGTGTTGAAGACGCCCTTTCGCGTTTAGATAAACTGACTGAAGATGCTAAAGATGACATCCGTAGTAGAATCGCATCTACCATCCAGTCAACTCCGAAATTAGTTAGCAACTTAAATCGAGATGAACTTCGATCCCTGAAGCGTCTAAAGAACGATGATTCCATCGTCATATTGCCCGCTGACAAAGGTCGTGTTACTGTTGTTATGGATAAGTCGGATTATAACGCTAAAATGAACCACCTTATAGACGATGCGAACACTTATGCTGAACTTAACTCTGATCCCACACCTACTCTAGCACGTAAACTGAATGCAAAACTTTTAGAGCTCAATAAGAAAGACCACATCAGCAACTATCTATACAAACGACTCAGATGCCCTGCCCCACAGTCACCAAAGTTATACGGCTTACCTAAGTTGCATAAACCTCAGATACCTATGCGACCTATTGTATCGTTCTGTGGTTCTCCCACATACCAACTATCAAAGTATCTAACAAATATACTACAGCCACTAACTAACGCCTCCAAACATAAGTTGCAGTCAACAGAGAACTTCATTAATACCATCAAAACAATCTATGTACCTGATGATTATATGATAGTATCTTTTGATGTAAAATCTCTGTTTACCAGTATTCCACTACAAATGGACCTAGACTGCACCGAGGCCTTGATAAGCGATACTAATGACGATACACTTCCAATACCCACTGGTGAAATTATGAGTCTCCTAAAATTATGTCTTGAATCCACTTTTTTCCAATTTAATGGGAAACACTATAAACAGCTTCATGGCACAGCAATGGGTTCTCCTGTCTCTGTGGTTGTCGCAGAGATTGTAATGCAATACATCGAGAAACAAGCCCTTGCATCTTATAACAAACCACTGCCTTTTTGGCTCCGTTACGTTGATGATACTATAACCGCGTTACCCTTTGATCACATTGACGCGTTTCATGAGCACTTGAACCAACAAAATCCTCACATTCAGTTTACTAGAGAGTTAGAGGAAAATGGGAAGATACCATTCCTAGATTGCCTAGTGAGCCGCCATAACAACGCTTTGCACACAACCGTATATCGTAAACCTACGAATACCGACAGGTTGCTTGATCAGTCATCTTATAATCCAACTATGCACAAAGCTACGACCATCAAAACTCTAACCAGGCGTGCCCAAATTGTATGTGACTCTCCATACAGTCTATCTCACGAGACAGATAGACTTAGACGTATTTTCCTAAAGAACAATTACAGTGAAAAATTTATTAATAGCAACACTAATAAACCAAGTAGACCTAACAACAATGAAACAACTGTTTCACCAAAAACCTTTATCTCATTGCCATACATTAAAGGTACGTCAGAGACCATATCACGTATTCTACAACCATATGGGATTCGCGTCGCTCATAGACCAATATCCACTCTACGTAAGGTCCTGACTAAGGTCAAAGATCGTGATAGCCCAAACGATCGAGTCGGAGCTATTTATAAAATTTCATGTAATGATTGTGAGGCTACGTATATTGGAGAGACTGGTAGATCGTTTAATACCAGACATGAGGAACATCAAAGTGCAGTTGTGAAACATGATAATCGTAACAACATTGCCATGCATCATACCAAGACTGGCCATGCAATTGATTGGGAATCTAGTGAATGTCTTTGTTTTTGCAACAATAGAAAGCAACGCCTCGTGCTTGAGAGCTGGTTTACAAAGTTTGAGCTGAATCCACTCAACCGCTCAATTAAACTACCCACACCATATAATAGGCTATTAAACAAAGCCGAAATGACGCCAATTAAGTTAGCGACGCGAATCATCTCTTAACTTCACCTATTGTTCTATTTTTTATTGTGGCAGTATAAATAAGACCCATATCTGACTTTTTTCTTCACTTGACTCTGAAGATGACTTCCGCACAGGTTGTCGAAACGTCAGTCACATCAAACAGTCCTTCTAAGGATTACATCCACCCGGATGATCATAACATAAATATTATCTCTTCGAGAAATATTGTTACTTCGAAAAATATCCATTCACCTGGGTTCAGACCATTCATCGTAATTATGATCTAATATAATATCCTTAAAATTTTGATTTGTTTCTAAAAGCGTATAATATTTTTTTTGCTCTACAGTAGAATGGGTCTTCATTCAAAGGAGGCGAGGAAACATTACAACAAGAAAAGAAAAGCAAATGTGACTAAAAAAAGGAACCTGCCAGCATTAACGAATTACCCCTCATTTCTGAATCAGATCCAAACCTGAATGATGAGGCAGAGACTGATGCTATACATGTAACTCAAACAGCTCGAATTCCATATAAACCATAGCAGCTCAAATTCAACAAACACAAACTGCGCCAAGTCAATTCCCTGCAATTTCAGAAAGCCAATCAGCTCTAAACACTACTCACCAAGACCTACAAAATAGAAGAAGAGAACCAAGAAGAGAAATGGAATTGGAAACGGTCTTATACTATTTTTATGGTAAAGACCAACCATGGTCGACACCGCCTATGCTACTTTGTATTGCAAGAATGCATAAGTGAAATATGCTTGTTTTTTTAATTAATCATGAAAGAATTTCATTTTTGAGAATTTATCTGTAATTGAAATAAGTAGGTTTTGTATAATCAACTGCTCCACATATTGATCAGCCAGCATTTGTTTTCTAACCTGAACAGTTAGCTGCATGATTCATTAGGTCTTCACCCTCTTAATCATCTTGTTTGGACAATTTATTTAATAGTGCCATTATAAATGTTGAAAGATCTTTAGCACTTTACATACTCAGTGAGTGACGACTTTCATAGTGAGATCTTAAAACTGGGCTGTGAAGTGGAGTGGCAGCTACATTTATACATGTGCTCTATTAGATAGAAAATTAAGATTTAAAGCAAGGATTGTTTTCGATTGAGTCAATTGCAATTGGAATACTGACGTAATTGAATGTTTTTTTATGTTACTGAGCATTGTGGTTTAACCATCTATAGTTTTGGACTATTTATTTAGTAGTGCCATTATAAATGTTGAAAGATCTTTAGCGCTTTACATACTGAGTGAGTGACCACTTTCATAGTGAGATCTTAAAACTGTGCTGTGAAGTGGAGTGGCAGCTACATTTATACATGTGCTCTATTAGATAGAAAATTGAAATTTAAAGAAAGGATTGTTTTCGATTGAGTCAAATGCAATTGGAATACTGACGTAATTGAATTTTTTTAAATGTTACTGAGCATTGTGGTTTAACCATCTATAGTTTTGGACTATTTGTTTAATAGTGCCATCATAAATGTTGAAAGATCTTTAGCGCTTTACATACTGAGTGAGTGACGACTTTCATAGTGAGATCTTAAAACTGGGCTGTGAAGTGGAGTGGCAGCAACATTTATACATGTGCTCTATTAGATAGAAAATTAAGATTTAAAGCAAGGATTGTTTTCGATTGAGTCAATTGCAATTGGAATACTGACGTAATTGAATGTTTTTTTATGTTACTGAGCATTGTGGTTTAACCATCTATAGTTTTGGACTATTTATTTAGTAGTGCCATTATAAATGTTGAAAGATCTTTAGCGCTTTACATACTCAGTGAGTGACCACTTTCATAGTGAGATCTTAAAACTGGGCTGTGAAGTGGAGTGGCAGCTACATTTATACATGTGCTCTATTAGATAGAAAATTGAAATTTAAAGAAAGGATTGTTTTCGATTGAGTCAAATGCAATTGGAATACTGACGTAATTGAATTTTTTTAAATGTTACTGAGCATTGTGGTTTAACCATCTATAGTTTTGGACTATTTGTTTAATAGTGCCATCATAAATGTTGAAAGATCTTTAGCGCTTTACATACTGAGTGAGTGACGACTTTCATAGTGAGATCTTAAAACTGGGCTGTGAAGTGGAGTGGCAGCAACATTTATACATGTGCTCTATTAGATAGAAAATTAAGATTTAAAGCAAGGATTGTTTTCGATTGAGTCAATTGCAATTGGAATACTGACGTAATTGAATGTTTTTTTATGTTACTGAGCATTGTGGTTTAACCATCTATAGTTTTGGACTATTTATTTAATAGTGCCATTATAAATGTTGAAAGATCTTTAGCGCTTTACATACTCAGTGAGTGACCACTTTCATAGTGAGATCTTAAAACTGTGCTGTGAAGTGGAGTGGCAGCAACATTTATTCATGTGCTCTTTTGAATAACAATAGAACTTAAAGTAAACATTGTTTTCAATTAAGTGAAATACCTTTGGCTTACTGACCTCAATGAATCTTAACTTTTTGATAATCTCTTGTGTGTGTGTGTATATATATATAATTTGCTCATATTATAGTATATTAATTAATTGTAATGTAGTACAAAAGGGTGAACAGCATTTAAAAATATATACATGAACATTAAATTAGTTCACATTATAGTATGGTAATTGCAGTACATAAAGGGGAACACCTAAACATTGTAGTCGATAATTTTAAACCAGAATGCTACCTTTTTAACATCAATTGTTGAAAAAATGAAATATCAAATAAAATACATTCTGTATATTGACATATACCAGTACGCATACTCCATTGATAAGTTGTTAAGTTTATGTGTTCTATATGAATACTACAGAAACTTCGAGTGTGTGCTAGCAGCATACTCTAGAATATTTGTATGACAAGTATACCATTGTGAATACTCCAGCAATACTTGGTACGTGAGATATGAATTAGTATTCATCGTGAATACTACAGGCATACTTCAAGTATGATATGTATCTTGAATATCCTAGAACGCTAAAAGTACTGAGGGGATATGCGACTCTTGAATACTATCGAATATTAGCTCTTTGGCACAGTGTTCGCCCGTTGAAGTCCACAGTCTTTCCGTCCACTTTAATAGTGATGCTTATGCTTTCTACCAATTCGCGAGACAAGTCATAGTTTAAGGAAATGGGAGCGTATTCTACCAGGTCAAATGGATGACCTTTGGGTGAAAACTTGGACATAAGAGTGGACTTCTTTGCATTGCTGTAACTATGAACCAAATCACATTAGACTTCGTAAGAGAATGCAACTTTCCAATTTACGGGACTTGCTGTGGTGTTAATCGTCTTGCCTGAGGAACCCAACAAAGATCCCAATGCGTCAAGCTTTCCAAAAGTTAATGAATAGTTTGGCATATTATGTTTGAGGGTCATCTCATGGGGTAATCCTGTGGTGAGAGTATAACCGCGTTTAGCTAATTCTTTTGACAGTGTGATTAGGGGGTAATGTCCATCTGGGAGCATTTCACCTTGATAATTACCAGGCGTTTTAAGCACGTTAACCATGCCATTGACTAAATTATACCAAGAATTATACAAAGAGCAACTGACCAACCGAACCGTATGGGCTTTGATGGGGGGATTCAAATAAGTGGTAAAGTTATTCTTATCGCTTTCCAAAAAGACGATCATTATATATTAGACGAAGTACGCAATAGCGGCGCCTGCTGCCAGCCCTGCAATACCTACGAATACCAGCTCGTTATCTTTTTGCTTCTTTGACGGCTGGTAATAATTCTTAAAAGAAGGCTTCTGCAGCCTAAACTCTGGGTGCGTCTGTGCATAAAGTTTAAAGGCATAGTCTGTATTTTCAAAGTTCTTGTCTGCCTGCATTTTGTTTTGGTAGTTCTTATCCAACCAATCCCTGTAAGCTTGTCTTTTTTCATTCCAAGCTGCCACATCCCTTTGGTACTTCTCCAGGGCTAAATCGTGTCTTTTTCTCTCCGCGGCTAATTCTCCGCTTTTGTCGCCTCTGATCCTCCTATCCAAATACTGACCGCCATAATTAGCTCCTGTAAATGCTAAAGCTGCAACTATCCCGCCTACGACCACGCTAGCCATTTATACATTAGGAAGGTACTTTTTCTTCGTAAGGTATTCCTTAATGTAGACAGCGCCTGCTACGGCAGCGGTCATCTTAGCAAAGCCGGCAATGCTATTACTTGGGTCTTCGGTGAACTCTTCTTTGAGCACATTCTTACCCACCCAACCAATACCCGCGACAATACAAGTAAAAAAAGCAGTCTCTTCAAAGGTTTTGACTATCTTAGACGACATTATATTACAGGGACAGAAGGTTATTCCATGTCCGGAATACGGCTCCTTTTGGGTGTCTCATTTACGTCTACATTTTATTGTCAGCAGGAACTATACATTAAGTTATTACGCTAACTATGGGAAAATTAAATAAATAGATAAATAATGAAATATAAAATATAAAAATATAGAGTATATATAAGAATAGCCTAGATCATAGACGAGACATGCCCCCCGCCACCCCGAGTCCCACGCCCGCGCAGACAGACTTTATGGTCTGTCTTCGTCCGCATGCCCGAAACCCGGTGCAACAGAGAAACATGTCCCATCCTTCAATCCAGGCCACTCCATATAGATATAAAATATAAATATGTAATTTATAAAATCATCTAATTTCTAATGAATTCTGATAGTTTCACTTTAAAAGTCTGGAGTGAATTAGCCTCCACAATATCAGCAGGTAAACTGTTCCATTCAACAATAGTTATTGGAAAATAAGACATTTTATGTACGTCCTTATTTGTCTTAATACTTTGATACTTGAATTTATGCGAACCTCTAGTTCTATTTTTTTTTGCAAGTGTTAGCCTAGATTTATCAGTTTCAATAAAGTCATGTGTTATCTTGAACATAGTGGTTAATCTTGCTTCCTTACGCCGGTCACACAAAGGTTCCCATCGTAGATAATGCATCATTGAAGTGACACTTGAAGTGTATCTATAGTCTCCAACACAGAATCTTGCTGCACGTCTTTGTATGCGTTCCAATTTGTCGATGTCACATTTATAATGAGGATCCCATACGGTACATCCATACTCCAACATTGGTCTAACCAGAGACCTATACAGGGTACACTTGACATCTCGATTACAAAACCAAAAATTTCTTTTAATTAAGTTCAGCACTAGTGTAGCTTTGGATGTAATTTCTTGAATGTGGTAGTTCCATCGTAACTTGTTGTCTAATGTGACTCCCAAGTAAGGATGCACATCAACATACTTCAGAAATGATCCACAGAAAACATATTCTTTGTGAGGTGGAGATTGTTGTAAGGATATGCTCATAATGAAGCATTTATCTGGGTTAAACTCCATCTGCCATATATTTTGCCATACTTCAAGGTGGAAAAGATCAGACTGTAAATTATCCATGTCGTCATTACTTGATAGAGGAATATAAATAAGACAGTCATCTGCATATAGTCTAACTTGGCATCTGAGATGTTCATTTACGTACAGTAAAAACAATAGCGGACCTAAAACGGTTCTCTGAGGCACACCTGATTTTACTTGCTTGGGTGATGAAGAAACACCTTCACACACTACAACTTGAGTTCTATTAGTTAGAAAATCTCTTATCCAGGAATTGAGGGGGCCATCAACACCATAGTAATGCAATTTCGTAAGCAACATTTCATGTGGTACTTTATCGAATGCTTTAAAAAAATCCAAGATGGCCAGATGAGTTGTTTTCCCCTTATTAATTGCATCAGCAAGATCTTGAGTGGTGGTAAGTAGCTGTGTCTCAGTTGATCTTTTCTTACGAAACCCATGCTGGTTGTCCACAAGTATGTTGTTCTTTTCAAAAAATTTCATCATGTGGCTATGGACAATGTGTTCCAGTACTTTACAAACGATACATGTCAAGGATATAGGTCGATAGTTTTGACACTCATCTTTCTTTCCCTTTTTGTGGACTCCACTTACATTCGCTGTTTTCCATTTTAATGGTAATGCAGACTGATCCAGTGAGGACTGGAAGAGATCAGTAAGAATGGGTGCAATTTCTGATGCCAGAGTCTTTAAAATCCATGGCGGTATATCATCTGGACCAGGTGACTTGTCACATTTGAGCTGTAGCAGTTGTTTCTCAACTCCTCTACAATCTACCGTAATGGGAGATATCACATCTTGACCAGCAGACGGGTGAATTGAAGGTAACGTAGTTTTGTTTTCTTCAGTAAAAACTGAACAAAACTGTTCATTGAGTGCATTTGCTTTGATAATGGGTTCACTTGGTAATCTACCATTAATCTTCAGATCAGGGATTCCAATCTGATTATTGCTCTTTGTTTTCTTTATGTAACTCCAAAATGACTTGGGGTTTTCTTGAATATTTTCTGTCAGATATTCTGATACATAATCATTGCGTGCTTTAGTCATTTCCTGACGGAGATTTTTCTTCATTAGATTATAGCTATTCCAGTGTTTCTTATTCTTCGATTTCTTTGCCTTATTATAGATACGTTGTTTCTTTTTGCACATCCTGCGAAGCTTTCTATTGAACCAAGGTAAATTAAAACGAGAAGATGTGATTTTACAGGGAACATTCGCCTCCATAGTAGTCTTGATTGCTTTTTCAAACTCCGACCAATTTTCGTCGACTGATTTTGACGATAGGTTAGATTTGTAGTAATGTGAAAATTCCAAGATACCATCCTTCATCTTGTCGATGTTGGCTTTCTTTCGTGAGAAGACTTTACGTTTTGGGATCTTTTTCCTTTTACACTTTAACATCACATCAAATGTAACCATCTCATGTTAATAATTAACATCTTCCAGTCTGTTTTCCGG
Source organism: Actinia equina (assembly GCA_011057435.1). NCBI lineage: Eukaryota > Metazoa > Cnidaria > Anthozoa > Actiniaria > Actiniidae > Actinia > Actinia equina. The sequence goes on from WHPX01000536.1 coordinate 414,527, forward strand.
AACTTTCACAAGACCAATAAGTATTATGCTACAATATTCTAAGTGAGGAACTATAAATGATTTGTATAATAGAGTCGTTTTAAGGCAGATGTCTTTGCATAAACTTTCTTGAGCTGCTCTGAGATATGCTCCTTAAAGGTAAGCCTTTTACCCAATGTGACAACAAGAATTCTCAAAGTAGGTTCGATTTTTACATCGTTGCCATTGACTTGGAAATCGTACTTATATGTTGATGGACCAAGGATCATCGCCTGCGTCTTGGTATTATTGATGGACAGGTAATTTTGCTCCAGCCATGTAGACAAAGTAGACAAATCATTGTTTACTATGAACTGAAGCGCTATTGAGGAGGCCTCTGAAGCATAACTTGTGGTATCGTCAGCATACAATCTTAAAGAGATATTGGACACACAGTAGTTGATGTCATTCATGTAGATGTTAAACAGTAATTGACCGAGCAGAGATCCTTGTGGTACACACACTGTAACTGTGCTCCAGTCTGAGTATGTGCTATCTATTTTTACCCTCTGACGACGATCGTTTAGATATTCGTGAAGGAGCTTTATGGCCGTAGTTGAAAATCCGTAAGCTTGTAATTTAGCCAAAAGAAGATTATGGTTGACACTACCAAATGCTTTGCTTAGATCTACTGCAACAGTCACGACAGTTTCTTTTAGGTCTAAATGGGCACGTCAGTCTTCAGTCATTTTTAGAATACCCGTAGAGCACGAATGTCTCTTCATATATCCAGATAGGTTTGGAGACAGTAGAGGAGCCATTTTTTTAATAGCGGAGCTCCCGCGCGGAGCACCATACCTAAGAAAAAATGGTAAACTATCGAGTTGATTTTTCATAGCTTGGCTGACGTCACTTCCGTCCGTCCGTCCGTCCGTCCGGGCGTGTACACAAGCATTCCGATTGGCTGGTTAATTTTTTTTTTGGCGGGAATGTCGACGCGTTGCAACATCCGGGTACACATAAAGGTAAATCCGGCTATTAAACTTTTGTAAGAAACGTCTTACACACGTAAAGAAATACCGAAAGATAACAGCTAAATTTTTTATTCAACCTTATATTTATATTTAATCTATTTACGATGGAACCCCTTTCCGAAATCGATATGTCGAAAGAAAGCTCAGAGGAGAATTAAGCCAAGAAAGAAAGGCCAGAAGTAAAAGAGTTTTTTCGAAAAATGAAAAACTCTGGTGGCGTGAAATGTAAGGCAAAGAGGAAGGACTCACCAAAGAAAAGCGGCAAGCAGAGAGAGAGATAGAGACCCAAATCCAGGCGGGACTTCGATTATAAACAAGGAGAACATGAACGTGAAATACAAAGGAATTTGAGTCAAAACTTGACGGATGAACAAAGAGAAAATGAACGTGAAATACAAAGGAATTTGAGTCAAAACTTCACGAATGAACAAAGAGAAAATGAGCGTGAAAGACAAAGGAATTTGAAGCAAAACTACTAGCTAAGGCGACTCTCAAATGCACAGAAAAAAATCGCTCTTAAGGACAAGTTATAGACCAAAGACAATTAAAAAACTTTCATGTATTCAAAGATGGATTAAGAAGTGTTCTCCAAAAAATTCAGGTGTGTTGTTTAGCAAACAATCGTTTATTATTTTTTGACAAGCATTTAATCTTTTCTCGACGAATCGACAAATCAAAGACTTTCCCTCAAAGCTTTTATTATTTCTGTAGATAAGCTTAATTTATTTTAATGTTGGAGTGAATATAACATGAAGAGCATATTACGACAAATACTCGTCCTTTATTTAGCTTTGTAAATCTTTAGCAATTCGGTTAACGTTGTAAAACGTTGTTTTTAACCACGAACTATCGTATGTTTTTCGTTCAAGAAAGATTCGCCTCCTATCGCGGGGTCCCATCTTCAAAACAACGAAGACTTTCATTTAATAATTTTATTTCTACAGATAATTAATTTAAGTATTGAATGAAATATAAATTGACACCAAATATTCGACTGTTTATTAAGCTATTCGAGCAAGTCTGATTATAAAAATGAGCTTAAATTGGTGTTGTTGAGAGATGTTGTTGTAGAAAGACCTAGACTTTCACTTTAAAAAGCCGTAAAAAATATTCAAAAACATTTACAAACGCCAATTTAATGACCAAGAAATTCGTCATTTTGCATTGCCTTTTTGCATTGCCTTTATTTTCTATTTTGTCTCAGTTGTTCTTGTCAAGTTTAACTGAATGTAAAACGTCTCGTTCTGTAAAAGACGTAATTATTAAAGTAAGCTTATATATACTTTGCTCAACCTTAACCAGTTTTCAAGTCTGTTTTTTGGTCTTGATTTCAACGTCAATGAAAGACATCCGAGGTAAATTTTACTAAACTTGATATTGTATTGGATTATCTGTAGTTATCTTTCGTTTTTAAAAAAAAAAAAGAGATTCAAAGCCTAAAAATGTCGGGTTTTTTGGAAAAATTTGTCGAAAAATCTTACAAGAGCAAAACTAGCCCCTGGGGGTGGTGGTGAGTTGTGTACAAAATTCCTAAGTGGGAGAGTATATACTCGCGGAAAAAAAGCAATGTTGTGCATTTCGATTCGATTTCACTGCATGGTTTTTATTATGGGAGAAATGATCTTCAGCTCGAATAAAAAAAAATTGAAGATTTTCCCCCCTATCTGATTTTTAACTTTCAGTTTCATTCAAATTGTTCTCCCTTTTACTTCCGTATTGGGAGCTCCGCTTTTAGGCAGTGCCTAAATATATATATTATATCTGATCATATATAACTTTCTCAAACACTTTGGACAACGTGGTTAAGATGGAGACAGGTCTATAGTTGGTTTTATCGGTTTTGCTTCCTTTTTTATGTATTGCTGCTCTTCCACTCTCTGGGCAGAGACTGAGTAATTATTAGGTGATTTATAAGCTAAGTAACCTCTCCTGCAATACTTGGAACGGACAATCGTAGTAGCCGCGATGATATGCCATCCATTCCCACAGATTTCCTCGGATTTAAATGGTCCGGGATGTTTTTTTACATATTCTGTATCCACCGGAGTAAAATTCATTTAAGTGTTCCCTGTCACGTATTGTTAAAACACTAGGGTGAGTGTTCATATCATCGATTGTGAGATCTTGGGTGTCTTGCTTAATTGCATTACAAAATATTCATTAAAACATTCAGCAATGGACTTGGCTTCGTTAAGAACATCATTTTCCTCAACTAAGATGATCTTCTCGTGAGAATGAAGTGCCTTCCTTTTCATTGAAGATACTTTATTACGTTGTGTTTTGTAATCTTCCCACGTGCATGGTGATGGCTTTTTTTGTGTGCAATTTGAATAGTTTTTGACGATAGAATATCTGACGTTGTATCTCCGGTGTAATCCAGAGTAGCTGGTCGCCTCTTATTTGTTTGTTCTTAATTGGAGCATGGTTGTCGAGAATGTCTTTGTATAGACTCGCCCAATGGTCCCATATGTCATTACAATCTTCAAAAGCATAGGCTGCATGCCAAGGGACGTTTTTCAAGTCACTTAGAAAATCAGCCTCGTTGAAATTCTTCATGTTTCTATAAGTGATGTAGCGTGGTTTTGGTCTAGGCAATTTGTTTCTTCTAATAGCAAAATCATATAATGATCGCTGAGTCCAAGATGTAAATTTTCCGCTCTCGCCTACCTTTAATTGTGACTTGTAAGAATAACATCAATCAGCGTCATTGTTTTCTCCGTTACACGAGTAGGATCTTTGATTTGGTTTTCGAAATTAAAACGTTGACAGAAATCGAGTAGATTTTTGTTTGGGGTTCTATCATCCCTATCATACATGTCCATGTTGAAATCGCCAGGCAGAAGAAGCTCATTTCTAGCTTTATACATAATTTCCGTGGCTTTTGACAAATCTGCATTGAAGTCAGACTCCTTACATTTCCCAGGGGATCTATAACAACCACTCACGATAAAACGACCACGTTTCGTTTCTCCAACATCTAAACAAATAGCCTCGACATCTTTAGGTTCCAATTTTTGTCTACGATATACTGATAGATCGTCTCTAATGTATACTAACAGGCCTCCTGCACCCTTCTTGCGGTCCCTTCTTATTAAACGAAAGCGTGAGTGATGCAGTAGAGCGTCTGATACTGCTTTGTCAGTTTTAGTTTCAGCAATAAATAGAATATGAAACATTTCTTGATCAAGCATACCTTTGACTTCGTCTAGCTTGTTGATAATACTGTTGATATTCAAATAGGCTATCTTAAGACTCGTCTTATAATAACTGCTGATATTTGTTTTATACCATGAAGTTGGGCTTGTAAGGTCCTTGACATATTCAGTCACTTGATCTAAAACATCTTCGTTCTTCTCCTCCATAACTTCAGACCAGTCAATTCCATGAAATGGTAGTACACTAAGATAATTGAGCAAACAACTCGGACATGTCCACGAAGTATTTCCATGTTTGTAGAAATTCGAAAAGTTCTTAGGTGATATATGACCGCATTTGATATGAAATGAAGAACCACATGTATCACACTGCACAGCTCGGTGATTTTTGGCTATGGCCTTCGTGCAAGTTGTACATTTAACGGGGCCCGGATTCGTAGCAATGTCTCCACTGATGACTAATCGCATAAGGTTGAAACTACAGGTCGAATTGGAGTGGTAACTAACTCTAGAGCAAAAATATCCTTTAGTTCGAAAGTTGGTGAATGCAAGATGGCGGCTTCTACTCCAGCACATATCAGCGTGTAGATAGAGATTAACTTCGTTTAAGAGTCCTTGTGGTGATTCATTCCTAGATAAAATTAGGAAACGTATTCCAATTTTCTCGTTAACGATAGTTTTTGCCAGATATGCATCGAAAGTCTTGAAAGACAGAAGTAAAAATCCAAAGATGAGAGGGCGAAGTAAAACACGTCTACTCCCCATGACGACTTGACTTGAAAGGTGTCTCCCTCTTTGTGTCTCCCCCTCTCTCAATGTCTTTCTAAATCTCATGCATCATGGTTTGTTTCTCTCTATATAGTTGTTAATCCTTTGTTCATTTCTTTACTTGCTCGTTTCTAACATTTTTACATTTTTCCACTGATCAGTTCATCAGTTACTAAGTATGTTGCATTGTTTTATTTAGAAGATCTCTTTCATTACGAAGTATGCGTGTGATTATCAAAACTAATGTTTGTCATATTATTATTTTTCTTCAGAAAGGAACCCATGAAGAACCGAAATCTTGAATCAATTAAAGACACTTGGGGAGCTAAAATCTGAGGGAATTTTGAGTGAACAGGAATTTCAAGATCAGAAAGAAATTTTAGTAAAAGATCAGAAAGATCTAAAATTTATGTATATAATCTATATCGAAATATTTATTTAACACTTTGTGCTTTCTCCCGGTATCATCTAAAGCCAGCCTGCTTAGTCAAGCTACTCTAGTGCCCACAAAATGAATACAAATTCTTAACGCTCTCGCTATCAATATATATATATATATATATACAAGTATATCAAAATTATATCAGAACTTATGGGATACCATCTCAGGTATTTTTTCCGAGTTGTCTATCACTAGGGCTTTCTGAAATAAATATCGAGAAAGATATTTAATGATATGCAAAACAGAAAAATCGCTTTATTTATTGTTTGTTTCATTCAATGACTGTCAAAATATTTTTTTTCAAAACAAGATACAGAAACCACACCGCCTCATTCCGCCACGAACAACATAAAAACTCGACTGAACTCAGCAAATACATCTGGACTCTCAAGAACAATAATATCAGCTACTCCATTCTATGGCGCGTCTTATCTTCAAGCTCCGCCTACAACAGCTCCAGCAAAAGATGTGACCTTTGTCTTAAAGAAAAGTTTCTAATAATTTATCGACCGGAACTCTCATCATTAAATAAGCGCAACGAACTTGTATCTTCATGCCGCCACAGAAACAAAGCATTACTACGCAACAGCTAAACTACATCCACTAATTAATTATGTATACTTTTTCTATAAAAATGATAGTAACGAATATTCTTATTATTAAATCCCCTGAAGAGTGAAGCAATTCACGAAACAGGCTTGTCGGGGAAAATGTTGTCTTGACGTTTTCTTCTCAAACAAATATATATATATATATATATATATACACCAAATCTCAAAATTCTGACATTCATCGGTTATATATACATATATATATGTCCCCATTTTTCTTTTGTCTTGCCTGGGTTAGTGTATACGGTTGAGCGTTACACTACAACAATGACCGATTAAATATGTTCATATAAGTCCTCGCAAAAATAAAAATCCTCGCAATACAAGGTAATAATAAAGTTTATTTATATAGCACTCATATCCATGAGCATGTCCAAGGCGCTTTACAACAGAAATATATGCATAAATTATATATATTTATATTTATAATATTTACAATGCTACGCAATTAAAATATTAATAAGTAAATCTAATTATAAAAGGAAAACTTATCTTAAATGCCTAAAAGCAGGAAATGAATCAAACAAAAGAGATCTAAATATATTTCCTATTATTAAGGAATAAAGTAAATAAATAAGTACTCAGGATCATTTGTCATTATCAGCATTGTATCATTCTCGCGTAACCACTGTTTAACTATCGAGAAGACTCCCTCGATAGGGTTAAGCTCGGGACTGTATTGCGGGAGAAAAAAAAAGCATTGCTCTTGTATTTTCTATTAAATTTCGGACCTCTTGAACATGATGAGCCGCATGGTTATCTAAAATAATAGTAATAAAACCAAAAAGAACCAACTTTGTGCCTTCAGAAGTCTTTCTTCAATTCAAAATATATGAATGTATATACACCGTTTCTGAAAAAAAAGTTGAGAATGTGAATTATATATACATCTATATGATATGTATCCCCTTTTTCCTACTGTCTTTTACTTGAAAATGGAAAACCTATGTATTAGTCAAGGCTTCATCAGTGTATAATAATATAACAGGACGAAATCGTGTATAAATTAAAATTGGAAACAATAGTCTAAGTATGCATATACCGAATCCCAAAAACTTTGACATGTTAGGGATATTTATACACATATGTGCAGGATAATGATTTCTCACCAAAAAAAATGTTGCAACATAGTCCTAGAATACGTAATAAAACTTATTAGCATGTTTGTAGATCAATTGCTCTTTGTCACGTCTCTTTATTTTTCACCAAAAACAGTTTGATTGATCATACAGAACGATTGATCATATGTTTATACACATCGATAAATTGTCAAAGTTTTAGTGAATCGGTATATACAAATATACACTCAATTGAAGAAACGTTGTCGGGTTCAGAAACATAGAACATAGAAGCTGAGACCGAAATGGCACATGGGAAGTACGTTAATTAGATGCATGCTGTGACCGGCGACCCGTGGCATCATCCACTGTTTTTAATATGCTTTTGGCATTCTAAACCGACTGCATGGATGGCGCAAATGTATAAATTATAATATAATTATGTCATTTCCAATGTGCCATTTCGGCTTATCCACCCCCCGTTTTATAATCCTGTATCCTATCCTGAGTAATCGCCTTCGTAACTCCCCACGCTAAAGATATTTGATACTGCAGTAGGAACATATCGATAAATTGAATCACCGTAAGAAGCTTTGTATAACTGACGTTTCGGACGTTAGTCCTTCGTCGGAGTAGGAAGGATAAACGTCCGAAACGTGATTTATACAAAGCTTCTTACGGTGATTCAATTTATCCAGAAGTTCCTACTATGTTATTCAGAAACACCGACGCAGTCCACGATTGTACTCTACTAGTTATCATCCACTATATTTGATACTGTTTGAAATATATGTTTTTTTGTAGTGTTCACTGACGAGTCATGATGTGCCTGCCATCAGTACTTACTGTCTTCAGTCTTCTTATCATCGGTGTGCATGCCAACTGCAGATCTTCCACCTCCATGATGAAACTCAAGGGATTTGCAATACGCTCTTTCCATTCTCCAAACATCTTTGAGTGCTTCCAGCTGTGCAAGAAAGAGACCTACTACTGTCTTAGCATTAACTACTACACAATAGGTTCTTTGTGTGAACATAACAATCGTACAATCTCACAGGAACCTAAGAATGCTGTACAAGATGCACGCGCTACATACTTTGACGACCCAGTGGAAATCCCTTACGATACAAAGGTATGCAAGTGAGAATTTGTTTTTTACTGTGCTGTCTATCCATTTCAAATGGCTTTATGTTTGTAATTAATGGTGGTTCATTGTGTAATTCTTAAAACCAGATTGCTTGGAAATATTTGAATCCGGTGGGAAACGTAGCGGCATCTACACAATCAAGCCCGACAGCCAAGGACCCTGTCAAGTCTACTGTGATATGACAACTGACGGAGGGGGGTGGACAGTGTTCCAGAGAAGACAAGATGAATCGATAGACTTTTATCGTGACTGGCAGCAATACAAAACAGGTTTTGGGGACCTGAAAGGTGAGCTTTGGTTGGGTAATGACTAAATCCATCGCCTGACAACAAGAACACCCTGGAGTCTAAGAGTGGATCTGTAGGACTGGGAAGGAGTGCGTAAATATGCCAAATATGGTAGTTTTAGTATCAGTGCAGAGTCAGATAAGTACAGACTAAAGGTATCCTCGTATTGAGGTACTGCGGGAGACTCGTTTGCACAGAGGCGCAATAACCTTTACTTTACCACCAAAGATCGTGATGATGATACTGGGAGTTGCAATTTAACTGTGCAGTAAAAGCGCACGGTGCCTGGTGGTACGATACATGCTATAGTTCCAATATGAATGGTTACTACTTTCAATCACCTAAGAACAATTACACGACAATAGCTTGGGACAGTTTTCACACTCAAATTTCATTGAAATTTTCTGAGATGAAGATACGCCTTTGATTTCAAAACGCTTCATCATGTCAGACTCGTACCCAGTTGCTTCTCTTCTGTTATTGATGTGAAGGATCTGTCATCATGACCCAATAAATTTTTATCTAGACTTTATAGATAGCATAATTAAAAATTAGCATAATTATGGAGGAAATTAAAGGATATTCTAATGACCATTAACTTGGATAAAATGATAAAGGAAATTATCAACAAAGTGTTATTGTCCAATAAAAGGACACACACATACTATGTGAAAAACTTGTGTAAATTTTTAAAATTTACGAGGGGCGAAGCAAAGAACATAAAAAGGGGCAATTGAAAGTCCATTCCAAGTGTCCAAAATGATCAATAGACTAATTTACTGAGTATTCGTACGCTTCCACAACAGATGTGAAGGGGTTACACTGACTGCATGCTTGTTTGCTTTTAGCGTTTTGAATTTTAACTGAGCCGTTTGATATGAAGATAATAATACTAATTCACTGAGTATTTGTAGTTTTTTTATAAATATTTAACGAACTCTTGGTCACGAGGCCTTGGGATGATCCAATCAATATTGACCAATCGACGACTTTACTTAACCCAAGAAAGTAATAATTCACGAATAAAATAACAAACGCATGAATTATTTAGAATAACTTCTGTGGAAAGCTTTAAAATTTGTCATAAAAACTTAGCATGTTTACATCAACAATTTTCTTAAAGCAGAAATGCTTACTTCAAAATTTGAAAAGCGTTAGATTATTTTAGTTTCATTCTTCGAAAATCGCAAGAACTAATTAAAATATGAACTACAAAACCCGAGGAGAAAAAGGCAAGGAAGATTTGTATACATTATAATTTAAAAGTAATAGTTGCGGTGACTAAGGGTTTATACTGACTGCATACTGTAGCTTTCTGCATGCATGAGACAAGATGAAATAGAGACTGTAGAACCGGTGACAACTTATAGAGCCTGTTAATTCAATAGTGCGAGTCGGATCTAAATCGTTTTTGTCTGGGTTTCGTAAAAATCTAAATTTAAGTATAATTATTGTTTTAACTTAATATTATAATATTAATGAAGAAGAATAAAGCTCTGATGATAACAGTGACCGTCGAAAGCAAAGGCAAATAAAATGATTATACTGTAGCCTATGGCCTAACACATGATATCTAGGCATTAATATTTATATAATGATATGATAATGATACATTATTTTAGATTGATTTATTTTAAGTCGAACATGCAGGGAGTTAACGTTCAGATTCCTGAGCCAGAGGCTCGGTTTTAAAGTTTTCGACGCCAGATGGCATTGAATTTTGCAGATAGAGAAAAACCTGACCACACCAGGAGGAAAATCCTCGGAGAACCGGAGAGAAATGGTACATGACACTGAGCTTGCTTGTCGTCTTTAGTAAAGAAACTTCTAATTCAGTTCTGTCGTAATTTCTTCATCATTTCCAGAGCTTCGTACCCTTTTTCCTTTTCTTCTTTTTCGGACTTGTGTATCTTTTCTTGTGCAAGTTTCTCAAGAGGTTCATAGGTAAATTTGCTTTTTTGGCCTGGATTATATGTTAGAGACTTCACTAAATAGTAAAACGTCAAATCTTTTGAATATGTTTTAAGAAAAATTCCATATTCTTGATGGAAAAGTCTTTTATACGGATCGGTCAACTGCTCCAGGTTACCATACATTTCTCTGAATTTCTGTTCAGCTTTAAGCAGTTTTGTGTCATCTCGATCACTTTCGTATTGACACAAAAGCTTTGAAGCCTGCTCAAGTGCACCATTTTTGATTCCTCCATTCATACTGTCATTCGAACTGGGTGTCGCCTGGTGGTGAGAAGCAAGGATGAGTCCATAATCCTTCAAAAAATTGGCATATGCTGTGTAGTTTTGTGTGCTTTATTGGTTTCATCTTGTTCTTCAGAGTACGAAACGATTTCTTGAAAAAGGATGTTTTCGGCCTCAAGAGCAGCAATATCTTTTGTCTTATTGTATTTCTCTTGGTACACACGGCTTAAATCAATAGCCAATATTATGTATTTTTTGTTGCTATCCCAGGACTTGCGAAGGCAATCTTCAGCTTCGACGAAGGTTTTCTCATCCGGTTTCATTCTGTTCTTTTTTAATAGAAGTTTCCCAAGTAATGAGAGCTCCTTATAAACTGCTTTATCTGCTTTGCTTCTAAGAATGTTCTTTAGAAGAACTTCAGCTTTTTCCAGTTTATATATCTGTGGCCATAGTGCAGTGTTGATATAAAATTTTGCAACATTTCGCATAACGGCATGGTTGGAACAACAACCTCTTCTGCTCTCTTTGCATATTTTTCAGCGCCATTGTCATGCTTGTTAATCTTGGCCAGAAACAATGCATATTGAACCAAAGCTTGACCATACATTACATCTAAGTATGGACAGTTTTCCAAATTGTCGATAATCTCTTCCCAAAGCTTCTTGATTTCGTTCACTGTTGGATCATGCTGGTCGACTTGTTTCTTTCTCGCTTTGTGTGACTGCTGCATAACAAGAACTTTAGTGAACTTGAACATTACGTTGTTGGGCTTTTCTTTTAAGGCTCTGTCAATACATACAAATACTTCTTGAAATCCGCTTTCAGAGTAGCCACTGTTAGCAATAGAGAAAGCTTTCTCAGCCATGACTTCTGGAATGTCCCTGTCTTCTCTTCCTCGGAGAATATGTTTAACTCGTGTGAACGTTTTAAATATTAGATCTTGAGCAGAAGAATCGGGAGACTCCTCTTTCCACGTAAGCCAGGCCAGACAACCAAGACAAACTATCTTTCCATCTTTTGTCTTTGTGTTTTCTAGAGCTTTGTTGAAATAATATCTCGCTTCGACGAAGGATTTCTTCTGTGTCTGGTAGAAGCCCATGAGGTTGTATGATTCTACCTCGGAACCATGGATGGTATGTTCGATGTGCTCTTCAAGGTTTTCGATATTCATTTGCACTGTACGCCCAGCATTTCGTAGCTGTAGTTGATCCCATGTAAAGTGACATGGAAGACTTGAGAGCATCTGATAAATGTTGTACTTTGCCATGCTTCTCGGTCTTGTTGTTCTTGTAATAGCAGAAATTTTCTCTTTCAATATAATGGTTCAGTTTTTCTCCAGTTTCTGCTTTTATAGTTTTCAGAATTATAATCATATACCGATTACACAATCGCGTTGTCAAGGGTGAATAAAAGTCCCCAAAACTTATCAGAAATAATACCTGGGGCTCCCCTTAATCATTGCATGATATTCAAAACATAATCGACGTCTCATAAATAATATATCGCAAGTTTTATTCAATCGCGTCGCAATGGAAAAGTCCCTAAGAATTCACTGAAATTAGTTGGAATCCTGTTTAACTATAAGATTTACGCAACTTGATCGATATCTTAGAATAAAAATATTCGCCTTAAATTCAATTGTGTCGACTTTGGGAAAATTCCCAAGATTTATTTTAAAATTTCAGGTAAAGGTAAAAAGAATTTTCCCTAATTCAATGCATATTATTCAAGACATAATGCAAGATTTATTAGGATACTGATTCATATTAATATTTACTCGTGCCGTTGATGGGGCTGTCCCCAATGGTCCTTAGATAAGATAAATAAGATGGAATTAACCTAATCTACTTTATACACAAAACAAGAATAACGGCTTCAATCATGTAGGCTTATTGTTGAAGTTACATCCTCATAAAATAGATAACATAAAAAGGAATAGCCAGTCAGAAATGTTAATGTCATGCAAAAAGATTGCCATGTCAGGGGCAACATTTGCTCTGATAGTCTCCTATTTCCATTCAATAACAATTGTACCAGTCATAGACAATTGTTTTTCATATTCACGAATACATATCTGTAGTGGTTGCCCGTGGAAACATTAAAAGATAGATATGTTAATCGATCTGAAAACAAGGCGTTTTCCCTGATATCTAAAATCCGATTCAAAAGTAAAGAGTATTAGAATACTACTGAAACGAGTTATGGGCTAAAAAAAATTTTTTTTCATGACAGCAATTTATCAAACTCATGTTAAACACTTATAAATGGAATTTACAAACTTGTACAGCACTTGTTTCAGCCACGACATTAAAAATTCAAATTTGCACAACTCGGAAATAAAGCAGTGAAACGATCTGAAATTTTCTACGCTAGTTACATATAGTTCTCTAACTTCTCTGAATCTTCTCTAGCATCTGAGTCACAAAAATAAATTCTAGTAAAAATAAACGAATTGTAAGGCTACGTGCTTGCAATGGAAAAGCAGGGTTTTCTTGTCCACTGTGTTTCGGTATTCATTTTCACTTTCTTACCACAGCGAGCCGCGACAAACTAACAGTGAAACAAACAAGACGTAAAAAAAATCCTGGAAAAAAAGTTTCAAATGACCCGAGTCTTTTTGCCAATATAGTTGAATTACTAGCCAAAAACTTCATCAGAACCAAGTATTTTATGAACTGAGTGAATGTTTGTCGTTTCTTGAATGAGAGTAAATAAAAATTGGATATATTTTGAACGGATTTTGGACTAATTTTGGAAGCCACGGTTTCGAAATCTACGGTCTCGTGCAATTTCAACTCTTCGAAAAACACAAAATGTAAATTATTCCAAATTGAACGAGAAATCGCGTTATTAATTATTAATAACATAAATGGAAAAATTTACAAAAGCAATAGGTTGCTATCAATAGACGTCACATCCTGGAAGTTGTTTTGATCTCTTGTTTTCTGGTTTGATGTCATGAAAATAGTCAAATACGATAGTTTGAGGACTTATTTTGATATGTTTTGACTTAGCATCTGCTAGTTGCCCCCCAGTCAACCGCTTGTTTGGCTCCCAGTCAACTCAGTCACGTGATTGATAGCAAGCAAAAGCATACATGAAGAATTTACTCAATTCTGATTGGCTAACAACAGTGTAGTTCAAATGAAATACCAGTGCAAGTGTCTGTAATACCAGTGGAAAAACCCTGTAATACCAGTGCAGATTACAAATTTTTAGGATTCTGATTTGCTAAAAAAGCAATAGAAATAGCGGTTGTCATAGCGTTTCTTCTCTGGGAGTTTTCGGACAATTCAAGAAGGCGGATTTACATCTTAAAAATGGATTAAAAATGCTAAAAAAGTCAGCTTAAAACCAGCAAGAAAGGTTGAGAATCGCAAAAGGAGGACTCGATGCTTGTTATTTGGAAAATTAAGAACGAAAAAAACATCATTTGGACCATTTTACAGCTGTTAAAGTCACTTTACGCGAAAGTAAGCCAGCGATGTTGTACTTGGTGTCGAAACTTTTAACTTGTTTAAAAACAAGAGCTTTCGCCTACTTTGAGGAAATAATACTTTTTTATACAAGAAAGCAGCTTATTCAACTTTCCTTTGAGTGTTTAGGAATTGAATAAAGAGGATATTTAATGATATATGTAAGTTCTGCAGAATTTCTTTGAAATATGCTTACTTGTTTTCTACGGCCTACGGCCTCACGCAATTAATATTTTTATTTTTTATCATAAAAAAAAAACATTAAAAAAAAAAATTTAGGCATATTGACATCTCACTATTTCTTCCATATATTCAGCAATAACGATGTACTTTTACTTGTGTTTTCTTCCTTGAACTGTTTTTTAGTTGTTTGATAGTAAAACCCGTAAAATCTTTGCTTATTTTTACCTAAGATAAAATGGCTGCCATTTCCCCCCTCAATTTCCTTCAAATTTTCCTCAAATTATTTGTCATAAAAATCTATCATCTTATTGCCTAAAATCATTTCTTTTGTTTATTATCCAATCAAAAGCAAGAATTCCATTTGCAATTTGCACTGAATTACACTTTTTTGCACTGAATTACATTTTTTTGCACTGAATTACATTTTTTTGCTCTGTATTACGTTTTAACAACACTGCTCTAAGCTAATCAGATTCGAGTATTTTTTTCATGCAAATTATAAGTAGGGGAGCTCCGCGCGGAGCATCATACTTAAGAAAAAATGGTAAACCATCGAGTTGATTTTTCATGGCTTGGCTGACGTCACTTCCGTCCGTACGTACGGGTGTCCGTATACACAACACAGGAATCCCACGTGATGTCAAAGCAAAACTACAAATGCGGCAAATGCGGCTCTCAAATGCACAGAAAAAATAGCTTTAGGACAAATTGTAGACCAACAGCAATAAAACAACTTACATGAAGTCAAAGATAGACCGAGAAGTGTTGTTCAAGAATTCAGGTGTGTGTTTTAAGCAAATAATGCGTCTATTATTTTTTTTTCTGACAAGGATTTTTTTCGACGAATCGACAAATCAAAGACTTTCTCTCAAAACTTTCAATAATTCTATTGATATGCTTATTTTATTTTAATGCTGGATGAAATATAACACGAAGAGCATATTACAGCAAATATTCGTCCTATTAAATCGTTAACAATTCAGTTGTTTTTAACCAATTATTGTGTGTTTTTCGTTCAAGAAAAATGCAACTTTGTTTGTCTCCTGTCGCGGGTCCCATTGGCAAAACAAAGCTGAAGACTTTCATTCAATAATTTTATATCTTTCTACAGATAATTTATTTATGTATTGAATGAAATGTAAAATTTATGAAGCTGTTCGACCAAATATGATTATATTTGAAATGAGCTTAAATTTGTTTGTTGAGACATGTTATTGTATAAAGACCTTGTCTTTCCCTTTTCAAAAGCTAAAAAATATTCAAAACTGACATTAACAATGCCAATTTACTGACAAAGAAATTAGTCATTTTGAATTTTTTTTTCCTTTTTTGTTTTTCAGTTGTTCTTGTCAAGTTTAATGACTGAATATATACTTTGTTTGTCGAACCTTTTTGTCGTTCGTGATTTCCGTATCTTTCTCACACATTTAAACAGAAAAACTATCGAATCTCAAAATCTAGTAAGCTTAGTTTTCAAGCTTCTTGAAAAGTAGTTAACTAAGGCTTATATGAAAGTAATAAATTGTTTTAATGAAGTATAAGGATATTAAAAGGGACTAGCACGAAAATAATCCAGATTTTAAATCAGCTAAAACTTTACTGGAATAACCCTTAAAGGTATAATAATCGCTGTTTAATCCCCCCCCCCCCTGATATTTGGATGGGAAGTATTATATTTTTACGAATTTTTATAGGAGTCTGTGTCTTCATACACTCAATACTAACATCGCTCCATACATTTCTTTGTAAATAGCTTTGTGTTGGGGACTTAACGTACAGAACTTGTGGTTAGAATCATTTTATGGTATCTTTTCTTCAATACTGAGTATAAAACTAGAAGATATTTTGATTACAAAATACAAAGAAATGTATGGAGCGATGTTTACTGTTGAGTGTATGACGTCACAGACTGCTATAAAAATTCGTTAAAATACAATACTTCCCATCCGAATATCATGAAAAAGCTTTAACCTGTGATTATAAGACCTTTAAGGGTTAGTCCAGTAAAGTTTTAGTTGAATAGACCTTTTTCGAATTCCAAATTACCGCTGTGTTCCTTGATTACAGACTCATTTGCACAGGGTTAGCCTCGTATCAGTGCTTAAATATTCACAAATACCAACGGTAAGTAAAGAATGCACAACTTCAACAATACAAACAGTTTTGAAACTCGACGGGCCTTGACTGGAACACGTGAATATTATGCACAAAATCGAGCCTAACCCTGTGCAAATGAGTCTGCGAAACACAGCGGTAATTTGGAATTCGAAAGGGGTCTATTAAAATTTGGATGATTTTCGTGCTAGTCCCCCTTTAAGAAAACTTTTTTTAACGGATGACACATTTCGTTTAAACGCTTTTTCAAGTTTAGTCAGTTAATGATCTCCAGCCAATTCTCTCTCTGATGCTATTAAAGCATTCGTTTTTTATTTTCATTGCGGTAAAAATACATTTAATATAAACACATCAAAATTCCTATGGACAACCACACATCGTTCTGTAAAAGACTTAATTATATAATTAAGTAAGCCTCTCTTTTTTTTGCTCACCTTAACCAGTTTTCAAGACTGTTCTATAGTCTTGATTTGTTCTAACAGAATCGGGAATCTCCAAAATTTCGATTTCAATGAAAGACATCCAAGGTAAATTTCACTATACCTGATATTATGTTGGATTATCGTTTTTTTAAGTAAAAGAGATTCAAATCCTAAAAATATCGGCCATGGAAAAATTTGTCGAAGAATCTTCAAAGAACAAAACTAGCCCCTGGGGGCAGGGGTGAGTTGTGTACAAAATTCCTAAGTTTGAGAGTATAATCGCGCAAAGAAAACAATGTAGTGCGTTTTGATTCGATTTCAATGCATGGTTTTTATTATGGGATGCGTTATCTTCATCATCCTTTCAGATTCATTCAATTTGGGCCCCCTGGCTCACTTATTTCGTATCGGGAGCTCCGCTTTTAGGCACTGTAAAAAATATATATATATTATAGGTAACAACATGGTTTCGAGTTCAATTTGGAATAATTTGCACTAGTGTGCTTTCCAGAGAGCTGAAATTGCACTCTCCTTACAGTCTCGTACAATTTTAACTCAAAAATAAAAATCGGATTTTATGCGACAAACGCGATGGCCGCGTGTTCGGATATCAGACATGTCTTTATATGAGCCTGAAAACTTCAAGGACATATGACGGGTTTATCTTTTTAATTTTACAAATATTTTAACATATTTAACATCTTTAAATAGCACGATGTCTAATTTATTGAAATCTGAGTGAAGAGTGTGAGAAATCAAAGCATGAACCGTGGGCTGTAGGAGAGCATTTGGTTTGTGAAGTGGAAAATGCTTGTTAGTATACCAAATTAATCACTAATTACTTACTTGGATCTTTCTATCCATAATTTGTTGATTGTTAGTCGGATAAACATGAAGTCAATAGTCTTTTTTACATTTTTTTCCTTTTCCTTCGATAAAACTCGCCATCTTTGCTATTGCTGAGCCTGCAATATCTTATTAGGAAAAACCGCAAATACGTCATTAAAACAGGGAGCCCAGTTTCTGTTGTATTCTGCTTTACTAAATATTAAGAGGGTAAGTCCAAAGTACAATTTCATCGTACTAACCTCGATGCCAGACCATGACGCGACATCTCCATATAAGAAAACTACCCTGTCCCCTTCATCTAAATAAGAAAACTACCCTGTCCCCTTCATCTAAATAAGGAAACTACCCTGTCCCCTTCATCTAAATAAGGAAACTACCCTGTCCCCTTCATCTATATAAGGAAACTACCCTGTCCCATTCATCCATATAAGGAAACTACGCTGTCCCATTCATCTATATAAGGAAACTACACTGTCCCCTTCATCTATATAAGGAA
This sequence comes from Actinia equina, assembly GCA_011057435.1. Classification (NCBI taxonomy): domain Eukaryota; kingdom Metazoa; phylum Cnidaria; class Anthozoa; order Actiniaria; family Actiniidae; genus Actinia; species Actinia equina. The sequence goes on from WHPX01000536.1 coordinate 432,723, forward strand.
ACTACCTTGTCCCCTTCATCTATATAAGGAAACTACCTTGTCCCCTTCATCTATATAAGGAAACTACCCTGTCCCCTTCATCTAAATAAGGAAAGCATTGTTCGTTTGTTTTCAAAGTTATTCGAGGGGTTCCTCTGAACATAATGAATCGAATTGGAAGCATTGTTCGCTTGTTCTACGGATCATTTTCGAGATTTTCTTCTTATTAATTAATTGTAAATGTACTAATCTCACTATCTGAAGAACATGAACGAAATGAATCTCTCATCATTGGCCATTTCTATGGATAAAGTGCAGCCCGTTAAGCGTCTAGGTTTTAGTATTTATAAACACGTATCGCCGTTTAAAAAATATTTTGATTTAAAATGGTTAGTTTATAGGCTATGAAACCTCATATTTTTGGATGCTTCTTACAGCCATGAAGAGTTCATTACGGTCCAGTGCTTTACTCGTACTAAGTAAGATGCATATAGCAGTATATTCCGATTTATTTATAGCTCAGCTGAGCCGTCAATATTTTAAAAACAGTAAACAAATGATGTTATGGCCGATGTTAGCTCGCCATATTTGATTCATGCAATTTAAAGTGCTCAGCAATAAACATGTTTAATTCTTCCAAGAAAAACGTTTTATTGACAGCAATTCAAGTAATAATATAAGATAAAGAACAATACTTGTATTGGGATCGAAAATGTTTTAATTGACGACAACGACAAGATCAGAACAGTTTATTGTTGTTTTCAAAGGAGTTTGCAAAACGAATTTTGGACCCGTAAAACTGAAACGAGGCCGTATGATGACGAAACAACTGGCACGTGGTACATAATCCATACATCCCATTGGTTGAGAGGGTGGCAACGCCCACTTTGGGCCTACCCTTTTAATTTTTAGTAAAAGAAAATACAACAGAAACTGGGTTCCCTGTTTTAATGACCGTACTTGCGGTTTTTCATAATAAAATATAGCGGACTCATTAGAAAGACAAAGATGGCGCTTAGAATCGAAGAAAACTATTAAGGAAGTCAACATTTAATTCATGTTTATTCATCGAAGACTAACCTAATAATCAATAAACGCGGACAGACGGATCCAATTGAGTAATTAGTGATTTTTTCGGTCTACTAACAAGCATCTTCTCCGTCACAACCAAATATTCTCCTACAGCCCATGCATGAACACATAAAATTGGAACTTATTAGCTTGAAACAACCCAGTTTTACTACAATTTAGAGTTATTTCTATTTTTTTCAACTGAAACTAATTAGTAACACTTATTGTCTGAGGTAATCCCTCTAGCAAACTTAGCATTCCGACAGGCCTTCTATCAAAAAGCAAAGATCTTCAAGTATCAATCAAAAAAGCAACGAAAAACGACTGTACGTGCGGAACAAAACGAAACGAGATAATAATGATATATAATTTTTTTTTTTCCAAATACCTTCAAGTGTAGCGTCTTTTGTTTTTGTTTAATACTCTCGAGAAACAACTAAAATATCGGCATTATAAGTCATTGTTGCAGTCAGTTTTCGATCCTGATAGAATAAGAACTTCTAAAAGTATTTGCTCTAAATGCAGGTCGGTAAATCCGGTTTGTTGCAGATAGACCAAACTATCATTATCCAGAGTATTTGGTTATTAGTATCTTAGTTATTTATAATTACTTAATGTATACTTCATATATATATAGTATATATATATATTATATACGTCGATCTGGTCTGTTATTCAGCAGTAAAGAAACAATTTTAAGAAAACAGAAACAAGTTTCTTTAATCCAAACATGTTTTGACGCACATACCGCCATCTTCAGTGAATGCTAATGATGTAATAAATGTATATCCTAGATTATATATAGTTAATAAGGCACGTGAGAATTTGGTGCCCACATAGAAAGAAAAAAAGAAAAAATGATTATTTATGGCGATTAACAGTGAACAATAAAACTGGGATATTTAACTACGCCAAAACCAATGCATCCTATTTAAACCTAATGATTTAAGCACAGAAATAAGTTAAAACTAAAAACATAAGGCAAGTTATATACCTTATATCTCGGTGTTTATAAGATATATTATCCTTCGGCTTCGCTTCGGGTCGATATTCTCATACCACCTTGGTAACGGTATATAACCTTTACCAATCCGGATATTTTCTGAATCCGCAACTTTTTTGTTGCGGATCTTAAAGATTTCGCGTCCACCCGTAACGTATTCGAATCGTTTTATAGGCCCTCCACACGTATCCGATACGTATGCGGATATCAAAATATATAAGGTCAACAGAGCACTTGAGCATGACCATGAGCCCACGCTAAGGATTGGCGCTGTTACGGTCAACGTATTAAAAAATATACAGATTCGACCGCTACGGATTCAAAAGTGTAGTGACTCAGCGCCTATCTAGATCAAAACTATTTATTATTCATGATTAGTTGCTATGGATACTACTCTCTCCCTTCTTCCAACACTGTGCGAAAGACCGAATTTTCGATAATATTCAGATATCGAAAACCTCACCCTGACCGGCTGTCATACTGAAAGTATTCGATACGCATTACAGATGTGTTGTTCACCTTAAGTATTCGTTGCGGATACTTCAGCAAAACGTGGAGTACTAAATCACTCTTTGGTTTTCCTTATAAGACATACCCTTCGTTAAAAATGTGTCTAGAGTATACCGTTCACACTCGATGCATCACCAAAGTATTCGGGTTTTGACTTTTTTGGACTGAGTTACATGTTCTCGATATCAGCAAACTCTTCCAAAGCACTGGCACTTTTATATTAACTGAATCCACGGTTCCTAGTTATTCAAATTCAAATACTAATACTTTTTTAACAATTATACTTTAAAAATACCTTTAAAACTGATATGAAGATTCATATAAATAAGGGTTGAAAAATCGAGCCGTGGTTTTCTTATATGATCTACGTCTACATTAAAAAATGTCTAGAGTATAGTGGTTCATACTATACTTCTCCCAAGAAGGTATTCGAATTCTTCTTTAGCTGGTTATAACATATGTTCATGGTTCCCGACATCAGCAGTTTAAAAGTTGAGAAAAAAACGGGAATCGATGCATTTTTCTTTGCAAGATCTGATTGACAATATAAACACGAATCTTGGACAAATTAAAGTTCGGTAGTACTGTACTGATTTTGATTCCGTAAAAATTGGCATCTTTGATGAATTTACAAAAGGAAAACTGGCCTTCTAAAGTTTTAACTTTGGAATGGTTCATTGATTATCCAACGTATTTTTTTTAAATGTTAAACGGCGTCGTTTACACATACCGGTTTACGAGTATCAAGCGCTTGCATCCTTTCACAATGGCGTAGGAAATTTAAGACTCTTAAGATATCCAAGGCAGAATCTCAGACTTTCAATATTAAGCTTAGAACACTAGAGAACAAGGTATGTAGAATAGTATGGCCTATCTTGTTCATGCTAATGACGCAGGGTCAAGAATATGCACTTTAAGTGTTAGAAGAATATTGAAGCTATTCATAATTCGGCTTTTGTGGTAATATAATGATGTGCGCGTGAATGCAGACGTCTTCATCTGTTCGATAAATAATGTCTTATTCTAGAGTGCTGTGTTCTTTTTTTCATGTGAAATTGCAGATCGCTGTCTCAAAAACGCGCAGACAAAGTTCCTCAGAATGAGTATGATACCACAGGATAAATATGAACTGCATGTTCAAATACAGTTTGAAAACATTGATAATATTACAGCAGTGGAATAACAGCATACAAGCCGAGTATAATAAGTACACTGGGTTCCAGAAAATTCCATACCCTACATATTCCAAATTCCCAGCCCCTCTGGAATTTTCATTTTCTTCTAGACCTATAAAAACTTGGTACCCTTTTTTTGACTCCAAGTTATGCACATTTGGGTCCGGCATTCTATCGCATTTAGGTCAATCTTTGACTGGCCGCGATAAAGCCTGGGAGTGAATTTGTCGTATGAACCAATCACAGCGTTTGAATTTGATCTATCGTCGAATCAGCATACGTCGTGCGATGATGTCAGAAGCCCGCCAAGATTTAACAGGTCCACATTTTCCACGTTCTTGGTATTGCAGATGTATGTCCGATTCATTCGCGTCACAAAATTCACAAGCCACAAACAGTCCTTTCCCTTTTTATTGATACGACTCATACGTCACCATCAAGGCGTAATATATAATGTAAGTATTCAAGTTATTTTTATATGATTTCAAATTATTCTTTGCCTCTTCTAAAGCATGAAGAGTATAGTAAATTCAAATCCAGGAGAAAGTGCTCGACGAGGCGAAGCCCGCAAAAATGACGATACACCTTCTGTGCCTCGTCCACCTTAACGATGAGTTTATTATCATCGGTTGTTTGACTTCAAACTGGGCTTCAATCAGAGGTCGTTTGAAAACGTAGAAAGGTAGAGAATCATACGAGGGAAAACAGCTTGACGTCCTTTGTTTAAGTTACTACTGAGTGCTTAAAGTAATCTATGTGTTATAAGAAGAAACCTATTTAACATCTGATAATTTAAACAAGATACAAGAAAAAGACAATTAGAACCTTGTCAACTTTGTCTTCTTTCTTATCTTTTTCTAATCCTTTTCATTTTTAGTATTGAATGACAGGCATATTTCGATTGATCGGGCATATCTTATCGCTTTAACCAACTTTCCAATTCTCTACCAACCATCAATCTTTCCGTTTTCTTTACTAAATATTGTCCATCACACCTCTTTCAATTGAATAACCAAACCTCTTATTCCAATTACCTATCCCTTATTTTTCACTCTCATTAACCTTCTTCCTTCTCCCCAGCCTTTCCCCCCCCCCCTTTCTCTCCGTTCACCTGTGTCAATTTCATTGCTACTTTAAACAACCCTGTC